>CM055096.1:47709078-48056578 GCA_029204225.1 Diphasiastrum complanatum
TCTGTATGTTGGAGGAAAAAAAGAGCCTAAAATCTCATCAGATTTTTCTATCTCCAGAACCAGTGAGAATTAACCCTTGTATGACTGGCAAAAGCTCCAGGGTATTGTCCAGACCTGCATAGAAGCCTGCGAGAGTTAGTTCCAAGCAGATTGTAAAAATCAGAGAAAAAACATAAAAAATTCAAAAAACCCTTGAAAAAATCCAAAAAAAATCAAATTTTCATAAGAACTCTCACAGAGCCCTCTGAAGTTCCATCTCAGTGAGACCAGGACACAAAGAAGCTTGCGAGAGTTAGTTTGATGTCTAAGTGCTTGTGCGAGAGTTCCCAGTGAAAAAAAGACTGAAAAGTACCAGTGAACCCTCTCAGCCACCAAAATTTTCAGTTCTAGTGGGCAAGAACTCTCGCAGAGGATTCTCAAGTTCCATCTCAGTGAGACCAGGACACAGAGCTTGCAAGAGTTATTTTGATTTCATTGATCAAAAAATTGGGTTTAAGTGCTAAAAAAATCACTAAAAAGTGAGATCCAGCAAATCGTTCTAGTAAAAACTCTCGCAGACCCTCTCAATCAATTCAGAATGATCATTTCCATCAATGATGAAGCCTACGAGAGTTAGTTTTGAGATTTGGTGAAGATCAAGCCAAAAAAGTGGTTTTGAACCCTCGCAGACAGTGAAATTTTCACTTCTTGCAAGAGTTAACTCTCGCAGAGAATTCTATAGTGAGATCTGACCCAGATCCAGCTACTGTGAGCCTTGCGAGAGTTACTTCCCAGAGATCATAGAGATATCAGGTTTTTTATCTGCAAAAATAGCTAAAGAACCCTCGCACATCCAACCCTCGCGGACCAGATTAGTGGAAAGATCTGCATCAGATCCAGCTACTGTCAAAATCTCAGGTCAATCAGTGCAAGGAGTAAAAAGTTATCAAGGAAAAATGACCATAAAAGGCCTAAAATTCACTTCCGGCCGATCAGATCGATCAGATCTTTGAGACCCAGACTGCATCCTATTGTATAAGCAAGATCCAATCACTTTGGAACCCACCATCGGATGAATCTGAGATCGGGACGATCAATAGCATGAAGGATAGCAAATCAAGCACCACGCCTTCCCAGATTAGCAGTCGTGCAACAAGAGGCAGAACCGGAACCAGCACCAATGGATCCAATGGGCCAACCCATACTTGTTGCTCCCTTGCAAGCAGTCTATAGAGCACCACGGATGGAAATACCAAAATATGATGGATCATCAAATCTCATCCGATTTCTCCAGATCTATGAGCAAGCTTGTAAAATCTATGGCGAACAGACACCTGCGGAGAAGCTGATGTTGTTTCCCATGTCCTTATTGGCAGTGGCTCAGCATTTGTTTTTTAACCTGTCAGAGGAAGAAAAATCCACCTAGGAAGCGGTTAAAGCAGCTCTCATTATGCGCTTTAAACCAAGAAAGTTCTTAGAAGACCCGTTTTCTTCTGCTGAGCAAGGTCAGGATGGGAAAACGAGAAAGGGTCAGGGACTATATTGAACGGGTCAAACACCTACGATCCTAGTGTAGTGCAGCCCTAACTCCCGAGCATGTGGTTCCTAGCCGGACTACCACGAAGCATCAGAAGAGAACTGAAACGACGGGAGAAGTACGCTACTATGCAAGAAGCTATGGAAGATGCCATCAGAAAAGAGGATGAGGGATCTGTCGACGAATATCCATCCACCCACACCCCTACTCCCTCGATCGCATCATCGTCATCAACCGCATCTGCTCTATCCACATAACTGTTGTTGGAACAAATGACGAAATTACACAAACAACAAATGGAGCAATTTACGGCGCAATTTGTCCAGAAACTAAAGGCCTTACAGGGAGCTGTAGCAGTAACGCCACATCAACCGGAACCAAACCAGCTGCAGTATCCAAGATGGGAAAATGTATGGTGTTCAGTGTGCACACAAAACCATACAGTGAACGAGTGTCCAGTCCTAAAGCAAAATTTGAGACTGACACATAGATTTTGCCATCTGTGCAATGCAACATCGCACGATATGACATTTTGCCCGTTCAACCCCCATATTGTTCAATAGACGAGAACTCCTTATCAGACTTCATATCCCTACCATTAAGGGGCACCCAACGCGGCACCAAGGTACGGCGCACCAAATCAACCACAACATATGGCCTTACCTGCTCCACCAGGGCCAGTCAATCAAGAAGTGGCCCATGTAAACCTGACATCAACGGAACCAGAGATGCAAATGCCACCTCAACCTAAGCAGCAGCAATGGTACGGACCGGATGAACCATTTATGGACCCTGCCATAAATGAATATGTTGCGGCCTATTGTTGCGCCGGCGCCTCAAAGGGCGCTGGGACTTGAGCGGTTTCCCCAACACGCGCTTAAGTCTAACATTCATCCATCATGCACTTACATAAAAGCCAACTCAGAAACATAACAAGCTTAACCATTCAGACTTAAGAAAACTGGAATCCCAACCAACCCGAAAGCCAACTCAGAATCCGTCCCCAAAAGGTAACCAAAGGCAAAGACAAGCCACACATGAAACCCAAGGCATAGTGGTCGCCAAACTGACCAATTGGCATAGCGGCAAGCCCCATGTCGATGACAGGGACCCTTAGGCGCCAGCGACGCAAAAAGGTTGTAGTAAGGGTCCTTCCACTTGGACCAGTCCCGGAGGCGAAACCGAAATGGTAATCATCCCCAAGGATCAACTTTATTAGATTTGGAAGAGGTTACATTCATACATAGACTGACCGGTCTCGGGGCCACCAACACGTGCTGGGCATTGTGCCTGGCTCGTGCTGGTAGAGGGAGCTGAGACCTGGCGACTGGATTCCTGGCGCTGGTTGAGCTGCCCAAGTTTCTGTCTGCCGGACTCCCCCTATAGTTCTGCTGTGATTCGGCGCACCCCCTCTGTTCTGAAACATAGTGCTTTCTGGTAAAGCACGCTTTTTGGGACTTAGTTTTTATTTTGCTGATTAAGCCTGGCAAGCCTGGCAGAATCAGTCTGGCTCCCGGACATGGGTCCCGGGAGCCGTTCCGGTGGCAGAATCAACTTGCTTCCTGACTAGGCCATGACTCGAGCTCCAGAGCTAGCTCATGACTTGTGACTACTTGACTGGCTCACCACAGGTCGGAGGCTCAGTCCTTGACGTTCTAACTTGCTCTGGGACCTTAGGGAATGTCACCCCTTAGAGTCTTACAGGGCACGTTGGGTGCACCTGAGTCAGCTTTACAACATCCTCCCCTCGTTTGAAAAAGCTGATGTCCTCATCAGGGCCAAACTAGACCTAGGACGTATGGCACGGGCTTAATTTACCGGCCTTAGCAGCTTTGAATTACAAAATACATTGGCAGTAGCATAGGAAAAGTGTAGATAAAGTTCACTTACGTAAAACCTGTGTAAAGCTGCAAGTGATTTATTGGCAAACTTAAGAAAAATACCGGAAAGTTCCTTGAACTTCAGAATGGCCATGAATGTTTATGTAAGAGGCATGCCGCCAGGTAGTGCTTTGTGTGCCGATATGGGAAAACGGCTATTGCGTTGGTTCTTCTGCAGATAATCTGCTAGTACTTCAGGGGCTCCCTCCTTAAGTTTGTCTTCGTACTCCCAAGAAGCCTCAATAAGTGGAGCCCATAGCCACTTCACTAGATATTCACGTTGAACGCCAGTTCGCTTTCTATGTGTCAATATTTGTTCTGGTACAAGCTGCCTCTTCGTATCATCAAGTGTCGTTGGTGGGTGACGGAGTTCGTGTTGCCGATCAAATCGCTCATCTGGTTTGTATCGTTTGAGTAATGAGATATGAAACACATTGTGTATATCCAAGCTGGATGGCAGCGCTAATCGATAAGCCACTGGGTTGATCTTCTTGGTGACATAATATGGTCCCGCATAAGGTCGAGCAAACTTATGAGAAAAACCTTTTGGTAGCGCAATGTTCTTTGTGTTCAGCCATACTTGATCACCTTCCTCAAATTCCAGTTCTCGTCGATGTGGGTTTACGTCAGCTGCCATACTCCTTTGTGACTGCTCTAAAAATGCCTTCACCTCAGTCAGCTTTGTGTGCCACTCATTGATGAATTCCTCTACAGTGTGTACTGGTGTTTCCTGCACGCCTGTAAAAAGAGCTTGGAACAATCGGTAGCCGACCATTGCCTATCTCGAAGGGTGCCCTTCCAGTAGATCTGTTCACTTGGTTGTTATTGCAAACTCGAGAATATCCAAGTAGTTGACCCACTCGGATTGGTCCCAAGCGACATAATTTCGTAAATATTGTTCAATCTGTCGATTGACTCGTTTCATTTGCCCATCTGTCTGAGGATGATATGCAGTACTGAAATTCAATCCGGTTCCCACGAGGCGAAATAGACAAGTCCAAAACTTTCCGACGAACTTGGTGTCTCGGTCAGAAATAATCGTTCTAGGCAGGCCGTGGTATTTGAAAACACATTTGAAAAATAACCTTGCCACTTCTTCAGCTGTCACTTAAGTTTTAGTTGGTACTAGATGAACTTGCTTTGAAAAGCGGTCAACCACCACATAAATTGAGTCGAATCCTTGGCACCGTGGTAGTTGAACAATAAAATCCATGCTCACCGAATCCCATGGGTATGCTGGTACCGGTAATGGTTGGAGTAGTCCAGCCGGAGCTAGCGGTTCCACCTTCACTTGTTGACATGTCGGGCATGTTTGTACATAGGATTCAACATCTGCCCACATACTTGGCCAATAGAAGCCTCTTTTGAGAAGTTCATACATGCGATTCACCCCTGGATGCCCGGCGGCTAGTACGTCATGATGTTCTCGCAAGACTTTCTTCCTCAGGTTGATGTTGTCTGGGACATATACTCTGCGTTGTTTATAAACAACCATTTGATCTTTCCAAGTGAAATGTTTATGAGGCTTTCCCAGCTGGAATTCGATCATTAAGTCCTTCGCCAACGCATCTACACCATAATTCTCTCTGATTTCTTGGAGTAGGCCAGTCACCTGAGTTGTCACTGTTGCCATCAAGTGTTCCTGTCTACTTAGTGCGTCCGCCACCACATTGTTCTTTCCCGCCGTGTGTAAAATGTCTATATTGAATTTTGAGAGAAAGTTTTGCCATCGCATTTGCTTTGGCGTGAGCATACCTTGGGATGAGAAGTACTTGAGTGATACATTATCAGTGAACGCCTTAAAGGGTTTTCCTGCCACATAATGTCTCCAATGCTCCACTGCTTGGACTACTGCGACCATTTCTTTTTCATGAGTTGGCCATCGTCGCTCTACGTCACTCAATTTCTTTGAAAAATATGCAACAGGTTTTCCGTCTTGCATCAGCACGGCCCCAATAGCAAAGTTCGACGCATCTGTATGTATTTCAAAAGGTTTGCTAAAGTCCGGTAAGGCAAGGATGGGTTCTTGAGTGATCCGTCGTTTTAGTTCTTGGATCGCTGCTTCACATTCCGATGTCCATGTCATCTTCAGATGAGTCTTGGTCTGCTCCAACAGTGGTGCCACAATTTTGCTAAATGCCTCAATGAATCTCCTGTAAAAGTTACATAAGCCCACAAAGGATTTGATGCCATGAACAGTTTTAGGTGCTAGCCAATCCAAGATAGCCTTGGTCTTCTTAGGATCCATTCGAATCCGTCTGTGGCCTATAACATGTCCAAGGAAGTCAACTTCCTCCACCACAAACTCACATTTCTCTCTTTTCGCGAACAAGCAGTTCCTCCTCAGTCGTTGGAGAACTGTCCTTAAATGTTGAATGTAATCTTTAAGGTTCCGGCTAAATACTAATATGTCATCAATGTACACAATGACGAATTCATCCAGGCAGTCTTGAAATATATTGTTCATCAACGTGCAAAAAGTGGCTGGTGCGTTTGTTAGACCGAATGGCATCACTAGGAACTCGTGACTTCCGTACCGCGTTCGAAACGCCGTTTTGTGCTCATCACCTTTAGCTATTCGAATTTGATGATATCCAGATCTGAGATCTATTCGGCTAAAGTATTTGGCATGTTTGAGTTGGTCGAATAGGTCATCAATTCTAGGCATGGGGTACTTGTTCTTGATGGTGCTCTTGTTAAGCATGCGATAATCCACACACATTCGAAGAGTTTTGTCTGCCTTTTCCACGAACAACACTGGGGCTCCAAAAGGTGAAGCACTAGGTCTAATAAAACCTTTGTCTATCAATTCACCAAGTTGTCGTTTCAGTTCCGCCAACTCTTCTTGTGACATTCTGTAGGGTGCTCGTGAAGTTGGCTCTGTTCCTGGTACCAACTCAATTTTATGGTCCACTGGTCTTCGAGGAGGTAGCTTAGCTGGGAGTTCCTCCGGGAACACATCGCTAAATTTTTCTAACAGATCTGCCACTTCTTTTGGCAAGTTTTCTTGTCGCACGCTTTTCCCTTCTGGGACTTCTCGACAGATGCAAAGAAAGCACTTTGACCTTTTCCCTTTCGCCATTCTTTTCATCACTAATGCTGCAACCAGATTTTGTTCAATATCGGTATCCTTAGCATTTCCTCCGGGCAGGGCTTTTGTCACGCAGATTTGTCCCTTATAATCCAAGAGGACCAAGTTTGAGCTCCTACCCAAAACTGCGATACAGTGTTCATTTAACCAAGGGAGGCCCAAAATCACATCAAAGGCATCCATCTCTAAAATCACAAAGCTAAGTTTAGCCTTCCATCTTCCAATCTGCACCGGGATGTTCAATGTCGCTTTGTCTACATCTAGTGCTCCCTTCGCTGTTTCTACCTTGAGAGTAGATGTAACATTCCTGGTCGACAAGCTGAATTGTTCCACTACGCTCCTTGAGATATAGTTATGTGAAGCTCCGGAGTCGATCATGAAATCTGACTTCCTCCCCGCGATCTTTCCTGATAAGAATAACAATCTTGAACCAATCTTGGGGGTTGCCCCATGGAAGTTCCTTTCCATACTTGTGCGTCGTCCACTCATAAATGTAAGCTCCTCTCACAACTCCCAACTAGATCAGATCACCTGGATCAAAAGAAGTAGTCAGGGATAATTCAGGTCCAGGCAAGCACACCACAAACGAACATACCAACCAAAGCTAAACAGAGGATCCCTCTCAAGTCACATTCCCCTTGAGACCGAACGTAGGATCTTTGCCTAGCCGCGCCCACACAAATCTATCACAGAATTAGTCCACGGGGAAACATCCATCCAACCATCCGTGCTTTCACCATTAAGCAGCACATTGCCTCAGTCACGTCCCACCACTTTTTGGTCGATAGCCCTTATAGCTAAACGATCGGCAGCTATCCCGCACCGGCAGCTAACCACCCGTGCTTTACACCCGAATTCGAGCAGCATCTCTGTATCAATGGTTAACCCGTACAGTTTGAATATGTCGCCCCGCACCTTACAAGGTACAGACCGTGCTTTCACCTACCTAGGCAGCACTTTGCCTCATCCATCCTACGTGCAGACAGCGCCAGGCCCGAACCGCGAGAACTGACCGTGCTTACACCTCGAGGGCAGCACTTTGACTCATCAAGTCCCCCATTCTGACGACCACCCCGACCGTGGACGCACCCGTGCTTACACTGTGGGCAGCACCTTGCGCAACGGTTGTTCTGACAAATCCCAAAAACGTGGCCATCCCTGTGAGACTTGCGTAGCTGACCGACTAGTCGGCTCTGATACCACATGTTGCGCCGGCGCCTCAAAGGGCGCTGGGACTTGAGCGGTTTCCCCAACACGCGCTTAAGTCTAACATTCATCCATCATGCACTTACATAAAAGCCAACTCAGAAACGTAACAAGCTTAACCATTCAGACTTAAGAAAACTGGAATCCCAACCAACCCGAAAGCCAACTCAGAATCCGTCCCCAAAAGGTAACCAAAGGCAAAGACAAGCCACACATGAAACCCAAGGCATAGTGGTCGCCAAACTGACCAATTGGCATAGCGGCAAGCCCCATGTCGATGACAGTGACCCTTAGGCGCCAGCGACGCAAAAAGGTTGTAGTAAGGGTCCTTCCACTTGGACCAGTCCCGGAGGCGAAACCGAAATGGTAATCATCCCCAAGGATCAACTTTATTAGATTTGGAAGAGGTTACATTCATACATAGACTGACCGGTCTCGGGGCCACCAACACTTGCTGGGCATTGTGCCTGGCTCGTGCTGGTAGAGGGAGCTGAGACCTGGCGACTGGATTCCTGGCGCTGGTTGAGCTGCCCAAGTTTCTGTCTGCCGGACTCCCCGTATAGTTCTGCTGTGATTCGGCGCACCCCCTCTGTTCTGAAACATAGTGCTTTCTGGTAAAGCACGCTTTTTGGGACTTAGTTTTTATTTTGCTGATTAAGCCTGGCAAGCCTGGCAGAATCAGTCTGGCTCCCGGACATGGGTCCTGGGAGCCGTTCCGGTGGCAGAATCAACTTGCTTCCTGACTAGGCCATGACTCGAGCTCCAGAGCTAGCTCATGACTTGTGACTACTTGACTGGCTCACCACAGGTCGGAGGCTCAGTCCTTGACGTTCTAACTTGCTCTGGGACCTTAGGGAGTGTCACCCCTTAGAGTCTTACAGGGCACGTTGGGTGCACCTGAGTCAGCTTTACAACACCTATGCAGCTCAAACTCAGTGTCAAGACGAAAGAAATTACGGCTGCTACGGATGCGGCGAAGGACACATAATTGCGGAATGTTTCTACAAGGGACCATATACATCCTTCTGTCGAGAATGCGGTTATGGGCACTGTTACAAGAATTGTCCATTTAAACCTGGAACCAGTGCACCTCTTATCTTCATTGCAATACAGCAACCAACAGTTCCAGCAGGGATGCCATCATGTAGACACCAACTCCACGCTCCTGTGTTAGTTGTTACGCAAGCGTAGAAGAGGAAGGAAGTGGCTCCCTCACCACCACCATCGGTCACTAACGGCCAACCCTCAACTTCAGTGCCATATCCGAATGTGAGGGAAGAAAGAAAGCAGTACCAGAAAATAAGACATTGGGTACAGAAAGCACAAGCGGAGGAAAAAGTGCAAGAAAGAGCTAATCCCATGGAACCTCCAGTTGGCGTCGAACGGGAACCGCAAGTAGACTCACCACTACGCACTGATCAAAATGATCGGTTGCACCAACATGAACCACCTTTTCACATGGTGGAGCCCGAGGAACCACGCACTGAAAGGCTCACACTTTTATTGTCAAGCCATGTTAGTTTACCACTCGGAGAACTACTACGGATTGCACCACAAGCGAAAAGCCTTCTAGCTGAATGGGCCAAAGCGGATGAGGAGCCATTGAGTGCCTGAGCCCATATATTGTACGGTCTATGAAGAAACAAGTAACGTCCTCCACATCGGAGCAGCATGGGAAAGTGAGAAACACAACATCACTTTGCCCATCAAACACAAGAGATACGAGGATGAGGCAGTAGTGGGAAGGAGGATCGGGTGTCAATTTGATCTCCACTACTTTATATGAAAAATGGAGTCTGCAAGGGTTGAAGCCAGAAACATGCACCATCAAGCTGGCAGATCAATCCTTTGTGAAACCAAAAGGTGTAGTTGCCGATATCCCTGTAAAGATAGCAGACATGTAGTTTGTGATTACTTTTGTAGTTATGGATATACCTGAATCTCTATTTGCATACCGTGTTTTACTGGGAAGACCATGGTTGAGGATTGCGCAAGTAGTACACAACTAGGGTACGGGAAAACTCACTTTCGAGTACAGAGAACAGGCTGTAAAGGTTGATCCAACCACATGGGCGGTGAAACCTATTGCACCCAAAGCTGATGATGGATCATCCACGACAGATCACACGATTGATCGCCCAAGGCTAGCCAAGGGAGGTCACTATGATTCAAAGACAGATGTTGTGATATGGACAGATGCATTAGCAACTATTGACTGCCAGGCATGTCAATATGAATCAGATCCAGAACCTAGTACATCTTCACCCAAATGTTACACCATGGACACACCAATCACATTTGGGATGAATATGATAAACGTAGCATGGCTGTCAGCGGAGCCTATTGAGAACCCAGTGGACGATGATCTAGTCCCTTGGAAACATGCTCTAACTTATAATAAGGAGATTGAGCTGACTGATGAACAGGTCCTACATCACATGGATCCAGATCATTACGGAACCAAGAAAGTACCAGCTCAACCACCACAAAAGTCTGCTATGGCGAAAGTCTCAAGGATCGATTCACCCAAGGCACCTGCGAATAAGAAGAATCAGTTGAAGCAACGCTACAACCAGGTGATTTGATGGAGTGATGTACCCAAAGAGCCGATAGCTACAGTGGATGTTGATATTCGCAACCATGAGGCGAATGTCGCGGTAGTTTCGGTGAAAGACAACAAGGATGAATCCACCAAAATGACAAAAAAGAGTAAAAAAAAAGTGTTGGATTCCTTGAAGTCAATCACTTCTCCACCAATGAATGTTGCATAGGCACTTGTGGACTTTCTATCCCTTTTGTCACCTACAAAATCCGAGTCACTAAAGGCATGCAAATCAATGACATCTCCTCTATAGTGAATTCCATGATCTAGAGTACCCTAGATGTATCTCAAGATCCTTTTAGCATTTTTTCAATGTATCACTAATGGATCTTGCATATATTGACTTAGCCTACACACACTAAAGCATAGATCAGGCCTAGTTATGGTGATCCACATGAAGGAGACTACCTATCAAGCATCAAATTTGGATCACACATAGAAGAGAACCACCAAAGTGAATTGGGTTGTCCTTCACACGTGTATGAGAAGGAAAATCCATACAATGTCTGAAATGATTCAATCCAAATGATTATGAACCCTTATGATCCAATTTTGCTTGAGATAGCATGGGAGATGCAAACTAGTCTCTCTAGATCTAGATTTTCAAGAAATTTTTGGAACTTTGGATGAAACAAGCATAAAAGGCTTAGGTAGGCTCTAATGCCATGTGAAATTTCACAAGTGTGGGAATTCCCTAAAGTGTGTGATTGATCTCCTAAGCAAGCTTGTGCACTTGTTGATGGATTCTAGATTGATTTCCAAGGTCTAGATAAAAAAACCAAGGCATAGAGGCAAAGATAGATGCATTTGTTGATGATCAAAGTACATACACATGAAAGGAAGTGCTTCTTGAAAAAACTAAGTAAAATTAAGCTCCTCTCCTTAGGTAGAGAGAGAATAGAGCTATTTCAAAATCGGGTAGAGAGAGAAGATTAAACAAGCAAATCTCACCATACACAAGTTTGACTCAAAAACTTAACTTACATAATGATTGAAAGAGAAGTACATATAGAACTTGTGGAGATCCCTCCTTGCATGCTCTTGGACCCCTAATCATAGCCTTTCAATTCTATTGGACCCCTCTTGAAGATCTCTTAGTTCCTATTGGACCCCTTGACCAAGGCCGACTCTTTGACTTCATCACTCATCAAATTACATTATCACAAGTGTCAAAACCCTATTAATATGCCTATCTAGCTCGAGATTGCATCATAACTCACTTTTGGCTCAATAGAGGCATTACATGTGGATTTTGCCAATTTGCCATCTTCTATGCCAATTTTTGGCCCTATCACAATCCTACACAAAGAAGCTTAACATAAAAACTCTATGAAACCCCTAAGACTAAGATAGATAGCTTTTTATGATTTTCACATCTTTGCCTCTTTGCCTTAGATTTTTGATCTAGATCTTGGATTTCAATTTGGCATTGATCTAAAAGTGCATAAGCTTGCTTAGGAGACCATTCACACACATTAGGGCATTCTTACCTGTGTGAATTTTCCCACACGTGTGAAAATTCACATTGATGATGTCGGTTTGTCAAGAATATAGATGGTCATTACTCTTGAAAATAATGCTCAACAAAGGGATTGTTAGATAACAAACCGACAATTCTATTCTTTTATTGTTTCGTATAGTAACTAAATGTTGATTCTTGATGACCCAAGTTTGACAAGATCTAATGTATAAGATCTGATTAATATTTACATTGCTTACTAAACATTTGGTCTTCTATGTTAAACAGATGGAATCAATGATTGAAAAGCTCTACCACAAAAAGAATCGAACTCAAGAAAACTTTTCTTATGAGCCCCCATATATTGAAGCTCATTGTGATTGTTGTGTAACCTCAAATAGAAACAAGTGGTGCATTGACACAAAGGGCCCAATGGAGAAAGGGGTGATATTTTTCTACATATTAATCTCAAGAAAATGGGTGGCGAAAATTTGGAGTGCTTCTTGAAATGCAAGAATTCAAGCGCTGCTACCCACTTTTATGGTAGTAGTTGAAAGTGCTTTTTTAAGAGCATTTATAAATTTGAATTTCAATTCAATGCTTTTGATCCCTCCAAGATGAATCCTAGTATTATCAGAGAAGAAGGATCAATAAAAAAATTGGGGTTGGGAGTTGCCATCTTATGCAGATTTGCAGTTGGCTAATTTGACGTCAATACAAGAAATTATTGACGGCTCACAAAGTAAGGAGCACACAATTGGCATGTGGTTGTGTTCCACAATCACGAGCTATGAAAACCGTGATTGATTCCTTTTTGAGAAATAATGATTTATCTACAGTATGTGATATGTTTGAAAGGCAGGTCAAAAGGTCCAGGAAAATGATTTTATCTTACGTGGGCAAAAAGACCCAAACACCAACAAGCTATATTTCTCTCTTCAAAAATGATTGTATGAGTTCAAAATTTGCAGATGAAGGCTTAGCAACTTTTCCATAACTTGGCCTTGTAGTGAAGACAATGGCACTCGTGCCATCTCCCACAATGAATTATGCAATACGCATATAATGGGCCTAAGTGCCATACGGCCTTGCTTTCTATCTTTGAGCTTACTACTTTCACTGTAAGGGTGTGACCCAATGTATTTGGATGAAGTTGATCCACCTTAATAAATGTAGGTTTCCTAAGGCTGGTATTGGGGGTTACCACAACCACAATAGCCACAAACAAAGGTATACTTGTACATTCAAGATGTAGGAAGAAACACATCAAACCCTAACATAGCAAGCAACAGAAATTGTAAAAACACGAGAGGGTAAAATAAGGGAAACTGAATTAGTGCAAGATATCAGAACATCCATAGGAATGCAAGTTAATAATGAACAATACCGGCTTAGATAAACAATGCACGGAAATAAGACAAATGAAAGACAATAAATGGCATCTGTTGGGACATAAAACATTAAAAAACGAAGATCCATTTGTAACTTAGGACAAATGCAAAAAAAAAGCAAAAAAAAAGTGCAAGAGCCTTTGGATCGCGACCGATTGTTGGATAGAAAAGTTGTTGTGAAGAAATGCCAATGAAAAAGGTAGGACAAACTTTTGGTTAGGTACTGTAGATCGATCCTATAGTCTCGCATCTTTATTATATGTATATATATTTGAATCTCATCAGTGCATAGTCATGGAAGGTGCAAACCTTTAACCTCTAAGATATACTACACAATTGTTGCTCAAGTTTGGTTTCCATGCAACCTTTTTGGTCCAAATCGTACACTTGTTGTTCATCTTGAAAAACAATTTTTTTCAAGGCTTGATACTACATGCAAAGGGCATATTATCGAGAAGATTAGAGGGCCAAAGCAGCAGACAAACACACACATAATTTCTTAATTGCAAGTCATACCTCCTTATTGCATATTTGAAGAACTAAGTTTACTCAATGCCTTAAATTCAATAAGGCAAGTCTACGACTATGAAATCTTGCAAGTAATTTAGTTAACATTAAATTAAAAAACTTGTCAATGAGTAGTCTGGCCAATTGCTTGAAAAACAATTATGGTAGTTAGTGTATGTTTGCTATTCTTAGAAATTTGATCTTGATTCAGGGTTTGGAATATTTCATTACATTACCTTTTCGATGCATAGAGGCTTTTTTGAAGTTTGCAAGAATTGCTTGTGCTTGGAGCTTGTGGCATTCACCCCCTTTGTCATGTGGTCTTCACGTGAGGTTCGTGTGGCCTTCATGTTCATGTGCAATATCATGTTTATAACAAATGTTTTGCAAATATGGAAAATTACTTTTGTCCCCAAATGAACATGAGGCCAACACATTAGCATCATGTGCTAAAACACTATCTACACTCAACAAGGGCAAGGCCGACAATGAAAATACCAACAAAATATACCCAAAAAAATTACCAACAAATATGAAGGCCATAATTATTAATATTGAAATACATCACTTTAATTTTTGAATTTGTAGTTTTTTGTTGGTAAATAATAAAAGTTGCTAATTGTAATTTTCAGTTGGAAGGTCTATTGTAGACGTTTACACCTTCATTGAACTGTTTGAATTTTATTGAGATGTTTGCTTGAAACATTATATGAGCATTGCATGAGAAAGTTTGAAGGCGATATTAGTCTAACAACCATGATACATGACTCCAACTGCAACCTTGATCAATGATCCATGTACTTAGGCCGGAGTCAGCAATCATGATTCGAAACACCGTTCCCACTCAATGAAGATACCTATCAAAATGCCCCACCCTTTCCAAGCTATAGGTCTAACATATGTTCCCTTGCATATCTGTTTTGAGATTAACATACGGGGCCATCCCCAATCATTAGGGGACAACTTTTTTCAAAATTATATGTCCTCGTTAACTTTGTTTTGTATGCAAAAATCACAAATGTCATGATTGGCAACCCTCCTTTGAGGAGGAGGTTGTGAATCATGACCACACAATTCACATCTACACATGCCCCATTGGTGGACATAGGAGGTAGTGGGTGTTGCCAATAGATTTTACTCAAAGTAACCTCGCATGTTAACAACGAATATATGTCATATACTCACATGTCCTCAAAAGTCAAAAGTAGGAGATGCAAGTTATATTGCTTGTGAAAATATAATTTTTGAGAAAAGCTACATATTTTAATAATGGAATGTAAAGGTCATGTTTTTTTTGCTTGAAATTGGTTTTCATGAAAACTTGTAAGAATGTGCACTCCATAGATTTTGACACTCTTTTATCACCTCAGGTAATTGATGTAAATTTTACTACTCAAAACTTTTATAATGCAAAGGAACCATACCCAATTTCCTAATACGATTTTGGTAACCTTCATGGTTTTATAATAACTTTTTACTTCCATTTAGAGCTTTGAAATTTCACTATGGAAACATATAAGGGGGGCTGAAAGACCTCACCTATAGGCACTACATGCAGTTTGGCCTAACCAATGTGCATAGTCAGTGTGGCAAGCAGGTATTGATGGTGAATAACACTTGAACGTAATGATTGGTTGCACGAAAGTAAGGACACGAAGCGTCAAAGGGAGCCACATTCACACTCACATGTGTTGTGATGTTTGTAGAATGAATATATTGTGTGTGTGTATTTGTGTGCATGCGCGCAAGTACACACCACTCCCACATGTACATATTATATACACTCAGATTTTTGTTACCAAGATGAATTAATGCCTCGTAACATTGCACATACATGACAATACGTGATTGACCAAGTCCAAGATATTCCCTCGTGTGGAGTGGATAAGGGGAACTAAAGTCTTTATCTAGGCAAACACATTTTGGTATTATAACCCCAAGGGATTGTAAAGACCTAGAACTAGATGGGCAAGCCCACCTAGAACACAATAAAGCTTACATGTGTAGACGGGAGAGTGTATTCCACACAATGGTGGCCCACAGATCCAAGGGTGGGTATTGATCGCAATGTTTTGATAAAACAATGCTATCATTGCCCATCTCCATTAGATGGGCGTCCACCACCTAGCAGTGGCGGTGCAAAATATGATGCTCCTATGTCGACGGGCGGCAAGCCCACTTAAAGCAAGATACAACAACTCAACTCACTACATGTGGGAAGATTCTATGTATATATGCCAACATGTGTGCAATCTTGCCCAACTCTTGGTAGACGGGCTTGGTCAAACCCACCTGGAGCAAACACAACTACTCACCACGTGGGAAGATTATATCTACGGAATGGCCATTCATATATGCCAACATCTGTTCAATCTTGCCCATTTCTTGTTTCCGATCTTGTGGTATTTTGCCCACCACACTCTTCCAAGTTGTGTGAGATGCAAAGCCCTAAACCCAAGCAAGCGAAACATCTAAGAAATATGGAAACATGTGCACGTGCATTCAAGAATCAAACAACATACCGCACAAGCAGACGGAAGATCGGTCTCAAATGGCAAATTGCTTTACATGATAGTTATTCAGAAAAACAGAGTTGCTACTAAGCACAACCATCAAAAGTCAATTTGGCGTGTCTGCTCTCTCTCAATCGCTACATCTCCAGATTGTACATTTGAATTGACCGAACTTCATTTCTATATCCACAATACACATATGGGCACATCTTTAGTCTTCTTAATAACGCTCGTCTGAAGGAGGTTTCATGAGTTTGCAGCTCTAGAGCTCTTGACGATCTCCAGGTTCTACTTTCTGCCTCAGTTCGGATTCAGTTGATTCGTTCACCCTGCCATGGCCAGTGACCTTGTCGTTACTTGCTCCAGTCACGTCCGAAGCTGACTCAGTAGCATCCTTCACCTTGTCTTTGGCAGTTTCTGCTGCACTCTTAGCCTTCTCTTTTGCCGTTTCAATTGTATCTTTCACATAATCGGTTGCCTCTTTAGCTTTCTGATTGGCCGATTCGGATGCGTCTGTCACGCCACTAGTAGTTCTAGACATCTCATCCTGAACGGATTCTGTTACATCTTTTATTTCACCGATGGTAGTCTCTTTCAAATTCTCACCGATGTCTTTGGCACTATCTACGCTCTTACTTCCCTTCTCTTGAAGCACAGCTGGTTTCGCACTTTCGAATGATTCCTGTATTTTTTCTTGTGCATCTGAAGAACCACCTAGGCAAAAAGCTCAAATGAAATACCCAAAAACTATCTGGAATTATCTTCATAACAACAAAGTATCAGGAAAGCTACTGACTCGCAAGCTAGTACTCACTCCACACAAGCGAACAATGAGCAATACCGAATGGCTTGGCCACGGTTGGATAGAATTTAATTACATGTACCATTACCTGCTCTTGCTAGTGATATTTACCTGGGTTGAATGTGAACACATTAGCAAGGTAATAGATTCAGTAGAACTTGACTTTAGAGCACATAGAACTTGATGAAATCGGAAATCAGCAATCTAAATTCAAATTCGCAAGTAATGACGTTGAGCTTTAAAAATCGATAATCCATAGGTTACCTGATACGATCCTGGTTAATTTCTCTTTTGCGGCAGTAAGTTGGTCCGTTGCCTGTTTTAGGATATCATTTAGATAGCTGTTTCCCCGATCGTTGACTTTACGCCCTTCATCTTCCGACTTCGATGCAGCATCTTTCACGGTCTCGTGAGCTTTATCAGATTCCCTTAAATCTCCAAAAACCAAATGGTTAACCAGTCTAGTAGAGTACACATGGACATGAGAAGGACAGTCTTCTAAATTCGTAATGAAAACAACAGACGCTTACAAAATAATAGGAATCAATAACGTATTTACTTAGAAGATAAATCCGTCACAGTCCGTGCCCAATCCTTAGCAGTTTGTCCCCAAGTTTTTGTTGCATCTTGAGCATCCTGAGTAGTTTCTTCTACTTTCCGATAGGGATCGCCCACTGATTCCTTGGTCTGATCGGCAGCGTTCTGGATGCGCTCTTTAACTTGCTCTGTAGTCTCCTGCAGTTTACTACCATCAATTCCCTGCACATCTACCAAGCTAAAAGCTACTATACCCACCACTAAAGCAAATGATAACGTGAATTCCAATCGGATCCACGCCATTGCATACAATGCAGTAAAGCACCTAAACTAAACAGCCCAACAACAATGCAAGAGAAGCGAGAGAGGGGGGAAAGGGGAGAGTGTGAGTTGAGAGGCGAGAGACAGGAGGTGATATGGAGCAGGAGGATCTTGTAAAGGGAGTGAGGTCCCATGCAGCAATAGGGAACGTGTCCAACAAAGGCAGCTCTATATGTCAGGATATGCCACGTTCTTCTGCACGTGTCCATCATATATATCTTGTCATAGATTGGGCTTTTTATCTTGTGTTTTTAAATGGTGTACATAATATTAGCTCTAGAGTCTAGACCAGTGCTCGCAAAAAAATGTTTTTTAACCTAATAAAAAACCTATTATTTTTAAAATTTGTAGGTTTGTTTCAAAGTTGGGCTAAAAAAACCCATTGGTCCTAGTTTTAACTAAAAAAAAAGATTGTTTAAGCAAAGAGAGAGAGAGAGAGAGAGAGAGAGAGACTCTCAAGGCTGAAGTGGTCCTAGTTTTGACACTTAAAAAACAATGTTTAAGCAACCATGAGAATGAGAATGAGAATGAGAAGAGAAAGAGAGAGAGAGAGAGAGAGAGAGAGAGAGAGAGAGGCTCTCAAGGTCGAAGTGGTTGTTGAAGGGCCCGTGGGCCGCTGAAGGTTGAAGACTGCATTGAGGCCCCTACTTAGTTGTAGCTTGTAGGCCTAATGCACATTTTCAGCAAATTAAAAATTACAAGTTTTTTTACAATAGGTTAAAAAAGCATTAGCCCTTTATTAGTAGGCTTTAAGAACCCACAACTATAAATTTAGTAGGTGAATATGTAATTTTAAAAATGAGCTTGTAAGGCTTTGCAGGTTTTTCGCGAGCATTGGTCTAGACATGTGAACCTTTCCTTATTCTTACCAAATATCAATCCTTAAATATTTGACAAAAAAATGAATGTGTTTTTTTTTGTTTAGATTGTTTTTTTTTTTGTGTGTAGAGAGTTAATCAACTAGTAGATTATACACAACATACACAGCCTAGCAACTCCAAGTGAGGATCAAGCTCCTAAGATGTTATTGTGCATGCTAGCAGCAGCTAGGATTAGAGCCTGTGCCTTGCCAGTCGCAGTCAACCACTTTACCCATACACTGTGTTGGACTTTGGTTGATTGTTAAAACTTGGTTAGTTTGTCAATTGCAGCGGGGCGTATGGGTAAAGTTGTTGACTACGAACAACTAGGTGCATGCTCAATTCCAACTGCTGCAAAGTGACATCTCAGGAGTAGTTAGTGGAAACCTATCCCCGGCATCGACCCTACTGTAGCGTCGAAGATCTTGTGTAGTATAGCCCTCCCGCCTGTCAACAAGAATTAGATCACTGGACAGATACCTAACTATGCATAGATGCTAAATTTAGTTAATTTCCTACTTCCTCCCTAACTCTATTCACCACTAACACTACTCTCCCTTAACTCTACTCCTCTACACTAACATTCATCATGATTTGGGTGAAGGAATGGGATAGAAAAGGAGAGGAAGAGAGAAGAGAAGAGAGAAAGAGAGAGAGATGAGATGGAGGTTAGCTCAAATGCTCAATGTCATTGCTTATGGAAAAACCTTAACTAGCATAACCAAAAAGCATGGGAAATGAAAATAACAAGCAATCACAACAATAGCATAAGCAAGATTGATTAGCAAATGAGGATGCTTGAGCTCTTAAAATCGTAGAGTCTCCTCCTCTCTATTAAGCATGAAAATAGTGTACAAATGATATCTTTTTATAAAATGGGGAAGGCCATTGCCCCTCAATCCTATTGGCTAATATTCACATTGATCCTATCCATTCATCTTGGACCCAACTTGATCCAAGGATCCACAAAAGGTACATTGAAAATCACAAGATTCATGTGAGTCCAAAATTGGACCCAACTCTAAAAAGTAAACTCTAAGTTTAGAATTGACTTTGGGCCTCAACTTTTATTTTAATTACAAAGGGCCCAGGTCTATTATTTTATTTACAACTTCACATACGTGCTCATTGGGCCATGGGCTTATACACACAGGATGCCATGCCCTCGCAACACCTTTTATTGGATGATTTTATTTATTTACACTTTGTTGGAAATACCCCCAACAATGCATTTTTGTAATTCTTTGTGATTAATTATTTGTCTGATAATTAATGCTTTAATGTTTGGCTACGTAATCACTGTAGTACTGATGATTTCAAAGTTGGTTACTATAAGATCGAACGTGATTATTATCACTATTGTTTTGTTAGAAATTAATAGGCGTATTTAATTATCATTTGTGAAAATTTAAGATGAAGACCTTGCTAATCGCCAACGAGTTGTGGGATGCTGTTACAGGTATCAAAGTGAAGTCTGAAGACGACGAAGTCAACTCAAAATGGAATCCAAATTCATCGAAGAAGAAGATGTTTTGCAGGTATTGCAAGCGCAATAACCATGAGATCCAGGATTGCCAAATTCTCAAAGCGAAGAATTCAGCCAAGCAACCTGATCAAATAGCATATGTGCAAGATTTAACTAGTTACATCACATTTTGCAATATTTTCATATTTGGCATATTGAGGCCAAAACTTGTTTTAGACTTAGAGGTTGACTTTTCAAAGTTCATTAGTCTAAATTTCATTTGAATAAACACTTTTTGAAAGTGTGGGAAAGTTAGAATGCGATTTTGATTAGATTCAATTTAAATAGTTGGGTACATTGAATCTAGACCCAAAATTAGTAGGGTTAGCATTTTGGTGGGAAAGTCAAGTGGCCAAATAGGGTTTGGACCTGTTATAAAAGGATGTAACTTGTGGAGAGAGCAATATTCTCTCTTCTCTATTTCATTTCATGCTTATACATGGTTCTCTTGGGTTCTTATCCATTGGTGCACTATCTTGGTGATTGCTTGCAATTCTATGTGGAATGATCTATATTTGTTATTTTTGGATCCACACGTGCGAAATACAGTAGCTTTCTGGTTTTGTACGGACAGCAACAGTACTTTTTCATTTCATTCAAGTCTGATCAAGTTCTATTGGTGTTTGCATCTCATTTTGTGTGTAGATGCTGATTTTTCTACATTGGTGAGATTGGTAGTGTATTTCTCTTTCTAACCAAAGATCATTCAAGTAAATTGGATCTTAAGGATCTGAAATCTTTCACATGGTATCAGAGCTTGTGTTTCAGGTTATGAAGGAGGAAATCAGATCTATCAATGATTTGGTGAAGATATCAAGTCTAGAGCATGCTAGAGAGGATTCTACATCAAAATCGAGTTTTTTGCTTTTGTAGATTGGATCTTTTGTAGTAGGTCAATATACTTGTTCAATTCTGATTTTTGAATTCACATACCGGATTTGGCCGATTTTTGGATCATTGGTTCAGCCTAAGTGGTGGCTTATAGATTGCATATCAAATTTTTCAGCATTTGCATGTAGATTTGAAATAGTCAATTTTTTGTGATTTTGTCAAGACCTTAATTTTGATTGTATCTCTAAATAGTGAGGTTGCTGGACTTCATTTGAGTGTGTTTCAATCTTAGGAAGTGGCAAAAGTCATTAGATTGAGGATAGATCATAGGTTGATCAAGATTCCATGATTCTATGTGTTAATTTACTTGGATAAGTGCTAGAAGAGAATTTGTGAGATAGTTTCAGATCTTGGTGATTTCTTTTGAAAGCATTTGTTGTTGTTCAAAGGAGTGCTTTGTGCATTGAAGCAGGTTGAAAGAGAAGGTCAGGCCATTGCTACATGGCAACCTCAATTGGAGTCATGTTGGAAACCAATGATAGGCTTATCTCAAGTAACTATTCATTGTGGAAACTGAGGATGGAGTCACTTCTTGAGATAAATGATGTTTTGAATATTGTTGTAGGTTTGGAGGAGAGACCAGCAACACAACAAGATCCAGTGAGATATGACAAGAGGGCCAAAAAGGCTCTACACATGATAAAGATGAATGTTACCAATGAACTTCTCAAGGAAGTTGGTAAGTGCATATCATCTTTGGAAGCTTGGAATTCATTGAAGAAGCTTTATGAATCCAAGTCTAGTTCTAGAGTGTTTACTCTAAGAAGGCAAATCTTTTCTTGTTTGCAAAAGAATGAAGAAAGTCCATGTACTTTTGTTTTGAGAATGAAAGCATTGAATGATGAGTTAGCTTGCATAGATGAAAGCATTAAGGAAGGAGAGCTTATTCAAGTGATTCTTAATGGCTTGTTGGATGCTCATGCTAACATTGTTCAAAGTATTGCTATTCAAAAGACTTTGCCAAGTTTGATGGATCTTCAAGAGATCTTGATCAATGAGGAGTATAGGCTTCAAGCAAGAGGTAGATCTACATCGACACTTTAAGAGGATGCTATGTTCACAAAGGGCAAATTCAAGGACAAAATCAAAAGTAAGTGGTCTAAAGGACAAGATCAAGTGGATGCTTCTTCAAGTGGCAAAAAGAAGGATAGATCAAAGCTCAAGTTCTTCTATTGTGGCATCAAAGGACACTTTGCAAGTGAGTGCTACAAGAAGAAGAGAGATCAAGGAGACAAGCAAGGTAATCTAACTCTTGATGAGGATGGTTTGGATGTTCAAGATGCAAATGATGATGCTTTTGTGATGTATTCATGTATGCTTGCTAATGATGGAGATCTAGATCCTTGGTGGATTGATAGTGGAGCAAGTTCACACATGACCTTTCATTCTTTGTTGGCATATGGAGATGACAAGAGGGTTATCTACACGGCCAATGATGGTGAGTGTGCAATCAAAGGGATTGGCACAATTCCTCTCTCTCTCTCTCTCTCTCTACAAATAGGAATGTTCATTTGGAGGATGTCTTGTTTATTCCATCTATTACCAAAAATTTACTTATTGTGAGTCAAATTCTAAGTAAAGGCCTCAAGGTGGAGTTTGATGGACATGCTTGTTTGATCAAAAGGAAGGATGTCTTGATTGGAAAAGGTAAAAGGCAAGGGAAATTGTTCGAACTTGATGCTTGTGTTATTGCTAACCAAGTTGGATGTGTTGCAAGGGAGCAAATTTCTATTCAAGAGGTTTGGCACAAAAGGATAGGACACCTCAACTTCAAGTCATTGGAGGTAATGGCAAGGAAGAAGGTTGTGATTGGTCTTCCAAGTTTCTCAAGTAATGTCAAGCATGTTTGTGAGTCTTGTGCTTTGTCTAAGTCAGATACACTACCTTATACTAGATCTATTTCTAGATCTACAAAGCTTGTTCAACTTGTACATTCAGATATTCATGGATTTACTACAATTAGCAATAGTGGAGCTAAGATGTATGTAACATTCATTGATGATTTTAGTAAATTTTGTTGGATCTATCTACTAAAGAGCAAGGATGAAGTGTATGATGTCTTTTTCAAGTTCAAGAATGCAAGGGAGAACCAATTTTCCACAATAATCAAGTGCTTGAGAGGTGACAATGGTGGTGAGTACATATCTAACAAGTTCAAGGCCTTTTGTGATGAGCATGGGATCAAGAGGGAGTATACAACATCAAGGACCTCACAACAAAATGGAGTGGCTGAAAGGAAGAATAAGACTTTATGTGAAAGTGCTAAAGCTATGAGGTTAAGTGCTAATCTTGACAAACCATTTTGGGATCAAGCGTTGTTGTGTGCCAATTTCTTGTGCAATAGGTGGCTGAGTGCTATTTTGGATGGAAGGACACCTTTTGAGATGCTATTCAAGAGGAGGCCGAGTGTCAACTTTCTAAGAACCTTTGGATGCACATGCTATGTCAACATTACTCTTGATGATAGAATCAAGAAGGATCCATCTTCAAGAAGAGTTATTTTTGTTGGATATAGTGAGGTGAGTAAAGCCTATAAGGTTTACATTCCTTCTACTAGCATAGTGATTGTTGGTAGAGATGTCATTTTTGATGAGGAGAACATTCCAAAGGTGTCTTCAAGCATGATTGATGGTAGAGTGGATGGATCTTATAGTCTTGATGTTGATGAGAAGGATCTTACTTTGGATGGTGGTGATGATGGACCTTCATCAAGTCAAAAGCCAAGGAGAACATCAAGAGAAAGACAAATACCTTCAAGGCTCACATATGATAAAAAAAGGTAAGCAAGTAGTTTCTGGAAACTATGCTGATTTCCTAACCTCCTTAGATGAGCCTAAAAGTGTAGATCAAGCAAGGAAAGAAGAGGAGTGGATCCAAGCAATGAATTTTGAGTATCGATCTCTTATGAAGAGATGAACATCTTTTGGAAGATTTTCTTGTGTACATGAAGCTATGCAAGTGGATGGATGTTATCTTGCTGTAAAATCAAGTATTGGATGTGGAAGACAAAGTTTATTCAATGACTTTGATTATCAAGTTGAAGATCAAGAAGTTGATCTCAAAGCGCTTCAACTAGTCAAAAGAGAAGTTGGCAATTTCGAGCTAGGCAAGAGCATCAAAGGAGAGGTAATTGACAAAGATGTTATGGATCTATTTTTGTGGCATATTGAAGACTCAAGTAAGGTCAAAAAAGCAGCAAGGAAGTGTTGTTCAAGTTTACTTTACTTGTTCTATTTCATGTTTGAGCAATTTCATGTGGATGTGTGCAAATTGTCAAGATATGGTAAAACTAGCTACATTGGTGAGCAGTTTTGATGTTGGATTTGTACTAGAATTCTTGGCTGATTTTGCTGATGGAAATGAAGCTATTGGAGGCTCATTATATCACTCATCCATGGCTAAGTTCTCAAGTGTTGAGCTACTTAGTGCCCAGGTTTGGAGATTGTCAATTTTTGGTGAGTTCATGGTCATTTTCTTGTGTCAAGTAGATCTTGAAGATGGACCAATAAAACTTGTTTGGTTTATAGAGTCATGTGGTTTTGCTTTAGTATCATGGATGAACTCACTTCCTCATGGATTTCCAAGGCTTGATGGTTTCTTGTGGCAAGATGGAGATGGAAGCTCATTCATGGAGTATCATGGTGGATACATGGCAACAAAGGACAAAGGAGGAGGAGACATGCAAGCAAAAGTTGATCACTCACATTTATTGTTTGTTTGCTGTATTTTTTCAGAGAGTTCAGAGTTGGAAGCATGGTGAAATCATTTCATTTACATTCTATTTGATTCTTCATGTTTTAGTCACATTTTTACATGTAAAATTAATGTAAGAAATAGTGAAGCATCCCAAGTGGACACTATTCTCTATATCAATTATGGTTGTTTCTATTTTGAGCATTACATGATCATTGAAAGGAGGTCTTTTCTCAGGAATAAGATCATTCTTATGATGGATCAAAGTTCTATGGTCAAAAACTATGCTAGGAACAAGCATATTGAGATACAATATCATTTTGTGAGGGAGCGAGTCATTGCAAAGGAGGTGGAGCTTCAACATATGTCTTCAAGAGAATGTGTAGTTGATATCTTCACCAAAGAAAATACTTGTTCATCAAGCATACGACTTCACTTGGAGTATTATCAAAGTCTATGCTAAAACTAGTTGAAGAGGGAGTGTGAAACATTCAACTAGTTTCATCACATTTTGCAATATTTCCATATTTGGCATATTGAGGCCAAAACTCGTTTTAGACTTAGTGGTTCACTTTTCAAAGTTCATTAGTCTAGATTTCATTTGAATAAACACTTTTTGAAAGTGTGGGAAAGTTAGAATGCGATTTTGATTAGATTCAATTTGAATAGTTGGGTACATTGAATCTAGACCCAAAATTAGTAGGGTTAGCATTCTGGTGGGAAAGCCAAGTGGCCAAATAGGGTTTGGACCTGTTATAAAAGGATGTAAGTCATTGAGAGAGCAATCTTCTCTCTTCTCTATCTCATTTCATGCTTATACATGGTTCTAAGAGCCTCCATAGGCTTATGGAATGTCAAGAGACTCCTTCCATAACCAATGACTCTTTGAATGCCTTTCTTGTGGGAGTTGGGAACTCAATGGACACTCTAGAAGGGAGCCCTCCTACTAGGTCCCATTGCCCAAGTTGTGCAAGTATACTTTGGTCCTAGACCAATAAAGTGATATGGTTCAAGGTTGAGGCCCAAGGTTTAGAAAAATAATCATCCAATGACTTTCTAACACCTCTCTAGGTTCCATACCTCCATCCAAGGCATAGACACCTACTTGCCCTTAACCAAGGACACTAGTACCTTAATCTAAGACACCTACCCTTAATACTAAGAGTACCCCTTTATCCAAGGGTCACGTGACTCCATTCCTCCGACTAAGGTATAGTCACTTGTTTGTCCTTATCCAAGGGCACATATCCTTAATCTTAAAGGTACCTTGCCATTTAGCCCCCAACACTAAATGGACTAATAAGGGTCTGAAGTACTGCTAGTTACATAGGTATGTAACATCGCACTTTTTAAAGTATTCCTCCGTATCCTTATGAATCGTTGGCCACCAACATCCTGATTGCAGGATCTTGCGAACTGTAATGTCGGATGTAAAATGGCCCCCACCCATGCCTTCATGTGAAAGCGAAATGATCTGGGTGGCCTCATGAGGAAGAATACACCGCCAAAGAATTCCGTCTGGTCTTCTTTGATATAACTGGCCGGCAATCAACTGATAAGGTCTAGCCTTCAAGATCAATTTCTGCTGTTCCGCCTTTGGTAGTGATTTGTCTGGTTGGCCCCGCATTAGATACTCAACAATGTCGGTAGCCCATTCTGGTACTGTGTCCATGTAAAATAAGGCAGCATCTGTCAGCTCATCATCAGGTTGGGTTGCAATCTCCTTCCTCTTGATTTGTGATACATGATCTGCCATGTAATGTTGTTTTCCCTTGAGAACTACTATCTGAAAATCAAATTCCAACAACAAAAGTAACCATCTGGTGATTCTCCCATTGTTGCAAGTTTTATTAACAAGATAGAGCAAGAGTTGATGGTCCGTATAAAAAGCAAAATGTGTGGCCATCAGGTAATGTCAAAATTTCTTAATCGCATAAATCATTGTCAATGCTTCCCACTTTGTGGACTGCTCCAACTACATACTTTGATGCATCCATATGCACATGAAACTCACTGGACCAATTGGGCGGGCGTAAGATTGGTGCTGAAACCAATGCATCCTTAAGCTTCTGGAAAGCCTTTAGGACTTCCTCGTTCCAATGTGGATCCGTTGTGAGTTTGTAAATTGGTCGGGCTAACTCCGCAAAATCAAAATGAAGATCCTATAATAGTTAGCATGACTCATGAAGATATAGACTTCACAGATCGTCCCCGGTGGTGGTAGATCAATAATGATCCTGATCTTTGTTAGATCTGTGGCGATCCCATGTCTTGACACTATATGGCCGAGAATCAAGCCATGTGTTACCGAGAATTGACATTTTTTTGGATTCATGGAAATATGGTAGTTGCGACATTTTTGTAACACCTTCTCCAAGTCGGATAAGTGTTCTAAGTCTGGTCCATGCACGCACAGATCGTCCAAGATAATTTCCAAAAAGTTTTGCAGATAATCTTTGAATGATGCCTGCATGACTCGTTGGAAGGTGCTTGGGGCCTTGCAAAGTCCAAATGGCTCACTTTATATGCATAGGTTCCCCATTCCATGGCAAATGTTGTCTTGTGCTGGTCCTGGGGGGCTATTTTCACCTGGTTGTAGCCGCTGAAGCCGTTTAGAAAATTGTAGGCCTCGGCGCCGGCTACTCTATCGAGGACACTTTCCGTAAATGGTGAAGGAAAATGATCTTTTTTGGTGACTGCATTTAGCGCCTTCAAATTCACACAAATCTGCATTTTGTCGTTTTTCTTGGGTACTATAACTATCGGTGATACCCATTTCGTGTGCTCGATTTCATAGATGAAATCTGCATCCATCAGCTTCTGCAACTCCTGCTTGATCAGCTCAGTATAATTTGGGTTGCAACGGTAATAACGGCTTACCTTGGGGACTGCTCCGTCCACCAAGGATATGGTGTGTTGGACTACTGTTGGTGGAATGCCCTTTAGGTCACTATAACTCCAGGCAAAATAGTCTTCATATTCCACCAACAACGATTGTAGTCTCTTGAACTATGTGGGTGTTAACTGCTCTCCCACATGCACTATCTTTTCTTCTTCACCTGGCTTGGCAAAATTCAATGGTTGTGTTCGCGCAGGTCCCTCAAAGACTTGTTCCGCTGGTGTCTGACGTTGATCAGGTTCTCTCTAGGCTTGCGACATCATGATTTCCACGTCGTCCAAGGTGTAATTCTTGAAAGTCTCAGGCATCTCCTGAACTGGCGCTCATTGAGATTCTTCTTTCAGCATATCTGGGTTGTCAAATAAACAAGAAACCATTTCACTTTCTTCAACCGAAGCCGAGTATGAAGCTCTCACCACTACAACAAAGGAGCTATTATGGATCAAGAGGCTACTTATGGAGCTGAAAGTCATGAGTTTAAATGTTGTTCCAACTCTCTACAATGACAACATTTCAGCCCAACACCTTGCAACCAATCCAATCTTCCATGCAAGGTCAAAACACATTAAGGTCTCTCATCATTTTGTGAGAGAGAAGGTGCAATCAAAGGAGATATCTTTGGAGCATGTGGCAAGTAGTGAATGTATTGTTGATATTCTCATTAAACCACTTCAAAGAGCTGTATTTGTGAAGTTAAGATCAGCCCTAGGGTTGATAAGCAAATCAATGTTATCTTTAAACTAGTTGTGAGGAGGAGTGTTGGTTTGTAAGAAAACCTTTGGCTACAAGCCTAGCTTTATGCTTACTTATTGATCCATCTTTATTATACTTCAATCTCCATCCTCCTTGTTTCCAAGGGAATATGTGCAAAGCAAGAACCTCCAAAGACACTACGGTAATCAACCTTAGGCTTCTTGAATAATACTTCATATGGTGTATTTCCTCCAAGAGCTCCATCACTCCTCAGAGCTTTGATCTTCATTGAGAATTCCATCTCAAGATATGCTTTGAATAATAGGAAATAATCATCCACCATAAATCTTGAAGAAAGAAGAAATGTGCATCTTGTGTGATCATCCTCCTTTGAAGACTTGGATACATAAGCAACGTCAAGAGATTTTGCACTCTCTCTTGAGTTCAATTTGTACATGCCTCCATATCTAGATCCAGATGCAAGGATCTCACCATCCTTCTTGATCACACAATTGTCAATATGGAAATTGACATCAAGGCCACCATCAAGTAATTTTCCAACACTTATAAGATTCTTTGTAATCTTGGGAACAAAAAGAACCTTTTGAAGAGATATAACTTTTGATGATGAAAGCTTCAAGGGAATAGTCCCTACTCCTTCAATTTTGCACTCTTGATCACTTTCAATATATATGGACTTCTTGATTCCTTCATAAGGCATAATAATTGAAAAGGAATCCTTGGAGCTACACATATGTGATGTTGCTCCACTATCAATATACCAAGAGTCATCCATCTTGAAGGTGGAAGAGGAGAATTTTGATGCCATAAGTGAGCATTCTCCATCACTTGAAATAAGGTCTTCTTTCGCATGAGAGATGTTGGCTTGCTTGAATTCTTCTTGAAGCAATTGTGGCATAGTGGCCTTTCTTGCCACAAAAAAAACACTTAACATCTTTTTCCTTCTTCTTTGAAGTAGAATATTGAGAGGAATCATCATCCTCTTCATCTTGATCTTTTGCTTTGTCCTTAGAGAAGTGTGCTCCTCTCTTTGTGCTTGGCAAATTAAACTTTGTCTTCACCATTATGATTAAGTGACAATTTGTCCATCCTTAATAGCTTGTTCTCATGCCTTGATTCTTCAGCCATTAGCACTCCTTGCAAAGCCTCCAAAGTAGGTAGCTCCTCCTTGATGGAATAGGATTGGACAAGGTTCTCATACTCATCTCTAAGGCCATTAAGTATGACTTGGACTAGCTCGCTTTGATTTATAGATTCTCCAATGCAAGCAAGCTCCTTATGAGTATCTTTCACTCTCAAAACATAATTAGTGGCACTCTCATCACTCTTTTGAGAACTTTGGAAGATTTGATTTCTAAGAGTGAGGACCCTAGAGGTATTTTTGGCTTCATAAATAGCTTTGAGAGTATCCCAACTTGCTTGGCCGAGTTGCAATCACCAATCTCTCTCAAAATATCATTAGAGACATTCATCTTGATAAAGCTCTTATTCATGTACAGAGTAATGTTGCTCATAAGAGCGCAAACGACAAGACTCATAAGCAATAACACACTCGGGGAAGACACATAACAGTAGCAGAAACAATGGCATGACGTAAAGCATCAAAAGCAATTTGACACTCAAAAGTCCAAACAAAGGTATGAGAGTTCTTTAGTAACGAATGAAGCGGAGCAACCACAGTGGCAAAATACTTAACAGGACGATGAAGATGGGTTGCCATACCTAAAAACATACGAACAGAATGAACATCGATTGGGACAGGCCAATTCTCAATAGCCTGAACTTTCTGAGGATCAAGACGAATACGTCCACCACAAATAAGAAAACCCAAAAAGTCGATTTCAACCATTAGACAATAAAGTGTTGCTTCTCTCTCACTATAGGATCTTAAAAGGTCTTCTACCAACTCCTATGCAAGGTCTTGCAACAAAATGTGAGGTGGATCTCATTAGCTCTACCAATCTCTCTCAAACTAGATCAACCTCTCATCAATTGATGGAGTATAGCCAAAGATTGTGTCGAACTATCATTGGCACGTGTGAAACACTCCAAGAATCCACAAATCACTCAAATACAAGCCAATTGTATGAAAGAAAGTGGCTATGACCTCAAAATGATGATTGGATTTCAAATAGATGACATTGGCAAGCCTCTTCTTGAATTTTTTGGTCAAATAAGCATAATAGAGTCAAAAGAAAAAGTGTCCAACCGGGTTGGGTGCCCTACCCACCTTGATTCAATTGACTATAACTTTTGATTGGGAGATCCAATCACTATGAAGTCAATTGCTACACAAACTAGACTCAACTAGCTTTAAAAGTGGCTATCAAGCACCAATTTTGGATCACACATGGAAGAGAACCACCAAAATGAATTGGGCTGTCCTTCACACATGTCTGAGAAGAAAAATCTATACAGTACCACATTTGGTCCAATCCATATGATAATGAACCCTCTTGATCCAAATTTTTTTGAGATAGCATGGGAGATGCACATTACTCTCTCTAGATCTTGATTTTCATGAATTTTTGGAACTTTGGATGAAACAAGCATCAAGCACTTAGGTAGGCTCTGATACCATGTGAATTTTCACACATGTGGGAATGTCGTAATGTGCGTGACTGATCTCCTAAGCAAGCTTATGCACTTTTAGATCAGTGCTAGATTGAAATCCAAAATCTAGATAAAAAATATAAGGCAAAGAGGCAAATATAGATGCATAGATTGATAACCAAAGTACTTTCACACGTGGGAAAGTGATTCATGAAAGAAGTAAGTAAAGCCAAGCTCCTATCCTCGGGTAGAGAGAGAATAGACCACTTTTGGTCTCGGGTAAAGAGAGAGTGTAACACAAGCAAAATTCACAATTCTCAAATTTGATTCAAAAACTCAACTTAGATTATGATTGGAAAGAGGAGTACATACAAAACTCGTGGAGATCCTTTCTTGCATCCTATTGGACCCCTAATCCTAGCCTCTCTAATGCTATTGAATGAGTGATGCATCCATCTTGCAATTCTATTGGACCCTTTATGAAGATTTCTCAATCTCTATTGGACCCCTTGACCAAAGCCAACACTTTGACTTGGTCACTCATCAAATTATATTAACACAAGTGTCACAAGCCTATTTACAAGCCTAACTAGCTCGAGATTGCATCATAAACTACTTTTGGCTCAATAGAGGTTAAGCCCTATCACAACTCTACACAAAGATGTTTGACATAAAAACTTTGTGATACCCCTAAAGTGACATCATAAACTATTTTTGACTTTTTCTACATGTGGGAACATTCTCCACTGTGAATTTTCCTCACAAACTAGAAACACAAAATAACCAAGATAGATTTTGACAATTTTTCACAATCAACGTCCAAATGATTTTTATTTTTAAAAAACATCTCGGCGAACTAAGTTCATCATCTAAACTTAGTTATTGGTTTGAATCAAGGTCAAAATGAATGTTCAAGCTTCACGACCGTACTTCAGCCGTTCAAAATGGCGGAGATGGTGGCTTTTGTCATTTGCAATATATCAAGTTACTAGTAGATCACCACTTAATTAGTTATAATTGTTAGTGTATGTAATCCATCATCTTGATATAAAACCAACCATGATAGTAGCAAAATCATCAAAGATAGATAGGATAGAGGTCAAATAAAAAATAGACACTGTAAAAATTCCAAAAAGGAATACCTCACATAAGCGATACTGAAAAACAGAGTGATAGCAAAAAAGAAGAGACACGCCCTCCTGAGTCTACTTTCATGTGCAACCTATAAGCATTGTCATCTAATAATTTTCTATCAACAAAGCGACTATCAAAATGACTCGATTGAGGTTTTTTGATATGCAGCGTGTTTAGGATCGATCAAGCATGCAAACTTTTAAATCGTAGGTTGTTGATATTTTGAGAAAATTGGAGGACAACAATTTTTTTTCATTTACGAGTTGTTAGAGATATATAATGATGATTTACTCGATTAAAGCCTTAGAATTTATATTTGGACCCCTAGAAAAGCAATGATGGAATATTAGGTTGAACATAAAAATCCAACAAATCGGTGTCCAATTGAAAATTTTAAACTATATACACCATTGAATAGGCCCTCATTTTATGGTTTTGACTTCCAACTTAGTGATTCCAAGAGCAAATTTCCTTTGTACAAGGGCATGAAAGATAGTACAAATTGATCAATCACGATATTTTAGTTTGAGAATAGTATGTGATTGTCATTTGGTGCTTTATTGCTTCGTTGTTGGATTATTTTCTTTGTGAATGTGATTCTACCTTATGGAGTCAACTGATCCATTACTAGATATAAGAAGAGCAATACAATTAAATGATCTTAGCTACATCCACTATATAATTGGAGATTCACCGATGTACTGAAATTTGCAAATATAGCATTGACTGCATAATTGTTTTCAAGTTTTGCAATATTTACAAAAAGGAGAAAAAAGTAAAATGATTGATCGAACTTTAGAAAGTAAGTCTCATTTTCTTTTGTATGAATATATTGAATAGAATTATGATCAGATTTGTTTGGCCCTCGAGTAGCGAAATGCTCAACTTATTTCTATATGAATTGCAAGTCATTAAAATTCGATATTAAATTTGTGATATGCACAATAAGTCTTATATCTGAAAATAAGTAAGTCTTATTTTTGAAGCCATTTATTCTAACTAACCTCTAAGCTCGCAGTCTTGAAAGCCAAAACATTTGGTCTGATTATCAAGAAATGAAACTTTCAACTCTTTAGGTACTTTGTAGCCAAAGATTTCTTCGATGAATCTATCCATGGCTTCCAAGAAATTTTTGAATGTTGCTTAGATCTAATTCGTCTGCATGACCATTGTGAAGAAAGAACCTGCGCATAGAAAAAGCAAGTTAAGAAATAATATGAGCAAAATCATTATTATTACTAAGAGCCTAAGTATTTCATAATTGCATGATTTTTTCTTACTACCTTAGCATAAAAATGAGAGGGGGAGAGAGAGAGAGAGAGAGAGAGAGAGAGAGAGAGAGAGAGAGAGAGAGAGAGAGAGAGAGAGAGAGAGAGAGAGAGAGAGAGAGAGAGAGAGAGAGAGAGAGAGAGAGAGAGAGAGAGAGAGAGAGAGAGAGAGAGAGAGAGAGAGAGAGAGAGATTATCCAAGGTCACCAAGGCTATGTAGGTGATGACAGGCCAGATAATTGAAAGTCGATTTGATCCCATTTGGAAAACTCTCAATCAAGCCCTAGCTACCTATTAGCCCATTAGTGTTAATTGATATCTGGGGCCCCACTTGCATTTTACAAGAGATCTATTCACAGTTACACCTAACCCCACCTTCGCCCATTAGTGCACCCATTAGTGAAATCCTTTTGGTTATTTCTCAACTGTGCCACCCATTAGTTAAAGGCCCTCATTGGGTTCATTTAAATTGCTACCACTACTGCACTACAACCAATAGCGCTAATGATTAGCTAATTGGCACCCATTATCTTTAATGGGTCGGTGGGGTCACAATTTTCATTTGTTCACTGATTGTTACCACCTTCAAGTGTTCCCTAATGGGTTGGTGGGAATGGCCCCTTACACCTAAATGTCAAATAAGTCTAAACTTCCCCTACCATATTTTAACAATTGGTGATGAAACTAGGTAATGTAATGATATCATCACATTGAGGGAAGTTTCACATAGGAGCCTAGTGAGTAGAGAGTGCCCAATTGGTTTGGGCCACTCAAGTAAACCCTAAACCCTAAACCCTCCTTTCACACAAGGTGGGTGGGACTTACCCTAGGTGGAAACCGATGTGGCAAGAATGGATGCCACCATGGGTTAAATGCACTCATGAGGGAGTGGTGGGATCATGAATGATCTTTATAATCCAATTAATATGGGTGGTACATGTGCAAGATGAGGGCATTTTTTGAAATGCCCTTGTGCTTCTACATGGGTTTGTTTATCGAAACCATCCTATTTCTGAATTAAAAAGTCTCTACTTCTGCATAACCTACTAGAAATGATGGTCCACCCATCCCTTTTTAATACGAAGATTTTTTTTATAGATAGATTCATGATTACTTTTAAGGATAGATAATATAGATCACCATCTCAGTATGAGTATCAGTAGCACCCTATATAAAATTAGATCCATTTAGTTGATTTATGTTCAAGAAGGACAACACAAATATATCATGATAAATAATCAGCAAAATAACTACCTAGGAACACTATTCATGGTCATGTGTGTGTGTGTGTGTGTGTGTGTGGGCGCGTGCGTGTTGTAGAGCAATAAAATACTTCAAAAAGGAGAATCAATAGAGAGTTGTATAAAAATTTAGATTTCAACTTTTGATTGCAAGTGCTCTGACTTTGCACACTCCTGGTGTTTTGATGCAGCTAAACATTGACTAATTATACTCACACAAAGATAAAGATGCCTTCAACTATTAGCATAGGACAGCCACACAACATCGGTATAGCAGAAAAACTAAGAGGAATGGCTTGTGAATTAAGCTCTAAATCAGAATTTTTTTCACTCAAAAATATTTGCCATAAACAGAGCAGAAATTCAACATAAAAAGAACAGTTAGAATGGGTGAGCAACAATGTAATGTGTAATAAGATACTTCATAACTGATATTTGAAATAGGTTTTGAATTACCTATTGAGAAGAATGTTCACAATCGTATGGCATCCACCAGTCTTGTTAGATTGAATGTTTACAACAAGTTCTGGATTATGGATACTCTGTCTTAGGTGGACCCAACCAAGGACATTCTCACTGTCATCCAACACTTGTGCCCTGAAGCTTACAATCGAAATTCGTTACCCAAAACATTGTGGATTGGCATCCTCAACCAATATTTTACTTCATTAATTTGTGAATTGGAGTAAACATAGCATGTCCCTTGGGAAAAGAGCCTCCAATTCCAAGGTTTCCAAGTAGATTCAGATGAGGAAAGCATAAACTTGATACTTTTTCATGGTTGTACTCTTCATGGTTAAAACAAGATGAAGAGCTGAAGGTTTACTATAACACGTTGCTAATTTTAACTGGAAGAATCCAAGCATGTCTGAACATTTCTGTTCTGATTAGTGCACTCATCATCGAATTTCTTCATAGATTACAACTCAACATAAAGCTTTTATTTAGTACAGGATACCTGTACATATGAGCATCAATTTTTGAAGGTGGTCTATATTCGGGACTTCGACTCCATTCTGGACCAAGCCCGTCTCCAAAGTCAGCAAGGCAACCATCACTCACCCAGCAGTCTCCACATTTTGCCAGATCCCATCTAGGAATACTGCCATCCTACCAGCAGAAAATATTTGCATTTCAGGGACAGTCTGAGACACCATATGCTTTTAATTCTCAGTTTGTTCTTACTACATGAAAGTGCACTGACTGAGATAGCGATGGCACGAATAAATTGCCTACTAAAGTGCACTGGTGCTTCACTATCTTTTGAGTCGAAACTTCACTCTTCTTAGCTACTGTTGGAACTGTCTAAATGACCAAAATTAAGAGCTCTCTTACCACGAGAAATCTGCGGAAGGCTTCAACTACTTGTCCACCTCTATGTTTTACATTTTCAAGCCTGGATAAGATTTTTATTCTTATCTCAGTATTCTCTTTTGGTGCCACCAAGTCTTGTATCAATCCTCCAATGCCATGAAATGATCCATGCAACCTCATCAGGGCCATTTGGATTATGACTTTTACTGCCAAATATGCTCCTGTAAAGGGCACAGGTGAAACCCATCAATAAACTTGCAGCTCCATACCATATAGATTATACAGTTTCACAAGGACCAATACATTTCTCAAGCTTAACTTCTAGAGCATTGCTTTATAAGTTTACGAGGTGTCTTCTTATGGTCTACAAGGCATGTGAGGATCTTGTGATTGCCAGATGCTAAGAATGAGTAAGAGCTCTCTTGCAAAGTCACATCAAGGATTTCACATCTCTAAGCTTCTTGAGGTGGTTTATTGACAGTAGAACCAACACCTTTCTTTGCAATACTTACAGAAATTTGTTTGATAAGTGACATTAGGATTGATAACTTTGTGCAAATGGAAAATAGTTTGACCAAACATCAGTGAGCAGAAATTTCCAACTGTACACATTACTGCTTAGATGATAGGAGCGAGCACTTGCATTCTCGGAAACTGTGAATTCACACACTACATGCATTTTGAATAAATTTGCTGTTGGAACCAAAGTCAGGAGATATCACAGACTAACCATCATCCAGAAAGTAATTTTCCTTCATGGCACCATGTCCTGTGGTTTCGATCATCAAGTGAGTTTCCATTCCTAACTGGTTCAGCTGGACACCTCTATCAATAACATTCCGATAGCCAACTCTAAAAAGGCAATGCTTTCCTCCTCTGTTCTCTATGAAAGTGGTCAATCCATTGCTTGTTCGTGCATCCGTTACAATTGTTGATCCAGGATGATCAGAAAGGACTATAGATGCTAAAAGAGCTATAAACCTATCACCATTAATCCGCTGACCACTTGAATCAACAACCCCACTCCGATCCACATCAGTGTCAAAGACGACGCCAAGATCTGCTTTGGCTTCTCTCACTGCTCTGCTGGTTACTGACATAGCTTCTTTGTCCTCCGGGTTAGGTGTGTGATTTGGAAAAGCTCCATCTGCCCCTAGATTGACACTGCCGTTGACATCAGCTCCCAGTTTCTCAAGTACATCCCAAGCAAAAAACCCACCTGAGCCATTTCCCGCATTTACAACCACCTGCCACCATGGATCAAACCACAACGTTTAAACTCCTTTATATCTTGAGCCCAGAAATCTTACATACATTGAGAAGCAACTGATTTCCAGCCAGCTGGAGATGCTTTATCCTGATCACTTCCGAGCAGGAAAAGAAAAACCCAATTCAAACACGATCAGCTCAGACATATATATGGTACCAATGACCTCAATTCACCCAAAACTGTTGATTTGGAAAGATCATCTGCTGTATTGCTATCAGACAAATGAGCTTGAAAATAACAAAGTAGAAATAGAATACCCATGCCGAGAAAAACAATTATTTGAGGCGTAGTTAGCAAATCATTGGGTTTCATCTGCACCAGCAATTCAAATATCAAGTAGTCAAACTTATCAATATAGTTTCACCAATGTTGGGTAAGGATTCACAATAGGAGAACATTTTGAATTTGCTCGAAATTCTTCTATATAGGATCATCATAGGATTAGCTTCTATTTGATGGTCAAGTAGCATGGAAGGTGACTTTTTAGTTGAGCTAAAAATAGATATATGATTTTACAGAAGAAAATTGGAATTGACTTTGAGTTCATCGAAAGTATACTTGACATACTAAATTTCGTGATAAAATATTCATCCTCTATTAAAAATGGACAAATTTTTATGCCATCGGCCATGCATGCACCAACATGAGAAGCCTAAAACAAGATACAAGCATAGAGTTCACTTACTCTATATATAAAAAGGATATTAAACCATTGATCGTTTTTTGCTTACTAGAACAATGCCAATCTCATTTCTCATAGTATGTCTATTTACACACTTGGTTCTAGGTTCATACTCAAGTATGGGTATAACATATTCCCCTCCATGTTGGGTTAAGAGGGTGTGTACGAAAATAGCTCGAAAGGAAACGAACACGAATGGAAAGTGTTCGTGCGCAGCGGAATAGGCTATCTCACTCTTTCCCTAAGCATGAAGAACGGGTCAATAATCACACTTTGGATGCTCTTGAAGAGTGGTGAGTGTGATGATTTTGTGGTTTTGCAGTCGGTAAGTCAATTTTGATCAAGTCATTGTAGCTGTGGAGTAGTGTATCAGGTTTGTCATCAAAGAAATACACTTCAACAATATATTTTGGGTAAGTCAAGTCAATTCGTCATATCAGTATTGCATCAAGGATGCAGATTCCAGTGATGACAGGGTGAAGATCATTTGGTTTGGGCCATGGAAGATTTCACAGGTTCACTTGGAGGGATACTAGCATGTCATGTCAGTTAGAATTAAAGTAGAATCACTGTGTTACTGTACTGTGGGTCCTATCAGTCGATAAAGATTAGTTGGCCTCGCCACGAGGTGAGTCGATGGGACACGCATCCCGTCAACGGCAACCTGGGTCATGCATGGGTTGTTTGAGTGAAGAACTTTATGTACAGTGTAATTTCATTTTCAGAAATACAGTTGCTATTTGAGCTTGGTGTGGAGAGTGTTTTTATGTCTTTGTTACTATGTAGCATGATCTATGTTCTTGTTTGAAGCAAATTCTAAGTTGGTATCAGAGCCGTACAGAGAATGTACACATTACAGTGTCGTTGTTGAAGAGAGCTTCGGGAGAAGAAAAGTCTTTTGAGAGTTCGGGCTTTATGGCGGGCTGGAGACGGAAAGTGAAGCACTGGTGCATGGTTTCTAGCATACAAAGGTCTGCTAGGTGTGAAACCGTGTGAGGATTCACAGACAAGTGGAGAAATGGAAATTCTAAAAATTCTGTAAAGTAGCTACTTGGTGTTTGCAATTGGTGAGCATCCGAACGGACACCGGTTAATGAACGGTCTGAAGTATCAGATTTCTTGTCGTAGGGCAACCTCAGAGCAAAAGAATTTGCTTGTTGAAGAGCTGTACAGAGGCTACTAAGTGCCAAGAAGGGTGCATAAACCCTAGTTTAGGGTTTACAGATGATAAATCGTGGATTTCTCTCTGTATTCAATGGATTTTGATGTTGTAAAAGTAGGCATGAGGGCGTCCTGATCAGTTGAATAAGATCTCCAGTGGCCGTGAACACCCGCGCTGGACCTGAGGTGTTGGATCCGATTTTCAAAGGGTGCAAAAACCCTTAGTCACCATAGCCTATGAAAGAAGTGAAGAAAGGAGGTCGTGGCTGAGCTCGTGCACCCAAATCATTTTCATACTTAGCGTTTATAAGTGAGCCAGCGGCTGGAAGGGTTTAAGAAATAGTTCAAAAACTTAAAAAGCCCTTATTTTTATCTCCTTTATCTGTTTTGACCCAAACGAAGGGCTATGAACTCCAAACGAAGGGCACCCGGACTGTACCTGCAAGTACGGTACCAAAGACAGAGTGACTGCAGCGGAGAAAGTGTTCGGAGTGCGCCAAAAGTAATTTGACCATTCTGTTGGGCACGTAGTTGGGAGTTGGCGACGCCGATTTGGCTTTCAATTTGGCGAAAAAGCGGTGGGTGGCCTGGTAAGGGAAAAAGTGCAGGTCATTAATTTTGACTTCTGACATCACAGTTGGCCTCGACATACTGCTTTTAGCCTACAGTAGAAGTTTCAACCAGTTTTGCGATGACAAACATGGGAGAGTCCATTTTGAGTGAAAGTAGCAAATTGAACGAGATTTTCAACTATGTAGTGTAGAAATTCAAAATGGAAAACATACTGATGGAGAAGAACATGTGGGATGTCATCACAGGTGATGAGAGAAGACTGCCAAATGAAGCGGACATCAAAGTGTTCGATAAGAAGGTGAGGAAATCTTTGACCTTCATTAACTTGTCAGTGAAGGATCACATTATTACCCACATTTGTGATGCTGTTACATCCAAACAGACATGTGATGTGCTAAAGGAGCAGTTTGAGATGTCAAATCCGTCAAGAATCATGTTTCTGAAGTCAAAACTGAATAGTTCCCACATGAAACAAGGAGAGCACATTCAGATGTACATGACCAAAATCAAAACAATGAGAGATGAACTGCACTCTATTGGTGAGTGCATATGTGATGTGGAGCTAGTGCACAATGCATTGTGCGGCATTGCAGAACCCTATCAAATGTTTGTGAGCAGAATAGCATCAAGAGAAAGATTACGAACCTTTGACGAGCTCATAGGAATCTCGATGCAGGAAGAGCAATGATGAGAAATGGTGAAAACTAGACATCAAAACACTGATGATCCGGCACTTGCGAAATGCCAAAAACAAGGCAAGGGCAAGGGCAAGAAAAAGTCTAAATAGCAATTTGCCAAGACTCAGGAGGATGAGGGATCTTCCAGCAAGACCAAGAAGAAAGACAAGTGCTTCCATTGTGGTAAAAAAGGCCATTGGAAGAGTGAATGTCAGAAATTCCTGGCGGAATCAGACAAGGGAAAACCAAAGCAAGTAGGTAACCTTGTCAGTGAGGGTGAGATTGAATGCTCTAGCATCTTCACATCAGCATTGTCATCTAATCAAGATGATCAAGCGTGGTATATTGACTCGGGAGCCACAAGACACATGACAGGTAACAAGGATTGGTTCAGTAGCTTGAAAGTGTTGGATAATGGAATGTCCGTTTCACAAGCAAATGGTGATGTGTGTAAGATCAAGGGGATAGGCACAGTTTCAATCCAACTACCTGATGAAAAAAGTAGGATCATCAGGGAGGTACTTTACGTACCTAGTTTGAAGAAAAATCTACTTTCCATTGGCGTCATTACTGATCAAAAGTTGAAAGTAGAATTTGCCCATGATCGTTGCTTTGTGAAGGATGTGAACCAAAAGTTCAAAGTCACTGCGGATGGTATAAGGGAGCCCAACACTAAATTGTACAGGTTGAATGCTACAATTAAGGGACAACATGGACTTGTCTCGTCCATTTCATCGCAAACTGAATTGTGGCATAAGAGGCTTGGTCACTTGAACTTAGATAGCCTCAGTTTGATGAGAAAATTGGAATTGGTGAGAGGATTGCCTTACACGATAGAAGACCACTTGAAGTCGATGTGCGAATCATGTGTGTATGGGAAGAAGCATCGAGAGAAGTTCAATAAAGGTGGTGTTGCAAGAGCAAAGAACATCCTGGATTTGATCCACACAAGTTTATGCAGGCCTATGAGGGCTATGTCCTTAGGTAAAGCCTTCTATTTCATGACCTTTATTGATGATATGTCACGTAAGATGTGGATTTACTTCTTGAAGAAGAAATCGAATGATTTCACAATTTCAAGAGCTTCAAAGCATTGGTTGAAAATCAGACAGGTAGGAAGATCAAAGTTTTAAGATCAGATAGTGGACGTGAGTACAAGTCTAATGACTTCAATGATCTTTGTGATCAATGTGGGATCAAAAGACAATTTACGCAAGCTCATACTTCTGCTCTCAATGGTGTAGCTGAGCGCAAGAATTGTACGATTGTGGAAAGTGCCATATCTATGCTAGCTGAGATGAAACTACCAAAAGATTTTTGGTCAGAAGCATGTAGTACGTTAGTCTATCTTCAAAATAGAAGTCCTACCATTGCCATACCAAAGATAACACCTGAGGAGGCATTCACGAAGAAGAAGCCAAAGGTGAATCACTTGCAAATCTTTGGATGTAAGGCCTTTGTACACATTCCTAAGGAAGAGAGACGTACACTTGATGTGAAAGCTATCAAGTGTATATTCCTAGGATATGATGATCGTGTGAAGGGCTATAAATGTTTTGATCCAGTGGAGAACAAAATACACATCAACTGTGATGTCATCTTTGATGAATCCAAGATGTATGAAGACGAGGATGTTGAGAAGACAGACACATCCAGTGGGAAAGATGGTATAGTGAGGATATCTCCTGATGATGATCCATTTATTGACTTTCTTAGTGATGGACATGAGGATACATCTCAAGATACTACTACTCAACCTCAAGAGACAGGTTGGAGAGGTAGAGATAAACCTTTTGGTGCAAGAAGGATTGAAGTTGCAGGTGACAAACGCAAGGAGAAAAATGTACCGTGGGATACATTTTCACCAGGAAGCCGATCACCTGACATGAAGCTCCCTAAGTGGTTTGAGAGATTGTTGGAGAGCCGTGACATAGATGACTTTCCAGGATCATCTAGCCAAGGAGAGCTACGAAGATCAACAAGAGAGAAGACACAACCTGAAAGGTACGAAGCAAATTATTCTCTCTTATCTAGCATTATTCAAAGCAAAAAACCTTCGACTTATGGTGAAGCGAAGGATGATGACATTTGGGTCAAGGCCATGGGAGAGGAGATGGAGTCAATTGCTAAGCATAGCACATGGGACTTAGTGGAACCACCAGTTGGCAAGAAACCCATTGGATGTAAATGGGTATACATGACAAAGTACCATGCAGATGGAAGTATAGCAAAGCACAAAGCTAGATTGGTGATCAAAGAGTATGCAAAAAGTAAAGGGATCGACTATGAGGAGACCTTTGCACCAGTATGTAAGTGGAATACTCTACATCTACTTGTTGCTTTAGCTTCACATTTTGATTGGCCTTTGCATCAGATGGATCTTAAATCTCCTTTTCTAAATGGCGAGTTAGAAGAAGAGGTGTTCATGGATCAACCTAAAGGCTTTGTAGCAAAAGGATAACAGAATAAAGTATGTCGCTTGAAGAAAGCACTTCGGGTTCAAAGGGGATTGATGCCTACTTTCGTTCAAAGGGGATGGTATCCAAATCTTTATGTCTTATGCTTTGATGGTATGGTTGCTTTGATTGCATTTTATGTTGATGACTTGATTATTATGGGAATCAAGAGATGATAGACATGATCAAGAAAGACCTCATGGAATAATTCGAGATGACAGATCTCAGCCTAATGCATTATTGCCTTGGAGTAGAAGTGTGGCAAAAAGGACACGAAGTGGGTTTAACATAGGTGATATATGTCAGAGAGTTGTTGCACAAGTTCAGGTTGTAGGATTGCAAGCCAGTGAACAATCCTATTGAACTAGGTAAAAAGCTTTCTAAGCTTGATGAGTCACAGCCATTTGATGCTATGCTGTATAGGCAGTTAGTAGGGAGCTTGATTTACCTTACCACAACTAGACCAGATATATGCTATGATGTTGGTATTGTAAGTCCGTTTATGACATCACCTACGAAAATGCATTGGAAGGCAGCTAAGCGCATTTTGCATTACGTCAAAGACACTTCAAATTATGGCTTGATTTACAGAAAGCATGAGGGTTTACCTGAGTTATGTGGCTATGTGGATGCGGATTGGGGAGGTGACTATGACGATCATAGATCCACCATATGGTATGTATTCCAACTTTGTGGTAGTTGCTTCTCCTGGTCTAGTAACCTGCAAAGTACAATTGCTCCATCCACCATAGAAGCAGAGTATAAGGCGATGTGTAGTGCAGCACATGAAGCCATATGGTTGAGACAGATCTTGGAAGAAGTTGGCATGAAATAGAGAAATCCCACGACTATACATAGCGACAGTCAGAGTGGCATTCAACTAGCAAAGAGTCCAGTATTTCATGTGAGAACCAAACACATTGAGATTCGGTATCACTTTATATGTGAGAGGCTGCTGAGTCGTGAAATTCATGTTGTTCATTGTAGTACGGAAGAACAACTAGCTGATATTTTCACTAGGCCACTTGTTAGAGAAAAGTTTGATAAGTTTAGATCAAAGCTTTTTCTGTACTTAAAGTTTGTTGACTTTAAAACTATGTATATGATTATATAAAGAGTAGACTCTACTTTAAGGGAGAGAGTTAGAATTAAAGTACAATCACTGTGTTACTGTATTGTGAGTCCTATCAGTTGATAAGGATCAGTTGGCCTCGCCACGAAGCGAGTCAACGGGACACGCATCCCGTCAACGGCAACCTGGGTCATGCATGGGTTTCCTGAGTGAAGAACTATATGTACAGTGTAATTTCATTTTCATAAATATAGTTGCTACGTGAGCTTGGTGTGGAGAGTGTTTTTCTGTCTGTGTTACTGTGTAGCATGATTTGTGTCCCTGTTCATGTGAGGGACTTATGGTGGCTTTGGAGTTCACATCTCAGTGTATTCTCAGGGATTGGTTTGGAATCATTCATAAAAACAGCTTTGGAGCTAGCTTTGGGAGAATACAGGTGGGCACTATAGGGTAGATGCTTAGATCTTCGTGATCAGAGATGACATGGGATACCTGATAGGGATAACAATGTAGGATGACATGGGATGATCATCAAGGGGCAACTATTTTAGATTTGACTTGAGTCTTTGGATGAGACAGGACTTACAGGAGCGATTCATGATGGAATCAAGATGCTGCGACGCAAATGGGCAAAGCATGAAGCTTTGGGAGCCAGCTCTAGGATGGAGAGCTCCTCTGCAGCCTATCTGGGCCACGTCATCCAGTTTCCCAATGACTCACTAATAGACCCATACAAATTCATTATCATGAGTTTAGGCCTACAACCATTAATTATGACCTTATACACATAAGGGCCCCAATTCCCTTATAGTCACAATTAACTTACGGGTTGTTGGTCTACTGATCCCTAGTGTGGACACGCTACCCGAGACCAGTCGTGAGAATGATACTAATATAAAGTCCAACACACAAGATACAATCCTAAGCATTCCAATTAACTTATGGGTTGTTGTTCTACTGATCCCTAGTGTGGAAACACTACCCAAGACCAGTCGTGGGCATGAAAGTATCTCTGGGAGATGGGCGAGCTACTCAAGTATAGCCTATGGTGAGATTTGAGTACATTCATTCATTGAGTCCTTGGTAGACACTTGTGCTTGGAGCATGGGGAATGAAAGGAAATTAGCTTTCAGGGCTTATAGGACAGAATGTCAGGGCAAAGCGGATCACGGCTTTGTTTAAGAGATACATCAAGGATGAGGCTTCGAGCGCTCATTGATTCGAGATGGTTGATCTTGGATGATGTATGACAACATCTGATGGATATGCTTGGACGTGAGGGCATCTGGTTACTGGTGCAGGCCATGATCGAGAGGATCTGATTTGGAGACCAGTGGTGTAGCAACGGATCTACAGGTGACAGGTGCTGGTACAACATGATACCACAGTTTGCACAAGCCTGGTCATGTATTTGACACATTCGTATTGGTTTGCATGAATGTGTGCTTGCATGTTACCTTGTCACGAGAGTCTAGATCTGAGTTAGAGTTGTATGTGCAGAACGTCAAGGGAAGAAATCAAAGACCAAGCTAAAGCAGAGGGCGAATGAGGTGTTGAGAGAGGAGGGCCCATCTTGAGATGAAGTAGCGTAGGGCAAGAATGCTAGTGACGGGCAAGACCTCCTCTATGAGAAAAGAGACGACCACAAGTGTGGCAAAGAATCCATTCAGGGGGTTGATAAGGCAATGCAACAAGGTCTGAAGGAGGTTCACCTCCAAGCGTGAGGAGGCAGTAGTGCCAAAGGAAGAGTTGGCAGAAGGTTTTGTTCTCACTGAAAGCTTAGCTTATGAATATCATGGATGTTTAATGTCTTTCAATAGATGTGTAAATGAGATCTTCAAATGAAAAGCTAGGGTTTTGTGAGATTAGAATTTTGGTTGAAAGATGTGTGAGTATATATATATATATATATATATATATATATATAAGAATATGTACTGAAGGGTCCTCTTTTGTTCCGTGGAGAAAATCCACGGAACAGATTTTTATTTCCTAAAATAGCAAAAAATACTCAAAAAGTATTAAAAAATGTAGAAAAATAAGGTAAAAGCATGTTGTGCAACATTTAAAAATGGAAATGATTTCTTTTTATTTGTGGAATTGTGGCTTTATTGGACTATTTTCAACCTTTTTAGTGTGGTTTTTAGCTATTTTTGCAAAAAAAAAAATTCTTATTGATGAGAGAGAGAGAGAGAGAGAGAGAGAGAGAGAGAGAGAGAGAGAGAGAGAGAGACTTGAAACCCAAAAGAGGCTGATCGAAATGGGTGGGATGATTGATTCCTTTTTTGATAGAGGGAGAGAGGGAACCTTGAAACCCGAAAGAGGCTGATCGAAATTGGTGGGATGATTGATTCCTTTTTTGATAATTTCTCTGAGGTGAGCTGCATACACGGGCATGAAGCTCACTGGAGTAGCCGGGGATGGAGAGAACGAAGATGCTATTGCCGCTGCTGCTGCTCCTCTGTCCGGGCGCTTGATGTATCTCATAGCTGCAATATTGCAGATGCTTTCAATGTCCTCTACTTTGAGGCCTCCATCCTTGGTGAAGAACTTGAATCCATTACGAGTGGCTGGTAAATGAGATGCCGTAAGCTGCACAATTTTAAACACCGACGTTGAGAACGAGATATGATCCAATTCCAAATACAAAATATAAGGATAAAACTCAGTGGTAGAACTTAGAAGTTGATACTTCAATGCATCAACAGTCTTGTTAAGATTGAAATTCGCATGACAACTAGAAAAACACAGTTACTCATCAGATCTTATAAGAACAAGTGAATAATGTATCAAATTAATTACAGAGAGATAAACCATGATCGAAGCGTCGTAGGAGAATCCGGACAACACGGTACTCATGAAGCAGGCAGGCGTCGTAGCTAAGCTCATGTCGAACACCGCGCATCCGATGCTACGCAGCCCAGCGGCGGTTGCGGCAAGAAGCGCAGGACCTGTTAGCCGAGGATCCCGACCTAGAGAAACCCGCAACAGCGATGACGATACTCCTAGGTAATCGGCTAACCATATTCCAAAAGCTTCACCCAGAAAGAAAGCAACAGAAGGAGTGAGGTTCACTTCACGTCCTTCGCCTTCCATGGCAATTCCTCTGATGTCTGAACCATTTTGCAGCCTTTCGATCCTCCCCAGTACTGCTTCCTCCGATACCGCCTGACCATCCGTTTTGATATCGACGCTCGAGGCTTTACAAACTGCTCCATTTCTGCTTCCATGAGCCTCTGCATCTCCGCAGACTGACAAGTCGAAGTCTCTCTTTCTCGGTGATGTTCTCGAAGTTATAGTCGTTGAATCTAGTTTAAGCTTATAGCTACCAAAGCTGCTGTGAGATCTCTTTATGCATACATGTAACTGCTTGGATCGGGAAGCAGTAGCTAATTGCGAGTTATCAAATAGCCCATCTAGTGTTCTCATCGCTAGGCAGTACTGCAATGGCCTTCTGAAAACATTGTAGCAAAGTACAGACATTGTGTGCTTCGCTCTACCAACTTATTGAGAAATTGATTGCAGGGAACAGAATTAGACCATCCACACCTATCAAATGCTTTCAGCACAAGGAGTGGAATATCCAATGACACATCCAACTGCGTTCTGTGTAATCAAACCTGTGTTTGCATGCTAGACCTATAAATCAATATCAGTTTGAGCACATTCGTGCTATGCCTTCCTTCCACGCCCATATCCCAAAACGCAATTGCTTTACATAAAGAATTTGAGCTGAGTTTTATGGTAAGAGCATTCAATGTGCATGTCTGTGATTGTGGAGGGGTAGCTCCAAACTTAGAATCAAGTGCCTCTATATCGAAATGCCAGACTGAGTTAAGCGTCAATGGATTGGTGAGGAAAATTGAAGAACCTTTAGGAGAGTGTGATTATTGGATGAGAGTGAGTTATATGATGGTGAGAATTTATATTTTGAATGAAAATAGGAAATTGAACAGCCATTGATGAGTATGAGAAGCTAGGAAATTGGGGAGCCAAAAAGAGCAGCAGAACTATTCCTAATAGTAGAAGAAGAAGCATAAAAAGAAGAGATATGGATGGTTGCAGTTCTGGCGAATTTGGTCTGATACAGGGGGGTAAGTAGGGAGTAGATAGCTGGTATATGGGTGCCACGTGGCACGCATCTTAACTCGTGGTGAGCTGTTTGCTGACTTGGCATGAGCTCATGGGTGATCCTGTGTAGTTGAGATTTCTTCCAGCCATCGTATATCTGGGGTTCTCGTGACCAAAAAGTATGGTCATCAAGGGCAGGGAGATGAATAAAACATGACAAAAAATTTGGGTGAATTAGCCATGTAAAGAAGAGTAAGAGCCTCCAAGGTATGTCTCTCATATTATTAATAACAAGTCCTTGGTGAACAAAGACATCATTCTTGATATTGAAGTTGTGAGTGCCACTCCATATGGGAGGTGCAAAGATAAGACTTTTACTTTGGCTCCATTACGTGTTGGTGGTGGATTTTGAGCAAGCAAACCTAGAGAGGAATAAGAAGAAATAGGCCTTGAGAATATATAAGTTGGGGTAATTTGAAGTGCCTCTCATTTTTTCATTAGGGGCAACAAGAAGGGGTAGGTCATACAATGGCCATCAATATTTATGCCACAATATTTGTGTGTACATGTATTCAAGGGAGGGTCTCAATCCACTCTTAAATACACAGAGACACCTTGGCACTTGTTCAAATTCACCTTGGAATAACTATCTCAATTGTTGTAATGATAGCATCATTTTGCTTCACCTGGATTTCTGTTTGATCTTGATAATTCAATGTAAGATCCTGATCCAATCCTTTTCATTCATTGTTAACTTTAGACAATCTTCTATAATAAAATGTTAAAGAAAACATTTGTTTCTCTATATGGTATCTAAATTTCATTGACGATTTATTAACAATGTACTCGATGTTGCCATTACTTTTTTCTATTCCATTGATCATGTAGGAGGTTTGATAACATGTCATTCAATCAATCACTAGAAATAAACATTTTCGCTGTTATCTGAACATTAGATTTAACAAAAAAAGTCTATGAACATTGCAAAAGGCAAAAACTAGTGCTATCTATTGATTTTAGAACCCGTGCCATATTTCATACAGTTTTGAATGTCCATAAAAAACCGTGACCGGAAGCTCTCTACTATGGTAGAGTCCCGGAGGAATCCATTCTTCACTTGAAAAAAAAATGAAATTAGAGCAGCTCATTTAGGATTTTTTATTCCCTGTGTCGAAAATCAGTTGGGTTTGTGCGAAAGCTGAGAGCGAGCTTGGTGCGTGGATTGGAAGCCCCACAGTTAGCAGCAGAATGACTTTCAAGAGAATGCACTAGACCCAGATTTGATAGAAAATGGCTGAGTAAACTGATTGAGTATGCAAGGTCTGGTCGAGTGCAAATCATTTCATACATCAGTGAGTGGAATGGATATTGCTCCATCTCCTCCTTTTCTGCCTCAGTTTGAGGAGATTGTTCCTTTGACAGCTTCAATCCAGGGTCGAGTGGAAATAGACTTGGTTTGCAGTTAGTCATTCCATACCTTTCTAGCACGTTGGTGAGATATCTCTGTTGGTTGATAAAAATCAGTCTGTTGGGTCTAATTCGGAGAATTTTGACCCATATCAGTCATTTTGTACACCTTGGCCAGCATGCATTTTGTCTCCTCCATTAAATTTAGATTGTTACTTAATAGTAGAGTGTCATTTACATAAAGAGAGTGATGATGATGAAAAAGTCCGATACAGAGCTGTAATAGACATTTGAGTCTGCTGAGTTTGAAATAAAACCATTCTCAATAATGAATGCATTTATTTTTTGGAACCAGGCTCTGGGTAACTGTCTCAGCCCATAGAGTGCCTTGTGTATTTTACATACAAGTGTTGCTTACCTCTCAACTCGTATCCTTCTGGTTGTGACATGAAAATTTCGTCTGCAATGGTCCCATTGCTGCATCATTCATAAATCTGGAGGGAGGCTGTTTGGGTCGATTTGACCTTCTAGGCTGGATTTCTTCCCTCTGCTGATCAGACTCATTTTCAGAGTTAGTATCGATTTCTTGATTTTTGAACCTAGGGTCAAAATTTGACTGTTCAACCCTAGGGTCAGATTTTGACTGTTCAACCTGGGGGTCGGATTTTGATTGTTCGACCCTGTCCACTATAATATCATGTCCACACCTCATAAAGTTTCTTGCCATTCAGGGCTTTGGTGATGGATCAATTTTGTAGGTAGGCTGCTATATTAACAGCTTCTGTCCAGAATTTCTTTGGAAGAGAGACACGGACCAACATGCTCTTGGCACTTTCAACAAGTGTCTGATTCTTTCTCTCAACTACACCATTGGACTGTGGTGAGTAGCTTGTTGTATATTGTTGGTGTATTCCGTTTGCCTTGCAAAATTCTTTAAATTTTGTGGAGTGTACTTTGTTGCCTTGCATGGGGTTTCATTCTTGTTGGATTATTGCTCGTTCTCAACCTTTGTTCCTCTGATTCCCCATCTGGATAGGGAAAATCCTTCTTCATGAGTGAGATTTCTATCAAGGCAGCATCCTTACAAAGTTGTGCAAGCGACGCATAGGATGCTAACTCTTCCATACCAGATCTGATCCTTTTGGGCAGGCTGGCATAGTATTTTGCCATGATGATCTGTTGGGAAATCGGGGGACCACAATCCTTCACTAGATGATAGATCCGATAGGTGTAGTCTCGAATTGTTTCAACATGAAACTTTTTTAATTTTGATAATCCTACAAGGGCGGTCTCCATAGTTCAGCACTAGAATGTTGCAAAGTAGCTGGTTGGTAAATTGCTTCAAGGTTTGCTCAATGACCCCGGTGTTTCAACCTTCTTTTTTTTTTTGAAGTGGAAGAAGAAAAAGAAGAGGAGAAAAGAATCAAGAAAAGAGGGATCCGTATGGATGTGAACAGAAACAAAAATGGATTTAACAGATAACCGCAATGAAAGTTACACTGTCAAGAGAATATGGAGATGGACAGAAGAGTGTGGACAGAAGAGTGATGAATGGTTGGTATTGATGGTGGTGAAAACTGATTTTTCTTGGTACTGATCAACTTGATCTGAGGTTCATTCACTTCGTTCAGTCCAGGGATGTTGGATCTTGATGGATATTGTGACTGCAACCTAGATTTGACAAGATCTGATCAGTTTCAGTTGGCTAATAGTGTGATTTTAGCCCCTTTTCTTGGTTCTTTGTGGTTTTTTTTTTTTGGGGGATATTCTTTAGATCTGAGTGAATCTAACCTTCAATCTTCCTACAATAGCTGTATATGGACCATTTCTAGACAATGTGGGTTCTGCAAGAGTTCTTGATGGGCAGATTTGTCAGGATCTTGAAAAAACTCATTTTTTGGCACTTTTTCTTAGATATTTCTAAATCTAACCATTGGATCTTCACAAAAATTTCACAGTCGTCAGATCTTTGTTAGATTTATCTAAAAAACTCTTTTTGAAGGTTACTTCCCAGCAGATCTCAAAAACTCATGGAAAAAGTGCATATTTTTTGGGTCTTTTTGCAAAATTTTAAGATTTCCTGGGAAAACAACCCTTGAAGACTGGTATGAGCTTGTATCTCATTCAGATTCAGCTGATCACTAAGCTGCAAGAGTTACTTCCCAAGGAAACTCAAAAAATCTTGTAAAAAGTGCATTATTTTGGGGTTTTTTTGCAAAATTTTAAGATTTTATGAGAACAAACCCTCTCAGACTGGTATGCACTTGTATTTCAGTCAAATTCAGTTGCTCACCAAGCTGCAAGAGTTACTTTCCAAGGAAACTCAAAAAATCTTTAAAAAAGTGCATTTTTTTGGTGGTTTTTTTTGCAACATTTTAAGATTTTCTGGGAACAAACCCTTGCAGACTAGTATCCACTTGTATCTCAGTCAAATTCAGCTGCTCAGTAAGCTGCAAGAGTTACTTCCCAAGGAAACTCAAAAAATATTGAAAAAAAAGTGCATTTTTTTGTGATTTTTTTGCAAAATTTTAAGATTTTATGGGAACAAACCCTTGCAAACTAGTATAACTTGTATCTCAGTCAGATTCAGCTGCTCACCAAGCTGCAAGAGTTACTTCCCAAGGAACTCAAAGAATCTTGAAAAAAGTCATTTTATGTGGTTTCTTTTGCAAAATTCTAAGATTTTCTGGGGAAAAACCCTCGCAGACTGGTATGCACTTGTATCTTAGTCAGATTCAGCTGGTAACCAAGCTACAAGAGTTACTTTTCAAGGAAGTTCAAAAGATCTTGAAAAAAGTGCATTTTTTTGTGGTTTTTTTGCAAAATTTCAAGATTTTCTGGGAACAAACCCTTGCAGACTGGTATGCACTTGTATCTTAGTCAGATTCACCTGATCACCAATTTACAAGAGTTAATCCCCAAGGAAACTCAGAAAATCTTGTAAAAAGTGCAATTTTTTGGGGGTTTTTTGCAAAATTTTAAGATTTTCTGGGGACAAACCCTTGCAGACTGGTATGCACTTGTATCTCAGTTAGATTCACCTCCTCACCAAGCTGCAAGAGTTACTTCCTTCCAAAAACCAAATTTTTTTGAAAAAACTACATTTTTTTGGGGTTTTTTTCCCAAATTTTCAAATTTTCAAATTTTCTGGGAACTAATCTTCGCAGGCTGGTATGTGCTTGTATCTGAGTCAGATCCACTTGCTTACCAAGCTACAAGACTTACTTCCCAGGGAAACTCAAAAATTTGCTATCTGAGAAGGTTCTAGGCCACTTTTTGCTCTTGGGTTTCACGGGGGCACTTTTTTTGGGATCTAACTCTCGCAGATTTCTCTGTGTCCTTGTCTCATTGAGATGGAACTTCAGAGAGCTCTGCAAAGGTTAGTTTTGAGTTTTGAAATTGTTTTTCATTTTTACAAGAGATTTTTAAATTTTTATGGGTTTTTCTCTGTTTTTTCAAAATCTATTGGGAAGTAACCCCTTCACAGGCTTCTATGCAGGTCTAGGACAGTACCCCAGAGCTGCTGCCAGTCATGTGAAGATTAGTTCTTGCTGGTTTTTGAGAAATCAAAATCTGATGGGATTTTGGCTCTCTTTTTCCCTCCAAAAACAGATTTTGAGCTTTTTTTTCTTATTTTTATGGATTTTATGGATTAATGAAGGGATTGGGTGCTTGGATCTAATCCTACCACCCCACAATCTCTCCCTACCATGCAAACAAACAAAAAAATCACAAAAAAAATGACAAAAACTAACACTACTCACACTATTCTACCCTTAAAATCCGATTTTTTGGTGAAAATGAATGGTGAGAGAGAAGAAAGAGAGAGAGAGGAAAAGAGGAAGAGAGTGAGAAAGCTATGCGGCGAAACGAGTGTGTGGTGCTCCCCGGCAACGGCTCCACTGTTGTGTCGTCGGTGTAGCATAGGGGTCCGTCGCTGGGAGCAGCAACCTTGCCTTCACCTGCATAGCAAGAAGAGAGAGGGAGAGGAGAGAGAGGAGAAAGAGAGTGGAGAGAGGGAGAGAGAGAATGCCTAGGTTGAGAAAGGCCTTGGGGGATCGAGCACCTACCCAAAGCTATTCTATCCCAACATAGGGGGGAGAGAGAGAGAGAGAGAGAGAGAGAGAGAGAGAGAGAGAGAGAGAGAGAGAGAGAGAGAGAGAGAGAGAGAGAGAGAGAGAGAGAGAGAGAGAGAGAGAGAGAGAGAGAGAGAGAGAGAGAGAGAGAGAGAGAGAGAGAGAGAGAGAGAGAGAGAGAGAGAGAGAGAGAGAGAGAGAGAGATGGAGATGGAGAAACCAAGAGAGTTTTCTTAGAATGAGAATGTAAGATAATACAATACAATGGAAATGGCTCCCTCTTATAGATTTTAGAGGTGAGCCTCCTTCACTCTCATTGGCCACTTCATTGGGGCAAGGATTCTAATCCAGGCCTTTAAAATAAACACAACTTAAATCTATTGGTGCTAAGAAAGCACAAGGGCACTCACATGATTCATGTGAGTTTGAAGTTGGACCCTTTTAGCTTTTATATTTGCAACTTGACTTAGGACCTCTAATGTCATTTTAGAGTTTTAAGCCCCTAGTCTCTTATTCCTACAAATTACAACTTGCTACTTGTGTTGGGTTGGGCTTACACGCGCAAGATGCCAGTGCCCTCGCACTTATCTCCCTACTTACAATGTACTGTGGCAGGGCCCACTAGGTAAGACCTGGCCAACAGTATTTTAAGTGTTGGGACCCACTTGTTTATTACTGTGCAGGAAATACCCACAACAGTACACCCGAAAGGTAAAAAACTTAATTGGAAAATTGGTGAGTGTTTATCCTGTTGCATTGCAGATAGAATGGTACCTTGCAGGGCTGCCAAGTAAGATTGACATGTAGGACTGACAAGGACCCATGAATACCATGGATGAAGTTATTGCAACAGTAGAGAACTATGAAACGTCAAAGATTGCTCTGAAGCGACGTTCCAACAAGAAGACAAAGTAGAAGTCATTAGCTTTATCTGATGATTCAAGCTCAAAAGACTCATCCGATGGGTTTAAGTCATCAAGTTCCACTGATGATTCCAATACGGAGAGCTCAAATTCTTCCAAAGATGATAAGAACCACCGGAAGGAGAAAAAGACTAAAAAAAGCCTTCCAAGGAACCATCTCCAAAGACCGACAAGGTTTGGAAGAAGAACATTTCATATCTGTCAAAGCAAATGCAAGATTTAAAAGTACAGATATCCGAAATATTGGATAAGCGGTGAAAGGTACCTTCTTCTGATCCAAATATCTGGTGTACCAGATGTGGAGGTCCAGGTCACTCTAACCATGAATGTAAAGTTAAACAAGTTTCATATGTTGAGAGTATAGACAGAGATTTTTTGTATGTGTATGATACAAATTCGGAGGAACATTGCCGTTATGTTCAAGGATCATTTGCACCAGCATTGCAGCCCAAACCAAAATTTGAACCAAAGCGCTTTGTACCGGCTCAGATATGAGCTCAAATTAGAACCAGTCAATTTACCGTCAAAAAAACCTGGCGGGCAACTGTTATAATTGTGCAAGTTTAAATGAACAATTCTTGAAACATTGTCCATAACCGCATTTTCAGAAGAAGGATGTATATTGTCCCTTGTAGGGACATTCTGCAATTCTGTGTCCTTCGCCGCATCCGTAGTAGTCGTAATTTCTTCCGCCTTGACGTTGAGTTTGAGCTGCATAGGACGCAACATATTCATTTATGGTAGGATCCATAAATGGTTCATCTGGTCCGTACCACTGCTGCTGCTCAGGTTGAGGTGGCATTTGCATCTCTGGTTCTGCTGCTGTCAGGTTTACATGGGCCACTTGTTGATTGGTTGGCCCTGGTGGAGCAGGTAAGGCCATACAGTGTGGTTGATTTGGTGCGCCATACCTTGGTGCCACGTTGGGTGCCCCTTGATGGTAAGGATAGGAAGTATGATAAGGACTTCTCTTCTGTTGAACAATCTGGGGGTTGAACGGGAAAAATTCCATATCGTGCGATGTTGCATTGCATAGATGGCAGAATCTATGTGTCAGTCTCAGATTTTTTTTTGCTTTAGGACTGGACATTTTTTCGTCCTGGATATTGCAGCGTTCCGGTTGATGTGGCGTTACAACTACAGCTCCCTGTAAGGCCTTCAGTTTCTGGTCAAACTACGCCATAAGTTGTTCCATCTGGTGTTTGTGTAATTTTGTCATTTGCTCCAACAACAATTCGGTGGATAGAGCAGATGCGTTTGATGATGATGATGCGATCGAGGGAGTAGGAGTGTGGGTAGATGGATATTCGTCGTCAGATCCCTCATTCTCTTCCCTTATGGCATCTTCCATAGCTTCTTGCAGAGTAGCATACTGCTCCCGTCGTTTCAGTTCTCTTCGATGCTTCGTGGTAGTCCGACTAGGAATCACATGATCACCACGTGATCGGGAGTTAGGGCTGCACTGCACTCAGATCATAAGTGTTTGATATGCTCAATATAGTCCCTGACCCTTTCTTGTTTTCCCATCTTGACTTTGCTCAGCAGGATAGATGGGTCTTCCAGGAACTTTTTTGGTTTAAAGCGCATAATGAGAGCCACCTTAACCGCTTCCCAGGTGGATTTTTCTTCCTCTGACAGGTTGAAAAACCAATCCTGAGCCACTGCCAATAAGGACATGGGAAACAACATCAGCTTCTCTGCAGGTGTTCGTTCATTGTAGATTTCACAAGCTTGCTCATAGATCTGGAGGAATCGGATGGGATCTGATGATCCGTTGTATTTTGGTATTTCCATCTGTGGTGCTCTCCGGATTGCTTGCAAGGGAGTGACAAGTACGGGTTGGCCCATTGGATCTATTGGTGATGGTTCTGGTTCTGTCTCTTGTCGCACAACTGGTAATCTGGGAAGGTGTGGTGCTTGATTTGCTATCCTTCATGTTATTGATCGTCCCGATCTCAGATTCATCCGATGGTGGGTTCCAAAGTGATTGGATCTTGCTTATATAGTAGGATGCAATCTGGATCTCTTAAGAATCTAATCAATCTGATCAGTCGGAAGTGAATTTTAGGCCCTTTACGGTGGTTTTTCCTTGATAACTTTTTACTCCTTGCACTGATTGACATGAGATTTTGACAGTAGCTAGATCTGATGCAGATCTTTCCACTAATCTACTCTGCGAGAGTTCTTTTATGCGAGGATTGGCTGTGTGAGGGTTCTTTAGCTATTTTTATAGGTAAAAAACCTGATATCTTTCATATCTCTGAGAAGTAACTCTTGCAAGGTTCATAGTAGCTGGGTCTAGGTCAGATCTCACTATAGAAATCTCTGCAAGAGTTAACTCTCGCAAAAAGTGAAAATTTCACTGTCTACAAGGATTCAAAACCATTTTTTTGGCTTGATCTTCACCAGATCTTCACACTAACTCTCGCAGGCTTCATCACTGATGTAAATTGACATTCTGAATCGATTGAGAGAGTCTGCGAGAGTTCTTACTAGAAGGATTTGCTAGATCTTCACTTTTTAGTGTTTTTTTGCACTTAAATTCAATTTTCTACTCACTGGAATCAAACTAACTCTTGCAAGCTCTTATGTTACCTGGTCTCACTGAGATGGAACTTCAAAATCCTCTGCGAGAGTTCTTGACCACTAGAGCTGAAAATTTTGTTGTCTGCGAGGGTTCAATGGTACTTTCGCGTCTTTTTTTCACTGGGAACTCTCGCATAGGCACTTAGACATCAAACTAACTCTCGCAAGCTTCTCTGTGTCCTGGTCTCACTGAGATGGAACTTTAGAGAGCTCTGCAAGAGTTCTTATGAAGATTTAAATTCTTTTGGATTTTTTCAAAGATTTTTTGAAATTTTTTTAAGATTTTTCTCTGCTGTTCACAATCTGCTTGGAACTAACTCTCGCAGGCTTCTATGCAGGTCTGGGACAGTACCCTGGACCTGTTGTCAGTCATGCAAGGGTTAATTCTCACTGAACTTGGAAATATAAAAATCTGATGAGATTTTGGGCTCTTTTTCCCTCCAAAATACAGATTGGTGTGTTTTTTGGGTTTTTTGACTGGTTGGTTTGGGTTTCAAGCTCTTAGAGGCTGTTCAAGGCCTCCTCTACCCTCTCACACCTCCTCCGCTAGCTGTGAACACTCCAAACACAAAAAAAATACAGAAAATTAACTCTAAGCTCCCAAAAATCTACCTAAAACTACTCTAAAAAGCAAGAAAATAGCTAAAATGTAGCTAAACTAGTAGTGGAAACCTATCCCTGGCAACGGCGCCACTTTAGGGTCGAAGATCTCGCGTAGTATAGCCCTTCCACCGGTCAACAAGGGTTAGATGACTGGATAGGTACCTAACTATGCATAGATGCTATTTTTAGTTACTTTCCTACTTTCTCCCTTAACTCTACTCACCACTAACACTACTCTCCCTTAGCTCTACTCTTCTACACTAACATTCATCATGGTTGTAGGTGAAAGGAAGGGGATGATTAGATAAGATGGAGGGAAAGAAGATAGAAGAGAGAGATAGAGGGAGGGTGGAGGTTAGCTCAAATGCACATTGTACTTGCTAAAGGAAAAACATAAACTATTGAAACCAAAAAGCATGAACTTGAAAGCAATAGAAAACAACAAGAGCAATAGCAAGCATTGAATTACAAATGAGGATGCTTCTCTTCCAAAATTGGTAGAGTTTCCTCCTTCTCATTAAGCATGAAAATAGTGTACAAATGGTGCCTTTTTATAAAATGGGGAAGGCCCTTGCCCCTCAATCATATTGGCTAGTATTCACAATGATCCTATCCATTCATCTTGGACCCAACTTGATCCAAGGGTCCACAAAAAGTACATTTGTAATCACAAGATTCATGTGAGTCCCAATTTGGACCCAACTCTAAAAAATAATCTCTAAGTTTAAAAATGACTTTGGGCCTCTAGTTTTATTTTAATTCCAAGGCCCAAGTCAAGTTTATTTTATTTACAACTTTACTTGCATGCTCATTGGGCCATGGGCTTACGCGTGCATGATGCCATGCCCTCACAACACATTTTATTGAATGATTTTATTTATTTACACTTTGTTGGAAATACCCCCAACAATGAGGGTTTTCCAGGCCCCCAGAGGCACGGCTACAGGGAGGTGTAATTGTAATCTCAGTCCTATTGGTCTTGAGGCCTAGACTTCTCATCCTCTAGATCGTCCACCCCTCTATGCGGAGGGGAGTTGCTCAGTGCACTCCATCCTAGGTCTTTAGAGGCACCTACTGTTGTCAAGATGAGGTCATATCTATAACTCAGAGTATGATTTCGGGTGGTATTGCCTATGCCAGTGTCTTTGGTACTTCACAATGCTTGAGATCCACTGCTAGAGGTCACACGGGTGTAATAACTTACAAATACTATAGGGATATCTGTATGGGTACTCAGTTAGCAATCATGGGTCAAATGAAATGAAGTTATCGTCTATTGCTCAGTGATTTACTTGGAATGCATTGCTAGAGTATTCAATCGATCAGGGTGAAATAAACAAACAGTCATTAAACAATTGTACTATAATATCATGGTTAGGTTCGTGCAATGTGAGGGTGCCAGCTATACACGCCGCCTTGTTTGATAGGCGGAGGTATTTTGCCAAACGTCATGTCTAGATATTTCGCTAAGCAGTTCCAACGATGGAGGTGACTGTGACGACCCCTAACCGAGGTGGTGTATTTCATCCACGTACGGTGACGACCCACTCTTCTGTTTCAAAGAGGTCGAGCTTACGACTCAAGTACACAAAACATCTCAGTTCTAAATACAATGTCAAATGGGATTTTGCAACCTAAGCATCATACACATATAGCTTTCAACCTTCAGTAGTTACGAACGTAATGTGAAAAGCCACCATTAGCATACTAGCGAACATGATCATCATTAGACAACCCTCATATCATAGAGAATTTGAAATCAAGCCAAGTTCGAGTTATACTATACTAGTAATGTGAGCACCATGTAACACATAAAATCAAGTCTTACAACCCAGCAATAATAGATGAATTGACTAGTAAAACCAAATTTCAAGAATACAAGAATATTACCTTCCATGAAGAAGAACCGGTTCACCTTCAAGAGAACCGTCGAGTCATGAGTGTATGAGCTCCTTTGAGGCTTGGGTTGGCATTCCTCAACTTGGGGGGGGGGGTTTCCTTATGAGCGGTGTAAAAGCTTGGAAACAAAGACCCAGCTGGCCTTCTTAAAGTGTTAGCTAGACATTCTGGAATGAGGTCACGTTGTTCGAAAGTGGGAGTTTCGTGGCCCGCCTCTCACCATAGGGTGGAAATATAAGTGACAATCAAGTATCCGATCTGCCCCCTGCTGACCCGACTGGCTCGTTTGATCACAGCTCTTGAGTGAGGCTTCCCCAGTATAATTCAGATGCTATGCAGCCAATTGAAAGCAAATATGAGTCACCCAAGGAACAGAACTCTCTGGAATGAAGTTCCGTTAACAGTAGCCTAGATACACGAGATCATCAACATTCAATGCATCATCGAGATGAAGGTAAGTTGCTTCATCACAACGCCGCTCTGGAGTGAGGCTTCAACATCAGTAGCCAGATACTCTAATGATGATGATCATGAGGCGGCGGGTGTTTAAAAAAAACAACAGCTTGAGATCAGAAGGGAGACATGATGGTGTTCCCAGAGGACAGAAATTATGCTAGCTTCAAATGTAGACAATGGGATATACTCTGCTTCATCAAATTTGCATGGAACTTCAGCCAATACGCCTAGACAGCAGTAGCCTCAGAATTGTCTGGGATGATTTTTTAGCAGGTGTGGCCAATGAAGTTGTGTATTCTGGAGCCACGTACTGATTCGAATATGTGCTCTTGTGGATAGAACATCAACGACGGTGCTCTGGCCACTCTCCGTGTTGCCTATGTTACTAGACCAGAAAAAGCTCCGACTTCTTTGACAACTTTTTTCATCAACCGAAATGTCCGACTTCTTCCACCAACCGAAGTCTCCAGCTTCTTCCATCAACCGAAGTGTCCGGAGTCTTCGAAGTCCCTGACTTCTTCAACAACTTCATTCATCAACCAAAGTGTGACTTTTTCCATCGTCCAAAGTCTCCAACTTCTTCGACAACTTCATTCATCAACCAAAGTGTCCGACTTCTTCAACAACTTCAGGAATGTCACTATTTTCTTACAGTAACTTCTTTTTAAGGAAGTAAACCTTTTGTCAACTTTTTCGCCTGACCATGTAGTTAATGTACAGCTGTCATTCTGTCATCGTAGTTCGACCACTCCTTGAGTGCGACAAAGTGCTTATATAACAAACATTTATTGTAATTAGATACATAGATCCGATGTATAAATACACCTTCATCACACACTCTACATGATGCTCCATCCATGAGACGAATGAATTTGAGTCTCCTAGTTACATCGTCATTCTGGTTGTAATTTATTGTTGTGCTTTAGTGTAATATAGTAGCAACACACTTTTCTATCTGTGTATAACGTAGACGAATGCTTATTGTGATTTGAATGCACTTTGCTCCTGTTTGATCATGCTCGTTTACTCACTCCGATTAGAACACGGACGTCTACGACTCCTCAGTTTTTGATTAGACGATATTGGCTGTCTTTGACGCCTGAGGAACTTGCGATTTTCATCACACAATCAATCTAAGTTTTTTAGAACTGAACCTCTTATTGGATTTTATTTCCAGTAATACCTCACACCATTTCTAATTTCTTCGGTGGACTGTACTCATCCATTGTTTTTTAGTATGAATGGTTTTCTTAAGATCTTTTTGGGCAGAGCGATTGATCTGCGATTATAATTTAGCATTTATATTTTTTCAGATTGTTCTTGCACATAGCAGCCCATAATAACGAGAGAGTCGTTCTGCAAGTATTTCTTTCTCTCTTCTCTGTTCATGTTCTATCGCCCTATCACTCAACAACACTCTTCATCAAGTCATATTGTGGGACTTGCAAGTACAAACATTGTTGATGCATTGTTCGTGGATTCTCAAAGTATTCCTAAAGGTTCAGTTGCAACACCACCACAACTGGATACTACTCCAGCACCTCCTCGTTCACTGACGAGACTCACAATATAGATAGAGCAGCTGGCAAACATTGCAGACCAGCCAAAAGATTTGACAAAGTCCACAACAGCAAAGGTGTAGCCCCTACAACAAGCACAAATTTTATTTTATTTTATTTTTTTTTTGGGGGGGGAGAGGCCAGACAAACCTAAAGAGATGACAACCGAAGCAACAAGAGCAAGCCAATCATGTCCATGTTATTACGGACGATTCATTGTATTTTGATGTTGAAAACCCAATACACATAGAGGATGACACCGACAAGGGGAAGGCAGAGCAGCTTGGGGAAAGTCAGTTCTTACCAGATACCATTGCCACCTCCACCCAACTTGTCGATCCATCCATCATTCTTGCTTCTACTACCACTGTTTCATTCCCTCCATAATTACCACTACCACCCCCACCCTCTCAAACACTCTTCTTTGTATTAACGCTACCCAGCCACACTACTGAAAAATACCCCATCCTTATCAACCTCGAAGAACTTTCAGATGCGGCCAAACATTCCATACTAGGCCTATCCAAGACCAGCTACCATCTATACTGATTGGTGAGCTAGCAGAAAGAACTGGAAAGCAAAATCAAGAAGCAGGAACAAGTCATAGCATAGCAACATAGGCAAATTAAATAAGAAACCAGACGAGGCTGAGGAGAAGAGAATATCAGTTATGGAGTTGCGAGCGACCATGGGCAACCAAGCTCAAGAGCTAAACGAAGTTCAAAATCAACTTAAACAACAAATGAACTCAAGACAGATCGTCTGGTGTGATGATAGTTTACAACCCTCTTGTGAAGCCGGAAGACATTTAAGTGCAATTCCCTCAAGCCCCAACAATAAAGATGGAAAAGCACGTGAGGTTGATTCAAGAGAGGGAGGCCGACAAGATTACAAAGCCTGACAAGACGAGTTCGTAAAACAACTTAGCTCTCCTGATGCCGTGTATAATCTTGTCAAGAATCCTATCTTTGGTCAACCCACCAAGTTCATGCCATCCTCACCTAATCACAAACCACCCGGACATAGTTGAAACCCAAGATGACACTGAAGAGATTGGTGACTCCCAAGATGTGCTGCCAACCACTCGAAATTTCTCGCCACCACCTGTAGGTTTTGACACTGGTGAAGCAGGGCCCTCAATAAGTGAAAGGGCCAGAAAAGACGACAAAGGCACCAAGTCATTGGATGAGTATCTGGCAGGGCCTCCACGAAAGCTAGGGGGCAACACAACCGATCGAGCCAAAACCCAGGATGGCCGGCACTCAAGAGTCCGAGAAATTCGTAAGGAAATACCCCCGAACCATGAGAGGTGGTAAAGATGACCTAGATCAAAGTCAATATCCTATGAGGTCTATTATTGCAGCCCTGCAGCCACAACCAGAATGGAGAAATAAGGTCTTGAAGGACAATAGGAGGTTGTAGAAATATTTAAGGGTGCCCTCTTGGAAAAGGGTTGATCCCTTTTATATGCCTATAAAAAGAAGAGATCCATGGCCTGCAGAACGACCAAGGAACGAGGCTATTACTTGGCCAATAATTCCAGGAATTACAAAAATCTCATTATATGATGAGATCAGGTTGCAGCTACTAGACTTTGGCCACAAGCATAAGTCTAGTGCTGACAAGTATGTACAAGAAGCTGCAAATTATTGTTGATCCTTGGCATTTCTCATGAATCAAGACATGGCTTTGCATTAAGAATAATGATGGCCCGCCGACTCTACTATCGGGCCTTCATGTCCTCACGGTATGTCTTAATGATTGAAGAATGACAGGAATTCAAATTCGTACAAGCGATTCGAAAATATTTGGGGCCACTCCAACTTGGCAACAGATTGCAGTTCCAGATATTCGAAGCCTTGGGAAAAGAAATGAATGCGAGAAAAATGACAATGAAGCGCCAAGACGAGCAGGATACACAAGAGGTTCTCAAGCGTGCTGGAATGTAAGAGGCCATTGAGAGATCTCAATTTTGTGAAACAATTTTTGCGGCGAATAAGCACTTGGTTTAACACAAGCGAACGTGAATCTAGGCTTTTCCAAGTGCCAGGCAAAGATGCCAATGCGGAAACAAAGCAATGTCATTCAAAATGTGTTGTAGTGGGTCCTGCAACAGATTAGGAGAGGATGTTGTTGGCTAATTCTGAGGAATCCCCAAGATGTTGGGCTAAAGCTATTCCAAGAGAACCTCTCACCTTGACCGAGGAGGTCTCCGAGAAAAAAGAGGAGGATGAAGAATGAGAGCTGAGAAATACTAGCTAGACAACAGTTAGAAATTATGTGAGTCTCATGGTGATCCCAAGTGATGGAATGACCATGTAGCTAGTACTTCTAAGCATTTGTAATAAATGTCGTAGACCCCTCTTAAATAAAGTAGAGTGAGCCACCTTTTGATGGTGACCTCAAGTGGAGGATTCCACTTGTAATATTTGTGAAATTGTGGAATTTCCACTTGAGCTCCACCTAGGCAACTCATTTGCTTATTTAAGAGCCCCCCCTCTCTTGTGAGGGAGCTTTTACTTGTATTGTCTCTACTTTTGTATTGAATAAAGAAGATCCTCCACGAGTTTTGGCATTCATAGAGCTCCTTGATCATGATGGCTTTCTTGAGTAATTTCTTTATGATCATGCCCTTCCATTCTTGCATGTGTGGTTGCGGAATTAGATTAGTTTCTTGGTTTTCTTAATTATGTATTTTGGAGTAGAGTGGATTAGCTTTCTTGTTTGTGTTTTAGAGTAGAATCAAGCTTTCAAGTAAAACTAAATAGGCTGAAATTGTGGCATAGATCTTGCATATTCATTTACATTTCACTCCTTGATGTTCTTGGGAAGTTCAAGAATCAAGAGATGAGTGTTTTCTGATTCTTGCACTTGAAATGCTTGCTAATTAGTTTCGTGTTTTCTTATTTCTGTTTTTGTTGTTGCATGTAGATTAATTGTTGTTCCAAGATCTATTTCCAATTCGTCTTTACAACAAGTAGAAGTAGGCATTCTGATAGGTGTTCAACTTAGCTGCATTCTGATCCTTGTTGAGCATTGTGGCTTGTATGTTTCAAGTAATGTGAGTACGTTTTCAAGAGTGAATGAGATTCGTGTATCCTCTGACAGGTAGGATAAAAAACAATATACTATAACAACCAATCTTGTTGCATGGCTGAATGTTAAACTAAGACTCTGATTGCCAAGAACGACCTGTAAGAGTCTGGTAACAGACAAGAAGAAAATCAAAGAACAAGCAACCATGCCAAATTGTAATGAATCGATCTGAAAAATCCATATACTGATAGGAAGTGTCAGTAAATCAATGACTTAGATAATACCCAGAATTGCACAAATAGACAGACAAAATGTAGTTGAGTATCGAGAGAGAGAGAGAGAGAGAGAGAGAGAGAGAGAGAGAGAGAGAGAGAGAGAGAGAGAGAGAGAGAGAGAGAGAGAGAGAGAGAGAGAGAGAGAGAGAGAGAGAGAGAGAGAGAACCCACCAACTGGAGCCGCAGTTAGTGAATCCATCAAGGGGCAGCTAGCTCTCCCCAAGGGAAAGCTAACTGCCCACCATAAAATTATGCATATCTATAGGCAAGTGAAATAGTAGTCCAGGAAAAGTTTTGTGTGTAATCATATCGTTTATAATTAAGCACAATTTGTCTCTCATGAAGCTTTTCTTTTGAAAGGCATCACCTACCGTCTTTACTTATTCGAGCCTGGAAACAGAGCGTCTATTTGAATATCAACCGTTGTCAATGGTTAGATATCTACTGTTACAGCATTGAAAGGCCAAAAGACCTGTAAATAAAAGGCCAAAAGACCTGTCCTGTAGCAATATAAATACATGTGCACTGCACGTTGTAAGACACTCACTCAATTAGAGACACAACAGCGAGATAAGATAGTAAGAGATGTATATTGATGAATCAGATTCAAAGTTATAAAAATTCGTTTTGATAAATAGTTTCTTATTGTTTAAATTGTTTTAAGTTGTCTCTTACTTCCACATATAATTTTCGCATACATATTCAATTAGAACAAATATTGTTCTATTAGTACATAGATCAGATAAAATCGTGATTGAAGACACTGATATTAGTTTAATTTATTCAAACTTGCATCGCGTTCTCTGTGAAAGAATAATTACTATTTTTCCTACAGTGGTATCAGAGCATACGGAATTAAAGTTGATACAATGGTATCTTCGTATCCCTCTTAGCATTTTTCATACATCCATTAGTAAGCCGCTATTTGGAGGTTATTCTAAATTAAAAGATGTCGTCGATCACCAGTATTCAAGCTAAGATCACTACAATCTTGGACTCAGAAGGTTCAAAATTAAAGATTTCACTCCTGTTGAAGGGCAAATGTCTATGGCACTGGGTAGAACCAATTGAGGAGAAGCCAAAAGCTACTCCTGGCAAAGAACTTCGAGAATGGAGTTTAAAAAATGACAAAGCTATAGCAATTATTGTGTCTTTAGTGCATGACAATATAATGCTAGATCTTACATCAATTTCAAATGCAAAGGATTTATGGGAAGAATTGCAAACCAAGAATGAGACTCGATCTCGTAATCAGATCATGTTCTTGGAAGACCAATTAACTTACCTACAGTGGGACGACAAAGACCTGAACACATTCGTGCAAAAGATTAAAGATCTGTTTATTGTCTTGCAGAATTTTGGTGCAAAAAATACAATATTCGTTGAGTATACGAATTGGGCTGAAAAGCAAACAGGCAATAAGCTGAAGCAAATTCACACAGATTATGGAGGTGAGTACATTTTCAACGAATTCAAAGCTTACTGTATTGATCGAGGTATTATGCACACGAAGACTGCATCTTACACACCTCAGCATAATGGAATAGCTGAACGGAGGAATCGTACACTGATGGAAGCTGCAAGGTGTATGATGCCTCATGTGAAATCACCAAAACAAGTTGTGGGCAGAAGTAGTGGCTACATCAAATTATCTTCAAAATCGTATTCTGAAATCTCGAATACCAGATAAAACTCCTCATGAGATATGGTGGAAATTGAAGCCAAATCTTGCACTTGTTTGGACATTTGGATGCGCAGTGTATATGCACATACGATAAGTTGAGAAAGAAACTTGATGAAAAGACAGAACAAGGTTTTCTAGTAGGATTTGAGTTACATTCGTCATATTATCGTGTTTATGTACCCAAAACTGGTAAGATAAAAGTTGTTCGAGATATTAAATTTGATGAGACGAAATACATAGCAGACAGTGATCTAGTCGGCTATGAAATTCTCAAATTTATCATGAGCTACCAACATCAACAGAAGAAAAACAAGCAGAAGATGAAAGAGAATTACCAGATTCAGAGGGAGGTCAAAATCGAGTTCTTGACAAACTCGAATCGCCAGCTCGAATTCCAGCATAAAAACTCGAATCAGAATCAAACTCGAAACTTGTAGAATCGAACTCGAAACCATCTGTGAGAAGATCTGATATACAACGAAAACCACCATAAAGATATGGCCAGGATGTTTTTAATACAACCATCGAATTTTGTGGATTCTCTGATGAACCTCAAACATTCGAGGAGGCTGTAGATGGACCAGATAAAGATCGTTGGATTCAGGCAATGGAGGACGAAATGTCATCCATGTATAAGAATGTATGGACACTTGCACCTATACCTGATGGCAAAAAATCAGTCAAGTGCAAGTGGATCTACAAGATTAAAACAGGTTCTGATGGAGAAAACATCAGATACAAGACAAGGTTGGTTGCTAAAGGTTTTCCACAGAAGTATGAGATCGACTACACTGATACTTTCTCACCGGTAGTCAAACATACATCAATTCGCTTGTTATTCGCGTATGCAGTGGCTCATGATATGAAAATCCATATTGTGGATGAGAAAACTACTTTCCTGCATGCAAAATTAGAAGAAGACTATTCATGGACCAACCACTTAGTTTTGTAAGCCAAGAAAATCCAGAATACGGATATTACATGAATAAAAGCATTTATGGTCTCAAACAAGCAGCGAGACAATGGTATAAAAAGAAGGACGAAGCACTACGTTGCATAGGTTTCAAACCTCTATTTGTTGAATCAAATGTCCATATCAAACATGTCCAAAATGAAATAATTATTCTAGTTGTTTATGTTAATGACACGCTTATCTTCTCAAGAAGAGATAAGTTAATTTCAGATGTCAAAAAAGACATTTCTGAAATACTTGAGATCACTGACCTAGGAGAAGCTAAAATCTATCTAAGCTTGCAGATCGTGAGAGACTTTGAAGGTGGTAAGTTGTATCTTCACCAACAAAAATACACTCAAAAGATCATTGAAGACTTCAACATGCTCGAATGCAAAGATGTGCATACTCCCATGATACCTAGAACAATACTGAGCAAGGCAAATTGTCTGCAGACTCTCGAGGAAGAGGAACGAATGGCCAAAGCACTCTATCATAGGCTTATTGGATCATTGTTATGTCTAGCAGACAACACCAGACCTGATATAGCATTTGCAGTATACAGGATGCTGAGCCAATATAATCAGAACCCAGGATCGTTGCACTGGAAATTGGCAAAGAGAGTACTACAATATCTCTAGGAAACGAAAGACTATGGATTGTGTTATTCGAAAGAAGCTGGATTTCACATCGAATCTTACAGTGACGCAAGCTGGGCATCCATGAAGGATGATAGCAAAAGTATTTTAGGAGGTTGTACTCTAGCATCTGGCGCAGCCATACTCTGGATTAGCAAGAAGCAAACAACAGTAGCTCAATCTTCCTGTGAAGCGAAATATGTAACAGCAGCCAAGATGGCAAACGAGCTGATTTGGGTTAAACAGATATTGGAAGGATTTGATGAATCTAGTTCTGAACCTTATGTCTTGTTAATGGATAACACTTCAGCAATCTATCTTATGAAAGATCTTGTATTTCACTCGAAAACGAAGCACATAACTATCAAGCATCATGTAATTCGGGACTTAGTCGAGAAGAAGATACTGAAGACAATCTTCATACCCACAGAGGAAATGACAGCTAATATCTTTACAAAGCCACTCAGTAAAACTTTGTTTGAGAAGCAGTGAAGAAGATTGGGGTTAATCCAACTTCCACTTTGAGGGAGTTGTAGAACAACTGATCAGACTGATCTTGATTCTACCAACAAAGCGTGCAGTTTACTTGACAAAGGATGAGAAAGAAACCAACACGAACTCGAAATATATCTATTCGTGACCAACTTGAAAAGACTTGCGAAGGATTCACGAAATTTATCTTGCAGTCAACTCGAAAGATTCGCGAAACAGTTTCTTGTAGAAGCTCGTGACTTTCTTGTTGAAGCTCAAAAGATTCGCGTACAAAATCTTGTTGCAAAATTTTTTGTTTCTTGTTCAAGCCTCAGATGTCGCGAACAATTCGCGAAATCTTCTGGAATGTTCTTCAAGCTCACCTGTCACGAAACTATCTCGAACAGTTCACGAAATATTCTAGATTTCTTCTTCAAGCTCAAGAATTGTCATCTGTCGCAAATAATTCGCGAAAGACGAAAATGTCGCGAAGAGACAAGTGTCACGAACATGAAGCTGAGACAAAGAGATGAACTGTCGCGAATTATTCGACCCAAAACAGAGCGTCTATATAAATATAAACCGTCGTAAATGGTTAGATATCTACTGTTATAACATTGAAAGGCCAAAAGACCTGTAAATAAAAGGCCAAAAGACCTGTCCTGCAGCAATATAAATACATGTGCACTGCTCGTTGTAAGACACTTACTCAATCAGAGACACAACAGCGAGATAAGACAACAAGAGATGTATATTGATGATCAGATTTAGAGTTATAAAAATTCGTTTTGATTAATAGTTTCTTATTGTCTAAATTGTCTTAAGTTGTCTCTTACTTCCGCATATAATTTCTGCACGAATATTCAATCAGAACAAATACTGTTCTATTAGTACATAGATCAGATAAAATCGCGATTGAAGACACTGATATTAGTTTGATTTATTCAAACTTGCATCGTGTTCTCTGTGAAAGAATAATTACTATTTTTTCTACATCGGTTGTGTTTTATTAAGAAATATTTGGATACAAGGATTGTTGATAAAGCAAATATCATCAATATATCTGAACAAAAACTTGAAGTCATTCATAAATTTTATTTGCTTAAGCTTTGCTAGCCTTTTGATGAATTGCGTAACAAAATATGAGAGGTACCAATTACACCACAATGGTGAGCATAAAAAACCCATTGGTATTCCCCAGATGTGTCTCCAGGTGTGATTACCAAGCCTGACAATGCAATTATCAATCAACATGGAATTCCATGTACATATTGTTTCCATGTCAATAGTATTCCATTCTTTCAAATTTTTCTAATTCCAAGACCATTTGAAATCTTTGACTCCCGGCATCCACTTGTAACCAAGCATATTACTCTTAGTAAACTTGAAAGCTAGATTGATTAGTTTTTTCATGATAGTTTTTAGACCATCAGGTCCATCCAGAGATATATTTTTGTAGTATTCGAAAATATCCGTAGCTTCTATACTATATATCTCCTTGGGTAAATTGAGATAGAAGTCCACTGAATAATCACATTGCCAAAATAAAGTTGTATCTCCATTCATGTAGCTCTTGTCTGTTTTTGCCTTAAGGCATGATGCTTCCATAATGAAAGCTTTGGAGCAATACGATTTTTCCCGTAGTCCATATTTTACCGAAAGTAAGGCGCATAGAATGTTGACTTCTTCTCCAGTCACTGATGAGCTCCAGTCACTGATGAGAAGATGCAACTTCTGAAATGTTCATGAAATGGAATGTATTTTGCAACATCATACAACATAGATTTCGGTTATTTGTTTGTCCAATATATATACAACAATTGCCCCAACATTCATATACTAGTAAGCAAAAACGAATTTCAAAAATTGGCAATTTGTGTACGAATATTTCAATTTAGCATTTCTTGTTCCCAGTATATTTCTTATAATTTCAAATACATATTCAGTAGAGTATTCTCTATTTGTTTTTCCTAACATTGACCCTGCATTTTTTGTGATTGTTTTCAAATGCTTTTAGTCTACTGTGCATAAAAATTGGAAACAAAAATTTGTTGAAATTATGTGTTAGTTGTCAATAAAGTGGCAATTTCCTTCCAAAATATATAAACTGGGAGATTATGCATGTCTCCTGAATAAAATTTGAACTTTGGATATCGAAATTTGCAATTGCACATCGCATTTTGCATTCCAACAAATCTCCGTTTCCAATATTTATTACACTCCTTTTTAAAACTGTTTTATGTGGAACAATTTTTTTTTAAATTTATTCAACAATCACTTGATCATTTTAATATACATCATATAATTTCAATATTGAAAAACTTATCCATTTTACATTTTGACTAGCATCTAATTTTTTTGTTGGTATATTTTGAATTGCTATTAAAAATCATTATTTGCATTTTGAAACACACACATTTTTTCAAAGAAGATAAATTCTGGACATTAACATCTACAAGAGAATAATGTTTGTATCAATATGGCAATACAAAAAATTGAATCCATAGATTTAATCATTTCTATAATATTGGTTTTCCATTTAAATTCTAACTTAGTGTATGCATAAAATAGATCCCAACATAAATATCACATTGCACATGAAATTAGAATAAGTACATACCTTTTTTTGCAGCTTCTTGCTAATGCTAACAATAGAGAACGAGGAAACTTCAACACTGCTAGTATGTACAAAATTCAAGGAGTTTTAAGGCATGCCTACAAAACCAAGTAATTCGAAAAATAAAAGGTGGAAATCAATTTCTAAAACATCAGAAATCTACCCATAATCTCTAAAGCATACCCTTTAGATGCAAGCATTTCGTCATACCTACAACATACATGCAGCCTTATTGGACAACATTCCACCTCCTTAGCCTCATTCCCACCCTCCTCTTCTACCCTAGCCCTGGACCTAGTGGTCCCAAGTTGACTCCTATCATGAGGTGCTAGCTCCTGATGATACTTTGAAAAGATCTCATCATCAATCACAACCTCTGTGTGTGCATGGCTCGATGTAGCGTACGTGGATCTAAGGAACTCCTTAGGTGTTTATAGCAACTTAGGTGTACCATCTCTATGCATGTGTCTGACTAACCTCAAATTGGTGGTGCAATAAATCAACTTGTTCAATTGGAGAATGCCAAGCCTATTGCATCTCTTTGTATGCATAAGAGACCGAGGTTGCAGTTCTCCCAAGGTGGAACAATCTCGAGCAAGGACACAAGTAGCAAGAGCAATAATGTTTGGGGCGAATTTACCGACCACAACCCCACCATGTCAGCGACTCTAGCAAAACTTCATCATACTCACTTTGAGATCCAATGAAACATTCATGTTTACATTCCAAATCCAACATCTATCTCTCGATCCTACGCAACAAGGGGCCATGACTTGTACAAAGACAAAGGACATTCCTAGTCAGATTCTAAAGAGCAATGATGAGTGAAAAGCACACAAAAAATATTGATGAGCACATGAGAGTAGAAAGCAAGATGGGTTAGTGTAGCGCAGGCATCCCAAAGGGAGCCGGGAACCACGACTTAGCTTCCCAGCCTTCAACTCTTGCCATCCGAACCCACTTGACATACAAGCAGCCAACTCGCCAACAACGATCAGACTTAACCAACTTGAAGTTCCAAAAAACCAACATTGAGATCCAACCTGGCGCCATGCCAGATCGGGGGTCCCGATGTGGGTGACTTCCCTCCAAGCAAGCCGCCCGACATACATCAAACTTAACCAACTCGAAGCTTCGTTACAAACGAGTAACATCCATTCCAAGCAAGCGGTCTGACTTACATCAGACTTAACCAACTGAAAGCTTCGTCACGAGCGCTGGAAGCCAACCTGGCGCCACACCAGACTGGACAGCCATAAACAGGTAACATCCACCCAAGCAAGCCATCCAACTCAGCCGACAGGTTAGAGCCCGTTCCCCAAGAGCTTAACCCATTCACGTTCATGCAAGGAACACTCAGAACCACAAGCCGCGACAGATATGGAAACAACCAGTTCCTAGACCAAATGGTCCCGACAGCATACCGCTGGCGCCACGGACCGAATGGTCCCGACGGCATACCGCTGGCGTCCCGGGATACGACCCTCAGCTATGTGCCAAATTAAAAATTTTGAAAGCGGCCTTACCACTGGCGCTTTTACCGAACACTGAAACCCAGAAGGTAATCAGAGTCAGTTTGAGGAAAATCCCACTTTATTGATAAATCTGAGAAGGTTACATTTCAAGTGTGTGACCGACCCTAGTCTCCGGGGCGCTAGCATGCCAAGGCGAGAGCCATGACAACATTCCAGCAAGGGAGGCTGAGACTTGGTTGGAGCTCGCCCTGAGTCGCAACCCGCACTCCCCTATAGTATTGGTGTGATTCGGCACCCCCCCTCATACCAAGCACTCTACCCAAGCTGGTAAAGCACGTTTTTCTCTCTCTAGGATTTTCTCTTTCTAGAAAGTCATTTTCTCTCTCTAGATTTTATTGATCCCCAGGCTTCCTTTAATCATGCCTAGATCGTGTGAGGTGATTGCACATCGATCTGAGCTCTCTGGACTTCGCTAGAACCGATCAAAGATTTTCAGCCATAGGAACTTGGCGCCGGCTGGATTCTGGTCACAGTGGCGCCGGGAGCGGCGCCGGCGCCGTTGGCGCCGGGAGCGGCAGGGGCGCTGCTGGCGCCGGGGACATAGCTGGCGCCGATGGCGCCGCAAGTAAAGCTTGTAAAGGTAGCTTTACAACAGTTAGTTAGCCCTATTAGGAGAAAACCCTAACTTGGACACATTTTGCATGTATGCCACAAGCTCGACGTATGTATGTATGCCGCCAATAGCCTACATAGGTTTGTGGAAGAAATTACACTTATCAAAGCACTTCTCTCGAATAGTTGACATCCCGACTACCAAAACAAAAATATTAATAATTTTATTGCAAAAAAACAACTCAACAATGCTAAAATTCTCTTACAAAATAAATGTGCAAAACAAATTAGAGAAAAGTATATATGTGCTCATAAAAGTGGTCAATGAAGGATCTCCCCAATCTTGTTTATAAACTTGTAAATGAGGTCAAGAGTACAACCCTCTCAATTTTCCAATCTCAGCACGTGATACATTGGTTGTAGGACCTCAATCAGGTGCTCGTCTTGCTGCCAGAAAATCATCTTCAAAAACAATGCTTTGAAACTTAAGTCTAGTCAACTTGTTGCTATGATGCCACAGTGTGAACTCATGGTTGGATGTCATCTAGCACAATGTAGGTCAAAGTGGTGGCAAAGTGCATGGGTGTTGGCTTCTTTGAATCCAATAAGTTTAATGTCTTGATCATGGCAAGGGCCCTCTTCCTCTTAGTCACAAATATGACCAAGAAGATAACAATGGACGTGATGGTGAAAATCCCAGGGGAGGCCTCCTATGTAGTGCATCAAAAGATTGATGCAATGTGGTAACAATACACGGGGTCCATTGCCATTGTCTTTCTCTAAAAGCTCACCCATGACCACACAGTTGTTGGCATTGTCAGTGCCCACCTGCACCACGTGTTGCACCCCCACATCAATGATTGTTATACGTATATGCTCATAACTAAACTTTCTCGACTCAACAATGCCAACTCGAAAAGCATACACATCATTGAAAATATAGTGCCCAACAGACATGAAACTAAGATGTTGATAATAGGCATGTGACTAATATCAATCCACTTAGCCGATAGAAAAGAGCAACCACATGTGGCCTATATATGTCATATAGAGTCAAGCTCTCTCCTCTCTTAAATGGTGAGTGTGCAAAGCCTCACGTGTAGGGGATCTCAAGTCGTATCACAAGCTGCAATCATCATGTCCTGGAAGATGCTGGTGTCAGCCAAAGCAAATGCAAGGTAGCCATTGTAAAAGTCTGTCCATTGCCACCTTGCAGGCATTGTGCTCTATTTATGTCGGCCAACCCTTTCTTGTGCAAGTGCATACAGTTGTGGCTTGACTCTGGGGCATGAGTGTACTCCATCCTAATGGAAATGCTTCTCTTGTAGATGATGGCTTTGCTATGGTTACTGATGGAGATCATGATGGCCCTGTCTCTGCCGAAGAAGTTCGTGATGGACCTATTGTTGATGAATTAGACCATGATGGCCTTGCTACTACTATTGATGATGAACTAGGCCATGATGGCCCTACTACGACTGATGGTGAAATAAGTTGTGATGGACGAATATTGGTGCTAAAAGATGCACAAATGCTGCCAACCCTTAATCTTGTGCCAGTAAAACCTAATTGCCCACCAATTTGTAACCTAGGCCCATGCGCTTGTCCATTCACTACTGTTTCTCCTCCATATGTGCTCAGTAGCACTCTTGCTTTGGTACATAATCATTTGTCATACACAAAGTAATGCCCATGACCTCCCATTTGACTTGATCAAACCAAGCAAATGCAACTTGATTCTTGTCATCGTGTTATAAAAGTTACAACTGCAATAGAAAAAATGGCATTGGAAACACTTGTCTCTACAAAAACTACTCCCTCATTCCAAGAGATCATCCTCGTTTGTATGCAAGTCCCACCATAGGCATGGCTATAGAACCCCAAAACCCTAAAAAAAGATCAAAAGTTTAACGCAAGTAGATAGGTGAAAAACAAAAAGCTAACACACCTTTGAAATTGCCAAACACTAACTCTTAATGCCAATAGATGCACCCTAAGCCCCTAAATCCTAAACCTAGAAACATCTACACAAAAAGGGCCTCATGCACATCAATCACATGAATGTTTATGTTGACCACCTACGCCAACGAGGCTTGAAAACATGCAATCATTCTCTCCCTAGTAACTTTACAACCAATCCTAGCAACATGATTCACTCAAAATGATGCATAGCCTCCAAACAAAGCAAAGAAAGGTGTTGCTTGCAAATCTCCACACACACTTTTTCCATCTCCATTGTGCTACAATCACCTTCCATAGATCGCTACCTTGACATAGAGTCTCATACATGCATTTTTGCCTCCTATTGCTCTATCCACGACCTCAACAATCTCCAAAACAATGTGCCCAAGAATTGTCGTTTGCAACAATTACAAAACAAATTCTAGGGTTTTTCTTATGTAGTATTCAGACGTTCCAAAACTCTGCTGTTGCGAATCCATGAGCCAATCCCATTGCAGATGGATCAAGTTTTTGTTGACATGTGACTAAATTGGTGTGAATGGAACATTGAACTCCATACAGCAGAGTACCCCAAAAAGCGTGTTGGATGTTGCATTGTGCCACACTATGTATTGCAAAAGACTTTAAAACAAGTTCTGAAGGTACTGGTGATGGGTATCAAGAGCCTACAATAATGTAGATACATCTTTTGTCAATGTTTGAAGCTTGCCAACATATTTTTCATTTTCATGGACCACAACTTGTCAACATGTCCAAGACAAAATCAAAATAAAAAATAAAATACAAAAAAAGGGACCAAAGTATAAGGTGAATTATCGTTGTGATGCACTTTTCTTAGCAAGTAGCACAATAGTTGAAGAAAAAATATGTTAGTGAGTTCGTAAATGGCATGAACTAACTTGAGACAATACAAGACATGTAAGGTAGCCAACTCTCTCGCAACAAAACCAAAAACACCACAAACGAGGCCTAACACAGATAACCATACTTACGTACAACTTGCTTCCAGTATATCCATTCAAATCAAGTATCCCTCAACGCACTCCATCAATCCAAGTAATCATCGGATAAGAACATTTGTTTTCAACACTCAAATATGCCAAAGTGGTACACGAAGGCAAGATCCCTTCGCATGGAAGGAGCTATAACATATCACAACAACATAGTGGACCAGATTGATGCAATCACAACTAACCTAAAAGCTCATTTTATATTTGAAGTATACAATTCTATCTAGTAAGTCTCTTGCTTTTGCTTAGTCGCTTTGACTTAGTTTTCTAAGCATTCCTATGGCACACTTTTCAATGGCTACAACCCCTTGTGGTGATTGTGAAGTCACTTTTGGATAACAAAGAGAAACATCTTCAACTAGAAAATGATTTGTACATGTGAGCTCATGTAGCTAGTGACAAACTAGAATAATGAGGAAAAAAAACATTTCCAACTTACAAACAATTTGTTTAGTCAATAACAAATTTTTCAGTTCAAGGCATAAAGCACAATATGAAGCCCTTCAATTACATGAGCCCTGCCATTGTAAGCAAAATATGCACAATAAGATTGAAAGGTTGCAACCATGTTCCTTCCTACCCACAAATAAGGGCTGGTTGACAAAAGTTTGAAGTCAAAACTAATACCAATATATATACAAAGCAAGTTGACTTGCAATAATCGGATATTATCATCTATACGTATCTTGTCTATTGGTTGGGCCCTTCCAATTTGTTTCGATCTAACCTTCATATAAGTTATAAATGTATCTTGAATCTTCACTTATGTGAAGCAAAAATTGACAATCAAGCTTATGTATGACCTAAGAAGCAAATAACCAAAAGGAAAAGCAAAAGAGGCAACCAAAAGCACAAGGCATGTGGTGAAAATCACATAACATAAAACGAGGAAAGAAGGGATTTTACTTCTCACGTGGCTTTGGTCTCCGAGATATGACACTAAAACTGCATTGATGTTCATGAAACTGCTAGAGATTAAAATGCGTATTTCAGAAGAACACATCATGGGCAAGTAGCTTACATCAAACAATGCTCTGTTCCTTTCACTAAACATTCCACTCATTTTGCACATCTCTTGTTAAGATAAGGTAATATAGCACCCATGAACGCACCCAGACACACACATGAACATAACCAATCATCCCAGTTCATAAGTATGATACTGCTGCCTGGATCTATAGCTCTCTACAAGGTAGCATTGATTTGAACAAATTCAGAAGGCATTTCGACATCAAGAGGAAGGAAACATATAAAAGACATTTTTAAGGATACCAGTAAAGTATAATAGACAACCAGAACACCCTTTCGAGCATCATTCTCACCTTATCCCCTGTTTATAGGAAGCATACTTCAGGGGCAGAAGCATTTATACCTGACCTATTGCATTTCATTACCACCATTTTTGCTGCATAAATGAATTACTATCATGAATGGTGGTCAAGAGCACAACTTTAACATCATCATCAATCTGCATGCATCTGAAATCAAACAACACAATTATTTCACGTAAAGCCGTTTCTAAAATTGAAAATATCTTACGAAGATACCCTAGCAAATCATGCATCTAGAACGGACAATGATTCCAACCAGAGAAAGTAGCTTACTTGATCAAGTAGAAGCAGAATCAGAGATGGGGTTCTGATGTGTGCCATGTAACAAGCTTAGACCAGGCAAGCATAAACAAATCATGAATCAGAAAAGCCTCTTGTAGGTAACATCTTGGATCTACATTCACTTGCATTCGTGCATGTTATCAAATCTATGAGGCATGTATGCTTGTCATGAAACACACTCAAGGATACTACAGCAATTCCTTCTGAATGAAGAGCTGGAGGGTTCTTCATAGATGGCCGATGAAATAACCAGAAAATAATTCACCCTGTATCTCTGATGACTGAAGAAAACTCAAACTTTTTGAAGTACAAATAATTTCTAGGGCTTGTCTGGAAGGATACTCTAGAGAAGCCACTTCTGTTAAAGTGCACAACCCTGATCAGGAGGCAACTGCATGTGATTTAAAAAATCCTCAGGTGATTCGTAGGGTTCGTAATCAACTTCTAGCAAAAATCGAATGAGTTGCAGCAGTCAAAATCCAATTGCTTCAGCCCTCCAATAAGTGGCCTGCTGATTGCTGTTGAAGGATGATACTCCTCCTCCTTACGGTTTGGAGTCTGACTCCACCCAGAAGAAAAAATTTCTTGTCACTCCTTCACATCTCCCCTATAGATCACAATAGCTCCAGGATGAAGGTTAACATATTTCCTCATAAAAGCTGCCTCTGTGTGGAGATAGCCATGCATAATGTTATAGTCCTGTTTCAACAAGCCATTTGCTTGCAGCCATGCTAGTAATCTATAGCGAGGTTTGATCCTTTGCTCAAGACTATAAGTTAAGAATTGAGGAAACTTTGAAAGTGTTTCCACAGAGTACTGCATTGTACTGATAAGGTAGTCAACCTTTTCTCGTAAATGCTCATGTCTCAATTGAAGCAAAGTCGGTAACATTCTTACCATAGCACACACATCATCATGAGAGAGACCCAAACTCACTAACTGGTCAATGCGAGAGTCTAATAGATCACACCTCATTGCAAACAAGCACCCAAGACCTCTTGCCAACTGATAAGTACCCACTATAAACCCTAACTTCCTTAGGAAGTCTATCTTGTCAGTTAAACTTTTGGTTGATGAACCGAGGAATGAAGGCCTCAAGATCACTAGCTTTGTTATATCTTCAGCATTAAACCCTACACTCTTCAAAAATTTCACTTTAGGCTTCAAATTGTGCTCAATGCTACATGTTATGATGGCAGGATATTTTATAAAAACTCTTCCTATTTTGTCACGGCTTACGCCAAGATCCTCCAGAAATTGAATTTTCTGCTTCCAGGTTTGCTCTAGGCTGTATCCAAGAAAACTAGGGAATTTGATGACTAATTCTGCAACACTGCTTTTGTCCATACCAAGTTCCTCCAGAAACATAAGCTTTGGGATAAGATTATTTTCAAGGCTGCACTTGGTGAGAGTGAAATATGAAGAAACGAAATTTTTGAAATGCTTCCTTTCCAAACCTAGACCATTGAAGAACTGAATTTTGGGTTCCAAGCTGTCCTCAATTTTCTCAGACATCAATTTTGCATGTCTTAGTATGAACCTAGCGATAGACTTCTTTTCTAGGCCAATGCTAGCAAGATAAAGAATATTAAGCTTTAGATAGTTGTCCCTTCTTGCAAATGACAACCTTGGAAACTGGAAAATCATTTTTCCAATTTCTGTATCTGTAAGTCCTAACTCTCTGAGAATCTTAACATTAGCTTCTAAACAATCTTCAGAAAATTCAACCAAAACTGGTGGGAAATTCTGTACAATCCGTGCAATCTGAGAATTTGACAATCCAAACTGCAACATCAAAGTTTTGAATCTATTGTGATCTATGTTTGAAAGTTTAATCAGCTCATGAGGCCTTGACCTTACAAAGTAAGTTACAACCTGCTCTTTGATGCCCCATTCTTCCAAATGTTCTAACATCGGCCTGAGGGCTTCCTCTAGATTCCATCCCAGCACGGAGGGGCAACCTCGCAGCAATCCTGGAAAATGCTTCTTATTAACCCCAAGATTATTCAATGACACAAAGCTACGATTCACCTCAGCAGGCGTAAGTTTAAGGAGATTATTTTCATGCTCAAATATCTTCCACAGCTTTTTTCTGGATATGCCGACGCTCTCGAAGATGGCTACACCAGCAAGCAACCCCGCTTGGCCTCCCAAAGGCCTTTCAGACCCTAATTGCTTGTCAAACTCAAAAGAGCTCGCTCCAATGCTTTCCAGAAAGAGCTCCATCTCATGAACCCCTTCCTTTTCCAGAAGAGCTTCAACAAAAGGCTCCATGCTCATTTTTGGCGATTTACAAACATCACCTGCACGCTCATTTGTCGCCAAGTCCACGAGCTTCCTAAGAAAAATAGGCGAGTTTGTGCACACAAAAGCTGCATCCTCACAGGATATTCCCTGCTTTCTGCACAGATAGCTTTCTAGAGCCGATGCTGCAGCTTTCAAGTGACGGCTCTTGAGGCAGGAGCTCTTAGTAGATCCTTTACTTACTGCAGCTTCTGGCACGATCAATCGAGCAGCGCTACAAAAACCTCGCACTTGCCATAGCCCGAGTAGTAACCTGAAGCCCACGCTCATTCCCATTTTCTCTCTCCCTCTCCCTTGGGAGCTTCACTCAAAAGCCATCCCTCCCTCTGAAGATCTTCCAGCCATCTCACTGATAAAGATAAAAGTGTACGCAATATATTGCTAGTCTTTCCTCCATAGCCATATTAAAAGATGAGAAAATCAAGTACTTGCATGTACATATAATGGCCGTAAATCAAAATGAGATTGTAAATCAACTATAGCAAACACGCAATAAAGTATCTACTCAAAGCATAGGACTTCATGCAATTCACTACCTAAAATAGTTGCAAGTTTGAGTAGTGCATGAAATTGTGAAGCAACCATGCCTGCAACCAATTGGAACTATTGCAAGCACTTATATGCATTTTAAAGTGGTAGAAACTTGTTTATCATAGAAGGATGTAGTGATAGATAAAGGTGAGGCATCACGTCCTTGGAGTTTCACTCCAAATCTTGCACAGCTTGATATAAACTCAGCGAATTTTTTATGAAGCCACCCATAAGTTTCCAAAGCAAAAGGAATAAAGTCTTCTATTCTATGAGAGCACGATGATAATAATCTCGCTTTTTACCGTGCAATGCATGAGAAGCAACAACACCTTGGGTAGTGGAAGCTCGAAGGAGGTCTGGCTACGAAGGATCATCAAAAACAACATTCCCACGAGTGAAAACCCTCTCACATGAGAGAACAAGGTCATCTCGATGACTATACGACTATGACTCAGACACAGACAAGATATGTGTTTGTTCCTGAATAACATGAAAGTCACATTCATGTGCAATAGATGCAAGTACATCATAAAGGGAATCATGAATCGCCATATGATTTCCATTAGAAGGGCAACATGTAAAATGTGTGCCAAGAGAATCAAGAGCGTGACCATAGGAACATTTAGGAAGAGGCTTAGATTTGAAAAACCATATGTAAAGGATCGTGTTGGCAGTTTACTTCATATGTTTGAAGTGCATTGAAAAAAATACAACGCACTTTATTCTTTTGAAAATTATGTTTCTGAACTTTGTGCTTGGATCAATGAGGCAATTTGGCTCAGAAACTTGCTTGCAGAAATAGATCTTGCTCAACAACAACCAACCATTCTCTATTGTGACAATGAAAGCACAATATCACTATCCTCAAATCCGAGATTTCACTCTCGAAGCAAATATATAGAAATCAGATATCATTATCTCAGGGAAAATGTGGAGCAAGGAAGTTTCACTCATTCTGTAGGATAGATTTTATGACAATCAAAAGACAACCATATTATATTGAAAATCAAAAAAATTTAAGATCCACATTAAAGGGGAGTGTTGGGTTTCAAAGCTCAAGTGGAAACTCACTTTTTGATGAGCATTCTAAATTGTAAATACTCAAAATTGTAAAATGTGCATAGAGAATCAAAGTCTAGTTTTGACCCCTGAGAATCAAAATTGATTTCAATCATGGCCTAGGTCAAATGGGCGATTTCGACCCAACACCTATTTCGACCCAGTACTTAATTCGATCCGAAACCTATTTCAATACTGTCAACCATTCTGACCCAAGTCGCAATCAAAGGATGATGTTGACAATTCATCTACTATGTACATTCTATTTAATATTACAATGACTGGTATCCAATATAGGATGGATCAAGTAGAACTAGTGAAGATGTACAATCATTTACCCTTGAACTTAGTCATTCATCTACAATGATCATTTAACTGTATATATCAGTAGGCAAATCATCAATCAAGTAACGAAGCGTGAAACAGTTCTGAAACGCAACAACTAGTGTGACACGGTTCTTCATGCCCATGTACTATGATCTGTTAAGATCATTTTGTTCTAATCAAGATTGTAATTTTGTCTCATACTAGTGATTTCTTCTTGCAATGATGTACTGCTTGATCACTCTTCATTCATACTAGCTATTTGACACACTGCCGATCCAACAACAACAAGCTCGCGCTCTTACTTCTATTGTGAATAGCTAGCCAAAAAAAAAATACCAGGTGGGCACACCTACCTACCCTCAAACATTAGATCCATTCATCAACAACTCTTGGGGGCTTGGTCTTCTCAATCTACACTTGATGCTCTTTCCAACAAATGTCTACTTGAGCTTAATGGATCAAAGATGAGTTTGCTACAAAATTTCAGAGTGGATGCAACTCACACATGGCCTGTACTTTCCATACATTAAATGCTCACATATGATCCAAGGAATCACTCAAAACAATCCTTCATTGGCCAAATTGAAGCTAGAAGGCAATTGGGATCGAAGAGCACTCTCAAACCTAGAATTTTTACTCAAAATTTTGCTTCATGGAGATCAAACTTCAAGCATCCATATACCTAGGCTCTGAGACCATGTCAAAATTGGGATTTGAGGACCATGCACAAGATCCATCTAGGCTAGATAAACTTGCATTTTCAAGGACTATCTAACACACTTTGAATCAAGGCAAGAGCTCGTCTACATCAAAAGTTATGATCATCCAAAGACAAGCTAGATTTTCACATCCACATGAAAAAACTAAGTGAAATTCACTATGAGAGACAAAACCAAACATGTAGCTCTCAAGTAGAGAGATAAAGTTCACTATGTTATGGCCATATTCAGTTAAGGACCTGAAATATTTCTAATATGGTAGACCGGACCTCCAATATTCGAGATTATTGGTCATGCCATGATTTAATTCCATGTCAAGGCCAGTTTGTGACTAATTACCTTGAGAGGACCCAGACACTCTAATTGAGACATACGGAGTATTGCATGTACGTGTGACGGATATAGGCAGGAGGACTGCATGAATAGATGTGATCTATTTATAGTTGACCTGCATGGGGGTTGCATGGTTTCATGCACAGGACTCTACTCTCTATATAATGAGGTAGGGATTCTCTCGTCGACATATTGAGTTTAGGTTACCAGTTTCTCTCTTCTCCTCTTGTTTCACATGGCATGGCTTGGGGGCTAGATCCAAGTTTGATCTAGGATTGGTTGGGCGGTTTGGCTCCATTGTCTCTCTTTTTGTGTTCTCCTATCTTTATCTTAGGGGTAATCCTTTTGGGCCTTTACACACTAGCTCTCAGGTAGAGGGAGAATGTGTTACAAAAAAACATGTCCAAAATTATATTAACTCTCAAAAAGATTGTATGTACAAGGAGAGAGCACTTCCATATAGTAGTAGCTGTGAAAGATTCAACTAGTTTGATCATATTTGTTATATTTTCATATTTGGCATATTGAGGCCAACTTTGTTTTTAGACTTTTGTTTTGAGGATGAAAGCATTGAATGATGAGTTGGCTTGCATTGATGAAAACATTAAGGAGAGCTTATTCAAGTGATTCTTAATGGCTCGTTAGATGCCCATGCTAACATTGTTCAAAGTATTGCTATTCAAAAGACTTTGCCAAGTCTGATGGATCTTCAAGAGATGAAGAATATAGGCTTCAAGCAAGAGGTGGATCTACATTGACACTTCAAGAGAATGCTATGTTCACAAAGGGCAAAACCAAAAGTAAGTGGTCTAAAGGGCAAAATCAAGTGGATGCTTCTTCAAGTGGCAAAAAGAAGGAGAGTGTTAGCAACAAAGTAAAATAAAACACCATGGCATGTGTATTATAAGCCCACTGTGAGTACTTGTTAATAAACTCCTACCATGGCATGTGTGTTATAAGTCCATGGGTAGAAACTTAATTAAATTCTAAACTTCTAAGTTAGAAAACTTAACTTAGAGAACTTAAACTTAGAAACTTAAGCTTAGAAAATAAAAGATTCTAAGTTATCTTGAGTTCTAAGTTTAGAGTCTTAGTCGTTCTAAGTTAGAAGTGGAGAAGTTTAGAAGTCTTAGAATTGCAAGTTTTAGAAAATAACCCCATAAGTTAGTAGAAGCTTATAGAAGGCCCTTCTTGCTATAAGAAGAGAGGCATTTCCCTTGTAAAACAACACTCTAAGATTATGCTAAATTGCTCTCTCTTTGAGATTATCATTCTATTTCTTTGTGTTTTCATTGGGAGGTGCATAGCTTGAGGAAAGGTGCTCGGGCCTCCTCTTGCCTCCTTTCATTGGATTATTGTGGCATGCTTTATTTGTTAATTATTTAGTTAGCCGCAATTTATTATTTCATTTCCCTTTGGGAGTTAGTATTAGTTTTACGGTTTGCTAGTTGGGAAGCCTTAGCAAGCCTAGTTTATTGTTGATCCTTGCTAGTTGGGTACCGCCTTAGCAAGTTTATTTACTTTCCAAGTAGTGGCTAGTTGGGTATCGCCTTAGCCACACCTTAATTAGTTTCTATTTCGAGCACCAGTTGGGAAGCCTTGGTGCTCCCTTTTCATCTATGTTTTTATTTCACAGTTGTGAAGCTTTGTAGAACTTAGAAGGTGGACGACCGGTCTACCACTATACTACGCACAAACTCTTCATTAGACCTAGCCACCATAGAAAGTAGAAATACTTCCAACATTGGCGCCGTTGCCGCTTTCTAAGTTTTTTTTTACATAGCTTACTTGTTTTTTTTTTTTACTAACGTGCTTGTGTGTATGCTTACTTGCTATTTTCCTTCACACTACAACACAAGACTTCTCTCCAAGTCCTTCAAGAGCTGCTGAGCACCTATCAAGCCGGGAGGAAGCAATAAAAGTGTCAACTTGGGCATTTTCTTTGAAAGAAGTGACTCAAGTGACATTTTTTTTTTCGACCAAACAAGCATATCAAAATTCGCCGGTCTGTCTGCAACCATAACAGACATTGATCTTCCATTCTATCACCTCCACGAATTCTAACCCTGCTTACATTTTTCGAAAACCCACTCTTTTACTATCAAAATCCTTTGTTTTCCACTCAAATCTTTGTGTTGAAATTCGCCGGCTTCACTGAGGTTAGATCTATGTAAGATCAGTCCTCCAGCAGCTCCGCGAATTCTATCTCAGAGATTTAGCCTGTTTTTAACAGAAAATCACTTTTTCCACTATTATTCTTATCTGTCAGCAAAACTTCCGTATCAGAATTCGTCGAACATACCACGAAATTGCCCACAGTCTGAACGATTCTTCTATACATTCTATGCGAATTCTGTCCTTTACAAAAAAGCAAAAAAATTTAAAAATTCATATTGTGTCTGTGAAAACTTCTTAGCAGAATTCGTCGACCATACCACGAAATCGTCCACAATGTACACGATTTCTACCGAATTCTAAAAAAAAAAAATTTAAAAAAAAAAAAAAAAAAATCTTAGTATCAGAATTCGCCGACCATACCATGAAATCGCCCATAGTCTGAACGATTTCTATACATCTTCTGCGAATTTTGTCCTTTACAAAAAAAGTCAAAAAAATTTAAAAATTCATATTTTGTTTGTGAAAACTCCTTATCAGAATTCGTCGACCATACTATGAAATCGTCCACAATGTGCACGATTTCTGGCGAATTCTAAAACAAAAAAAAAAAAAAAAAATCTCAGTATCAAAATTCGCCGACCATACCATGAAATCGCCCATAGTCTGAACGATTTCTATACATCCTCTGCGAATTCTGTCCTTTACAAAAAAACCAAAAAAAATTAAAAATTCATCTTCTGTCTGTGAAAACTCCTTATCATAATTTGCCGACCATACCACGAAATCGTCCACAATATGCACGATTTCTAGCGAATTCTAAAATTAAAAAAATTAAAATTAAATTTTTTTTTAAAAAAATTCTCAGTATCGAAATTCGCCGACCATGCCACGAAGTCGCTCACAGTTTGAACGATTTCCATACATCCTCTACGAATTCTATCCTTTACAAAAAAGTCAAAAAAATTAAAAAATTCATATTTTGTCAGTGAAAATTATCTGTCAGAATTCGCAAGTATTGTATTATGATTCAACAGCCTGTTTGCGAGTTCTATGCTTGTTTGCAAATTCTATTACTCCAGGAAAGTATAGATTCTACCAAATTCACTATCTTGCAAGTAAACCACTTTTTTGACCTTTTGCGACCAAGTACAGTATTAAACTGATCATTTGTACTGTTATTCTGTTTCTCATTCTGCATCATGTCACGAGATTGTGCTGAATCTTCTAATCTTGCACCTCCACGCCTAGAACGCAGAATCCCACGCATTGCTACACCAAAGTACGATGGAGAATCTAACTCAGTTAGATTTCTTCAAAACTTTGATAATGCATGTCACTTCTATGGAGACACCTCTGAAACTGAAAAGCTCAAACTATTTCCTATGGTGCTCTATGGAACAACCAAAGAGTGGTATCTCAACCTAGAAGTTCCTCATCTTATTTCTTGGAATACCCTCAAAGACGCTCTTATCAAGCGTTTCAAACTTTCTAAACTGACTCAAAATCCATTCATCCAAATCACACATATCAAGATGCGTCGCGAAGAGTCTGTAAGAAGCTACATTGAACATTTTAAACATCTCAAAATAGAATGTGTTGATGAGCATATCACCGAACGAATGGCCATGAAATTGTTCTTGGTTGGACTCCCTAAAAGTATCCGTCGAGAACTGAAACCAGTTGATCTTTATGATCTACTTAAGGATGTCATGACTGATGCCATTCGCGAAGAAGATGAGGGGTCCGATGAAGACTTTGATTACCGCGACAAGAAATCCAAACTCCTCGAACGCCTTCACAACCAGAAGATTGAGAATGTAGCCCAATCTTCAGAACTTCTACATCAAATGGAAACTTGGCAGCAAGCTCAACAAACTCACATGGACAAACTAACTGCTTATTTCCAAAATGCTATGAAAAATATTGTTGATAAATCTTTTCCAGCAAGAGAACATGTATGGTGTCCTATCTGTTCGTAGAATCACACTGCTAATGAGTGTCCCCATCTAAAAACCCATCTCCCACTAGCACCCAGACCTATGTATCAGGATTACCGCCCCTTCACTCCACAACAACCCATGCCACCACTAGGAGTTTATCAACCACGACCAATTGCACCCAATCAGTTCCAATCACACCAGCAGTTTGTCGTTAATCAACCCGTTTCACAACCAGCTGTGCATTTTTTGATCCAAATTTCGTAGATCTATCAACTTATTTTGTGGACGCCACTACTCCACCAGGATACTCCTTTGAAGCAGTGGTATATTATCCGTATGAACCTAATGCCCTGATCTACGATCCAAACCAAGCTGTGTTTACGACACAACAATTTCCCGTAATACACGGATGCTTTATCTGTGCAGATAAACATTCTAGTATTTGTTGCCCAGACAACCTTCGTTTTCCACTAGCTTGTGAAAATTGTGGCATTGACCACCATGTTAAGGATTGTCCTTCACGCTTGCGCTGACACAGTTGTGCTGTTTCTGGGAGATTTACTGATTGACGTTTGTTATGTGAGTCTGAATATGTGTTTGTAAGTCCGTAACCTATGTCGTTTTGTGAGCATGTTCTTTTAGTTTGCTCATTTTTTTACTTTTCTTTTTACACCCTTTTACGTTATGTTTTTGTTTTCTTGCATGTCTGTCAGTCAAAGAATCTTTAAAGTACTCAGGCGTGACTTTCAGCTTCTATTCCAAAACATTCAATTGTTGTACAGAGTCAGAAAGATTACACAACAACAATACCTTGTGCACCGCAATTATCACCATACTCCATCAGATATTATCTACCGGTGTGTGGCCAACACAAATTATCTTCACAAGTGATGTTGTGCAACCAGAAAGCACAATTCAAATGTGAGGAAAAATCACTACTCAGAAGACACAAGCCAGAGACTACTCACACATGCTTCCACGCAGTATTTTTTTTCATGAGTGGACTCCGAAGAAACAACATATAGGTTGGAGAAAAGCCGTTAAGGGACTTCACAACATATGTTCTATTTGGAAATCAATGGAGCACATTATCTGGCTACCAATATTATCCAACAAACGATCCATCTTTTCAACAAGATGGAATGTTCAGTAGTTGGTTTTACGTAAGCGATACAAAATTCACGCTTTTCCAGCTATATATCCATGCCAGCTACTTCAACAAGCTCAAAAGTTGCAATGACGAAGAAATCTCAAATCCATCAGTAAATGGAACTATAGATACACAATCCCAAAAACAAATGTCATTTTCAACGACAAAAAATGATGACTCTTTGGAAAATTGTACATTGAGCATTGGTTATGAACATGTATAAAAAGACACACAAGATCCCTATCATCCCTTGTCCACACCCATTCCTTCCCCGATGATCCACCATGTAATTACTCTTGAAGCTTCATATCACTTTTCTCATCCATGCTTCAAGTCCTCATTCCCACCCGATTGATCATTCTGAACTTGCTCTAGTTCTCACTTGAAGCACTTCGTGGAGCAGACAAGTCTACAACATCTACATCATACAAAAGATGCCAATGCAGAACTCCCGCCGAGCCAAGACAAGCATATTATCAAAAGGACCTTGGATATTTTTTACAACACAACAAGTGGTGTTTTCGCAATTACAAAAAATGGCAAGTTATTCACTTGTTGACTATTCAAACGGCACTACTTTATACAAAAAAAAAGGGCAATCGTTCAAGCCTCTATTCCAAGCAGTCCTTTATGGAGTTCTCAACGGTACAATTAAGTTACAATGTGACAATCACACACAATTCTACCACATTATATTTTCAAGAGACTACTATGAGCAACAAACCATCGATCTATTCGCCCACCTCCACCACCCCCCATATGCGACTCACATCTTGCCACTTACCCTCACCTTCATCTCATTACCGTTCATTCTCACCTTGTGTTGTTCAACAACCCAAGCTCTTGTACATCATCCATTGAATCATCAACGTGAGCAATTGGAAATACAAACCATCGAAGAACCAAATCTCTGGAGACGCTCATCCTTCTTCAAAGCTTCATCTCCTATAGAGCAGCACTTCACAAAAAGTTCCATGTCTACAAGCGGCACTGACTTTGACTCCTCCTACACCATAAGGAGCGAGGTTCTTTCTATTACCATTGGCGTGGGACCGCCAATCAAATAAGGTTGGAAATAATGTTAGCAACAAAGTAAAATAAAAAATAAAAATAAAACACCGTGGCATGTGTATTATAAGCCCACTGTCAGTACTTGTTAAACTGATAATATAGTTGCTCTATTTTCATGCATCTCCTTGTCTTGTGCCATTTGTTTTGATTGCTAGAATAGAATGTGTTCTATGATGTGTAGTCACGTGTCTAGATTCCTGTGAAGCTTCCGCGCAAAGGAAAATTCAAAGACACAAAATCATTCATAACAACAAAAACGAAAAAGGAACAATTTTGCGACATGGTATCAGAGCCACAGATCTGCTATCTGTCTCCAAGATGGCAGATCTTGGCATTCGAATTTTATTTGATGGCAACACATGTCGTATGATCGAGAAAATGACAAACAAGTTGCTGACGGTCGGATGCAGAGAAGGAAGCCTCTACCACGCCAAGATAATCAATTACTCTGATAGCACATTAAATGCATTAGAAAATGAAGATCAGCTCTGGCATAGGAGAATGTATCATCTGAACATGCGGAGCTTGTATGACATAAGCAAAAATGACATAGTCACAAGTCAGGCCCAAAACTGAGTTCTGCGAAGCCTATCAGAAAGACAAGCAACATTGGAATCCATTCACGCATGAGGGAAGAAGAGCCAAGGAAGTTCTTGAGCTCGTCCACTCTGATGTCTATGGACCGATGAAGATGGATTCGCTCTCAGGTTCGAGGTATTTTCTGACGTTCATAGATGATTACAACCGGATGACCACGATCTTTTATTTGAAGAAGAAATCTGAAGTGTTTGATTCCTTCAAGAAGTTCGTGGCATTTGTAGAGCGACACACCTCAAAAAGGATACAAATTCTCAGATCTGACAATGGAGGTGAATACAAAAGCAAAGAATTCTCAAAATTCTGCGAGGAACAGGGGATAGAACACCAGTTCACTCCTGCATACACACTAGAGTATAATGGTGTTGTAGAAAGAAGAAACAGAACGCTAGTCAAAGGAGCCAGATGCATGATGGCACAGGCTCAATTGCCAAGTCAGTTCTGGGTTGAGGCAATAGCTGCAGCTGTACACCTACAGAACAGATCAACAATGACAGCGTTGGAAAACAAAACACCATACGAAATGTGGACAGGCATGAAACCTGATCTATCATATGTACGTGTGTTTGGATGTGCAGCATAAAAGCACATTCCAAAAGAAAAAAGAAACAAGCTCGATGACAAATTAGAACAAATTATTATGGTCAGATACTCAAACGGAACGCAAGTGTACAGGCTCTACAACCCAACAACGAAAAAGGTTGTTTCGAGCAGAGTTGTGAAGTTTGATGAGTCTACATTTTCTAGAATGAAAGACAAAAGAGGCCATGAGAACTTCACACTGTTGCCTATTCAAGAGGGAGATCGAAGACAATCATCAAATCAGAATGCAGAGCCACAGACTCTAGAGCAGCAAGAAGCAGAGGATCAACTCCACGAACAAGAAATGTTCGAACAACGACGAAACGAACCTAGAAGGTCAACAAGACAGAGAAGACCCCCAGATCGTTACTCTGACAATCTTCAGTGGAGTAAAAACACAAAATTTGAGTACTATAGCTTCATTGAAGAGCCAACTACATATCAAGAAGCTATCCAGAGTCTAGAGGGAGAATTCTAGAAGCAGGCAATGTCAGAGGAGATCGAGTCGATGAGACGAAATGAGGCATGGACATTAGAGCCACTGTCAGAAAAGAGAAAAATAGTCAACTGCAAGTGGGTGTACAAGAAAAAGATGAAATCAGATGACACCATTGGCCGCTACAAGACAAGGCTTGTCGCGAAGGGCTACACGCAGAGATATGGTGTTGATTATTTCGACACATATTCACCGATGGTCAAGATGACAAGCATAAGACTACTCATTGCATACGCCACACAGCACAATCTAGAAATTCACCAGATTGATGTGAAAATAGCCTTTCTCCACGGAGATCTAGAGGAGAAAATCTTCATGAAGTAGCCTGAAGGTTTTGAAGATCCCGACAATCGACAATATGTCTGTCGATTGCAAAGATGCATCTATGGTTTAAAACATGCATCACGAGCTTGGTGTAAGAAGCTCGATAGTCTTCTGAAGTCTCTAGACTTCAATCCTACACAACTGAACTGTAATGTCTACATAAAAAGAGTAGGAAAAGATTTTGTGATACCGACAATCTTCGTGGATGATTCCCTAATGATAGGAAATTTCTTGATGTTGATCAAAGACATGAAGAGTCAGATTTTTCAAAGTTATGAAATCACAGATCTTGGAGAAGCAACGAAATGCCTCGGGCTAGAGATCAAAAGAGATCGAACAAAGGGCGAAATGCACTTGAGAAAAACGAAAAAAAAAAAAATTCGAGCTGCACCACTACAGTGATGCGAACTGGACGAGCTGCAAAGATGACAGCAAGTCCATAATTGGAGGATGTACCATAGCGTGCCGAGCTGCAATCAGCTGGATATGCAAAAAGCAAACCTTGGTGGCTCAATCCTCTTGCGAAGCTGAATACGTCGCACCTTCAAAGGTGGCGAATGAGGTAGTGTGGCTGCAGATGATGCTGGAGGCAATCAAGATACCACAAGAAGGACCAAACACGATGATGATGGATTCTCAGAGTGTCATCTATTTGTCCCATAATCTTTTCTTCCATTCATAGACAAAACACATACCTCTAAAGTATCATCACATTCGAGATTTAATCTCGAAAGGAGAGCTCCAAGTCCAGTATATAAAATCAGAAGACATGATTGCAGATCTGCTCACGAAGCCGCTTGACAAGCCACTCTTTTTCAAGCAAATAAAGGCAATTGGATTAAACGTGCAAAGATGCAAGGTTCAAGAGGGAGTGTCAGAAATGGTGAACTCCTGCAACTTTGCCGCAACACGAACACGAAGTGAAGGTCGAACGGAGAACAATTTGTGAAAGTCAACGTCCCTTGACTCGAAGGACAAATGATTCGCGAATCATTCGAGAATCGTAAACCTCCACGACCACAACAATCACAAAGGGACGCAAAATGAAAAGATACAAAAGAAACGAAAAGAACAAAAGAAAACGAAAGAAACAAAGGGGAATCCTTTGCTTTGCCAGCTGACAGCTCAACGGGCTTGGAGTCCTAGACTTCACGCCCAGCTGAAACGGGTAGCAATGATGAAGATTAACTGACTAGTTGATTACCGTTAAATACTCTTGTAATTCTCTATTTAGCTATCTTGTAAACTCCACGCAATGGAGATAAGAACTATCCTTTCTGGATTAAATATATAGACAGAATTTCTATAAGAGACAGAGAGAGACATAGCGAGTAGAGCAGAAAAGAAAATAATAGAAACGAAAGAGCTGTGCATGAAAGTCTACCAACGAGCAGAACACAGCGAAAGAGTAGAGCGTCAGGCCGCCAACGAGCGAGACACTGACGATGTCGCTCCAAAATCAAACTGATAATACAGTTGCTCTATTTTCGTGCATCTCCTTGTCTTGTGCCATTTGTCTTGATTGCTAGAATAGAATGTTTTCTGTGATGTATAGTCGCGTGTCTAGGTTCTTGTGAAGCTTTTGCGCAAAGGAAAATTCAAAGACACAAAATAGTTCGCGACAACGAAACGAAAAAGGAACAGTTTTGCGACAGTTTGTGAGTCTTGTGTTTTGTCTAAGTCACATAGACTACCTTATACTAGATCTATATCTAGATCTACAAAGCCTTTTCAAGTTGTACATTCAAATATTCATGGATTTACTACAATTAGAAATAGTGGAGCTAAAATGTATGTAACATTCATTGATGATTTTAGTAGATTTTGTTGGATCTAGCTACTAAAGAGCAAGGATGTGGTGTATGATGTCTTTATCAAGTTCAAGAATGCAAGGGAGAACCAATTTTCCACAAGGATCAAGTGCTTAAGGAGTGACAATGGTGGTGAGTACATATCTACCAAGTTCAAGGCCTTTTGTGATGAGCATGGGATCAAGAGGGAGTATACAACATCAAGGACCCCACAACAAAATGAAGTGGCCGAAAGGAAGAATGGGACTTTATGTAAAAGTACTAAAGCTATGAGGTTAAGTGCTAATCTTGACAAACCATTTTGGGATCAAGCTTTGTTATGTGCCAATTTCTTGTGCAATAGGTGGCCGAGTGCTATTTTGGATGGAAGGACACCTTTTGAGATGCTATTTAAGAGGAGGCCGAGTGCCAACTTTCTAAGAACCTTTGGATGCACATGCTATGTCAACATTACTCTTGATAATAGGAACAAGGAGGATCCATCTTCAATAAGAGGTATTTTTGCTGGATATAGTGAGGTGATTAAGCTTCAACAACACACAAAGGATGGTAACAATTTGGAGCTAGTCAAGAGCATCAAAGGAGAGGTAATTGTCAAAGATGTTATGGATCTATTTTTGTAGCTTATTGAAGACTCAAGTAAGGTCAAAGGAGAAGCAAGGAAGTGTTGTTCAAGTCTACTTTACTTTTTCTATCTCATGTTTGAGCATTTTCATGTGGATGTGTGCAAACCTATTCCCGACATCAACGCCACTGTAGGGTCGAAGATCTTGCGTAGTATAGCCCTTCCGTCTGTCAACAAGGGTTAGTTCACTGGATAGGTACCTAGCTATGCATAGATGCTACTTTTACTTAGTTTCCTACTTTTTGTCTAACTCTACCTCCCCTAACTCTACTCACACTAACTCTACTCCCATAACTAACTTCATCATGATTTTGGGTGAAGAGAGAGGATAGAATAGAAGAGGAAGAAGAAAGAGAAGAGAGAAAGAGAGAGAGATGAGATGGAGGTTAGCTCAAATGCTCAATTTCATTGCATATGAAAAAACCTTAACTAGCATAAACCAACAAGCATGGGAAATGGAAATAACAAGCAATCATAACAAGAGCATAAGCAAGAGTGATTAGCAAATGAGGATGCTTGAGCTCTCAAAATGATGGAGTCTCCTCCTCTCTATTAAACATAAAAATAGAGTACAAATGGTGTCTTTTTATAAAATGCGGAAGGCCCTTGCCCCAAAATCCTATTGGCTAATATTTGCATTGATCCTATCCATTCATCTTGGACCCAACTTGATCCAAGGGTCCACAAAAAGTACATTGAAATTCACAAGATTCATGTGAGTCCCAATTTGGACCCAACTCTAAAAAGTAATCTTTTAAGTTTAAAAAATGACTTTGGGCCTCTAGTTTTATTTTAATTCAAAGGCCCAAGTCTATTTTATTTTATTTAAACTTAAGCTTGCATGCTCATTGGGCCACGGGCTTATACGCGCATGATGTCATGTCCTCGCAACACATTTTACTGGTTGATTTTATCTATTTACAATTTATTGGGAATACTCCCAACAGTCCTAACATTGCTTATGCTATGTTCAAGATGAGCCAATTCGGCACAAATCCAGGCTCGACACATTGGAAGACTGCAAAACAAATTTTGCAATATCTTCAATTAACAAGAGATTATGGTTTGTGTTATTGTTGTGATGTAGGGTTCCAAATGCTGAACGAAAGACATGGTTGCTGACATTTTCACAAAGGCCTTAGACAAAGGTCTATTCGAGAAACAGAGGAGCAGTCTTGGAGTCGTCAAGCTATCATGCTTTGAGAGGGAGCTGAAGAAATAAAACGTTTCTAGTGCCAAAGCTTTGCTAGCTTTCAATCTTGAACTTTTTACAAAAGGCGACACGACACGACACGACACAACACGAAATGAAATTAGTCGTGCTCCTCAACTGCCCAAGAAGATCAGCTAAGTACCAAGGGGTACAAGTATTTGATCAGATATCATGACATCAGCAGAAGTAACCTAGGTCATGGCTAATCTGCCACTCTTGTAATTCGCAATTAGTTGTAGATGTTTAATCTTTCTAAGTAAGTTACACGACGCGACAAAAAGTTCACGAATATATACTTTCTGTTTGATGCATAATGCAGTAAGGAAGACAAGAAGTTAGAAGATGAAAAATACAGAATACAAGTCTGCCTATGTGCGAGACAATTATGTAGAGGATTTATAGATCCAGAAGTCCGCTAGTAAGAGAGACATTATTTGTGAGAGAACTATATTTCTCTCACGCCAATGCACTGTGTGGATCTATCGCACAGTGCTTAAAAAATTGAAAAAATCAATAGATGATATTGTGGCTGTTGTGCACATATTACTCTGCATGATTGTATGATCTTGAATGTATTTTTGTCTACTACTATTCGTGTGTCTGATTCACTTGTCTATTCAATTCCGCACTTTGGTTTGATCTTGTTGAATGCTATATTAATTTGTTAACGTAGATCAGTAGTGTCTGTCTACTCTCTGAAGGATTGTAGGAATGATATAGCCATAGTGACCAGCAATCATATCTGAATTTCTGATGAACTGATTTTGTTCACGAATGCTTTCGCTTTGTGTTTCGCTTCACTTGATAGCTATGTGTTTTGTTTTTAGTGAAATACAGGATCTTTCATAAGATAGATTGCTGAAGTGTTATCCATTAACAAGACATAAGGTTCAAAAATAGATTTATCAAATCCTTCTAGCATCTGTTTGATCCAAATCAGCTCATTTGCCATCTTAGCTACTGCTACATATTCGGCCTCACAGAAAGATTGAGCTACTGCTGTTTGCTTCTTGCTTATCCAGAGTATGGCTGCGCCAGATGCTAGTGTACAATCTCCTGAAATGCTTTTGTTATCATCCTTCATGGATGCCCAGCTTGCGTCACTGTAAGATTCGATGTGAAATCCAGCTTCCTTCAAATAACACAATCCATAGTCTTTTGTTTTCTGGAGATGTTGCACTACTCTTTTTGCTAACTTCCAATGTAACGATCCTGGGTTCTGATTAAATTGGCTCAACTTGTATATTGCAAATGCTATATCAGGTCTGGTGTTGTCTGCAAGATATAATAATGATCCAATCAGCCTGCGATAGGGTGTCTTGGCCATTCGCTTCTCTTCTTTGAGAGTCTGCAGACAATCTGCCTTGCTCAGTATTGTTTCAGATATCATGGGAGTATATACACCTATGCATTCGAGCATGTTGAAAAATCTTCAATTATTTTCAGAGTATACTTTCGTTGGTGAAAATATAACTTACCACCTTCAAAGTTTCTTTCGATCTGCAGACCTAGATAGATTCTTGCTTCTCCTAGGTCGACGATCTCAAATATTTCAGAAATGTTTCTTTTGACATCTGAAATTAACTCATCTTTTTTTGAGAAAATTAGAGTATCATCAACATAAACAGCTAGAATAATAATTGTTAGCCGATATTTTCGCACAAAAAATCGGACTATTTTTAGAGCAATTTCACAGTTTTATATAAAAATCGGCATGAAAAAACGACTATTACTGGTAAAATCGGCACACAGTTGCTCGTAGAAGTGGGTCCCAACCCGCCTAAAATGTGGCTAGAGCATATTTTGAGGCCTTAGAAATGGCCCATAGGCTAGTTTACGGCCTTAGAATTGGCCCGATTATACTAGCCGGCAAGGTCGAGCAAATTTTCAATGTACTCCGTTACTTTTATTAATGAAAAATAGCCTACTGTGTTTTTCAGAGAACCGGTTGCCTTGAAGAAACCCCAAGTCATGAGTGCTCGCCAGTAACAACACACAGGAAAAACCGGCAAAATCAACTCACAACGAACGGTCGAAAATTATGGGATAGGGTCAAGGAAACTGTAGCAAAAATATTGGCAAATTCTAGTGCAAGTCGAAATGACACACTGATAGACAAACCACCTTGACGGCTTGAGCCATGGGCCACAAACACGCAAAAGGAAAATACAAGTGGAGGCCAAAAGTGCATACCAAAAATATCCTACCTAAAAGAAATAGGGGTTGACCACAAGTAGCAAAGAGGACTACCCAATCAAGAAAGACAAGCAAGTGAAGTACTTGCCATTTGCACCACCAACAAGTGCAAAAGAGAAAAGTGGCTCACACAAGTGGTACCCCGGTACTAGTGAACCAAAACATCTTTTCAAAACAAAGGGGGTACCACTTCAAGTCCAATCACAACTAAGAGCCATGTACAAAGCGGGACACCTTTCATGAAAGGCTTGAAGAGTGAAAATTTGGCATTGTGAAGGGGAAAGCTTGGAGGGATGCCTATAAAGAGGAGGGGCTTCTTCTTGAACCAACGTGGGAGAATGGAAGAATGTTGAGCGGAAGGGTGAGATGATGAAGGAGAACTTCTGTTTGTATGTTATTGGTAGAGTGAGTTGTGGTTAGTCTTTGGCAATGTTACGTGAGAGAGGATGGCTATGAGGGAACCGCCATTATGTGGATTATGCAAAACAGTGAGTTGATTTTAGAATAAGGTGTTCTTTGAGAGAGAGGGAGGGAGTTTATGTCATGATCAAAGTTCGTGAGGATCCATTCTGTAAGGGAGAAAAAGTTCTTCTTTCCATGTTTTAGGAGCCAGCTTCATGAGAGGGTGAGGCCATGATTTTTTGGGGTCCACCGTAGAGGGAGGGAGATGGCTCGATCCACAAGAGAGGAAAGTAATAGTCCCTTTTGAGAGAGAAAGGGATGGTTTTACAAATTCTGTGCATGAACACCAGAGAGCCATGGGTAGCTACTGCCAGTTGATCGTTGTTTCAGATATGTAAGTTCTACTGTCAAAGCATCATCCTAGAGCTACAATCAGACCACTCACTCTAAAGCCTTCTGAACAAGAGTGAAGACCATAAAATCACAACACAAATTTGAGAATACTCAAGATATGCCTCCAAAACCAAGATCTTGCCTCATTGATTTTTCAAAGTGGATCCATCATGGATTAAATACAAAAATCATCATACGCTCTCTCTAAGACACTTCCAGCACGTGTGAGACAGGTCATAGTGCTTATCCATATGCACTTTGGCTAAGATTCCATTAATTTGCCACATCATCATTGGTGGCTTGTGTTGACCTTCTAGATTCCTACAAATTAGGAGATAGGTCCTACAATCTAGGAGATTTGACTTTTGACATGTATGAAATCTATATACATAACGAATGACTTGATTGTTGAAGAAGTCAAGGAAGTCGGAGACTTTGATGTCGAATGAATAAGTTGAGGAAGTCGGAGACTTCGATGTTGAATGACATGATTTGTTGAAGAAGTCAAAGAAGTTGAAGACTTCGATGTCGAATGACTTGATTTGTTGAAGAAGTTGAGGAAGTCGGAGACTAAAGAGACTTCCGTGTCGAATGACTTGATTTGTTGAAGAAGTCGAGGGTGATCAGGCTTTCGATGTTCTTCATGATGCTTTGACATTCGAATGTAGAATTAGACAAGAATGGATACCATTTGATGTAGATCAGCCGGAAAGTCGATGAAGTCGACATTCAAATAGTTCGGCTGATTCGATTCGGTTCTGTGTAGAAATTGTAGGTTCTTGAACTGCTTGCAGAAACCCATGTATTTTATCAGGTATTATTCAAGGAGACAACTGTGGACTTAATTTTCAACAGTCCCTCTTAAGGTCACAGTTGGTGTCTTGGTATCTTCATCAGGTTCAGCATGCTGAAAAATTTCTGATGCTTCATCTTGGGAGCTCTTTGGTGAAGATGTCTGCAACCATTTCTGTTGTGGAGCAATATTGAAGGATCACTTGCCTTGAGAAAACTTTCTCCTGAATGAAATGATACTGGATTTCTATGTGCTTATACTTGCCATGAAATCTGGAATTCAACGACAGTGAAATACAACTCAAGTTGTTGCATAGAATGGTGGTAACATTGAACTGAGTGTGATATAAGTTGTAAAGTAATAACCTGATTCATACAGCTTCTTTTAAAGCTTGACATGCTACGATGTACTCTGCCTCTGTTGAAAAAAACGTAACTGATTTTTGCTTCCTTGAGCTCCAGGAAATCGGTCCCCCTACCAGATAGAAACAAAACCCGGAGGTTAGATTTTCTGGTGGAGACTATTCCTTCCCAGTCTGAGTCGGAGTAGCCTCACAGGATGAGTGGGTCGATAACATTCCATCATAACACAGAATGTGATCTAAACTTCCTTGAATATATCTCATCACTCTCTTTAATGCTTTCCAAGGAGAGATTCTAGGATTAGACATGAATTGACTTAACATGCTAACAATATATGCTAAATCTGGTCTAGTACCTATAGCATTGCATACATGAAATATTTGATTCGTGAATGACAAGGGTACTTTGCTAAGTCGACTACTTCACTATCGGTCTCAACACAAGAAGGTTTAGTCAATCCAATACTTGGATCCCTTGGTGTATCAATTGGTTTGCAATCAGACATATGAAATTTTTCTAAAATGCCTTTTAGATATTTCTGCTGGCTAAGATAGACCTTCTTCTGATGTCTATTTTTAGTAATTTGAATTCCTAGCAAATAATGGACAACGCCTAGATCAGTCATGTCAAATTTCTTTGGCAGACCACTCTTAGTAGTGTGCAGTAGGAAAGTGTCGTTAGACAAAATAAATGCATCGTCTACGTAAAGAGTTATGTGGACTGAATGGACACCTATATGCTTGGAATAAATATTACAATCAGCTGAATTGTTTGCAAAATCCAATTGAATGAGATAAGAGTTGATTTTATTGAACCATGCTCTTGCGGCTTGTTTCAGACCATAGATTGCTTTGCTTTGTGTAGCTTGCAGACGTGCATTTCGAGGTCTTCTGTGGCTGCTAATGCAATCAAAGTCCTGATTGACTACATTTTGATAACTGGACGGAGAATTTCTTGGTAATCCACTCCTTGGACTTGAGTGGCCACCAGCCATGCTTTCTATTTTGCAATGAAACCATCAGAATTGATCTTCTTGAAGATTCACTTGTTGTCAGATGGAATTCTTTCGATGAATGATGAGAAAATGAGTGACGAACAAGTCCTCAACTATCTCGATAATAAATGATTTGCGCCTAAAATGATCCCAAAGGAAGTTAAATCCCTGCGCCCTATGGCTCATATACAACTTACCTCCAAGGTAGTCAACACAGTGGCCTATAGGCCCAAACCCAAGGTGTACTAATGGGAAGAGCTTCCAGACGAAGTCTGCAATGCCATAGACGAAGAGTTAATTCGAGAGGCAACCACACCCACAACAACCCACAAAACCTCGGTTACACAAACAGAAGATGATCGACACACAATTAACCAAGAGACAAAAACAAATGCGTGCTAAACTTAAATAGCCCATCCAACCTTTAGCAGAAACTCAAAAGGCCCATCTGAGTGAAAGAGCTTCTAGCTCTGGTAGTAAAGCACCATCAATAATTCCCAAAGTTTCTGAGAACTTTGTGGATCTGCATTTTGATATACCAAATTTTTTAAGGATGACATGCTCAACGATGTTGTTATACAACTGTCCCAACCAAAGCAGGAGCCTACACATGCTTCCCCATCTTTTGAAGGACATGCTAAGACAATCCAACTAAAGCTTAAGGATTCTGATGAAGACATGAATCGTTTTGTTCATGTCGGAGCGTGCCCAAGAAAATGGCAAGTCGTATCTGCATTGATCTAAAAGATCTTAACATGGTTACTAAAAAAGACCATTTCCCATTGCCTTTAACGACAGAAATTCTAGAAGAAATGGTGGGAGCTGAAGCTTTCAGCTTCTTAGATCGATTTAGTGGCTATTTTCTAGTCCAAATAGCCAATGAGGATCGACATAAAATGGCTTGCGCCACGGAATATGGCATTTATGCTTACAATATAATGCCTTTTGGCTTATGCAATGCCCCATCCATGTTCCAACACATCATGCAAATGGTGTTTCAAGATTTGCTACATTAGATTGTTGAGATTTATCTTGATGATTTGGGTGTACATTCTTCGGCTGGTATACACCTCGAAGTACTCAAAAGATCTTCATTCATTGTTGAAGGTTTGGAATATCACTTAGCCCTAAGAAGTGCCAATCTGGATAATACATGGGGTTGTACTCGGACATATCATATCAAAGGACAGAATCAAGGTCATAGTTGAGATGCCCTTACCTACGACCGCAAAGGAAGTATATGTTTTTCTAGGCCATAATAACTACTACCGCATCTTCATAATCGACTATGCCGACAAGGCATGACTCATTTATTTGGTTGTGGTTGAACGAATTAAAGCTTTTGAGGACCTGAAGACTGCTCTCACTACCACGCCAATACTCCGTTCCCCTGATTACACGAAAAAATTCCATGTGCATACTGACGCAGATAAGTATGCTATTGGAGGTATCTTAGCACAACCGGACGAGTATAACAAAGACTTGCCGAAACGTTTCTTGAGCAGACAACTGGTGCCTACTGAAGTAAACTATACAACAACCAAACGCGAAGCACTGTCTATGGTCTATGTCGTTCAACAATTGCCACATTATTTACTAGGCCAAACCTTTGCTTTTTACACTAACCATCAAGCTCTGTTATATATTGTAAATAAGTCTTGTAAAACCGAAAGAATAGCCCGATGGCTATTAAACCTTGAAGAATTTAACTTCAGAGTTGTCGTATGGAAAGACACACAACACTTCATGGCAGACCACCTTTCCCGACTTCCAAATGTTGAAGAACCCGATGTACCAGTCAATGATAATCTACATGATGCATGTCTTTTTCAAATCGACACTACACCCCTTTGGGCTGAGGAGATCACTCAATCCCTTACCATTGGGAGACTAAAGAAGGGCCAAATCAAGTAGCAAAAAGAATTTTTTTTAATAAAGATGGCACCCTTCCAACTTATAGCCCATCAATTATATAAAAGAGGCACATTTTTGGCCTCCTTCAACAAGCAAAACTTCAACATGATGGTGTCTAATGCTCACCTATCCAAATTGGATGCATGATGGCTCAAAACAAATGCAATCCATCATATCTTTAAGCTTGTAATGAGAACCAACCAGACCCACATTTGATAAGTATTCATGCCCAAAATCTCCAGTAATACACTATTTTTTGATGTTTTGACCCCCCTAATGGTGTCCAATCCTAACCAAACTCCATGACAGCCTTAATACATCTTCATTACACCTTTGAAAACATTCATGCAAAATATTGGCTATGAATTTTGAGATCTACCACAACATTTGTCCGAAAATCATCATTTCATAGGTGATTATTCTAGATTGTCGACAATCATGCTCATTAGGCACAAATCAGAAGCCTTTGAATGTTTCAAAAGATTCAAGGCCATGGCTGAGACACAAACGTCTACAAAAGTGAAAACTCTTTGAACAGATGGTGGCGGCGAATACCTCTCTAACGAGATGTCTGATCACTTTGAACATGACATTCGAAGATAGTTCACAACTTCCTATTCTCCTCAACAGAATGGAATTGTAGAAAGGAAGAATCGAACACTTCTCAACTCAGCCAGATCCATGCTACATCAAGTGCACCTACCTGCAAAGTTTTGGGTAGAAGCTACTGCCACAATCTATTACTTACAAAACATATCTAGCACTACAACCGTCAACAACAAAACTCCTTATGAAATATGGCATGGACACAAGCCTAGTGTCAACCATGGACACAAGCCCAATGTTAGCCATTTAAAAATCTTTGGTTGTGTACATTTTGTGCACATTCCTAAACATCTTAGGAAGAAGCTGGATCATAGGATAAATAAATGTATTTTCATTGGCTATCCTGATGAACATAAAGCTGACAAAGTTTATGATCCATCCACCAATGTAGCATTTTTTTCTAGGGATGTAATCTTTCAAGAACATGCATACTATGATTTTAAACAACCATCGATAACGATGCTATGTCATTTCATCCTATTTTACGTAGCATGGAATCTTTCAACGATAATGTCTCTTCTACAGAACCCACAGCTACAGCTACAGAACTCGAACAACCGCCAATACTTGTCACCAGACCAGACCAAGCTAGATCGAACAGATTTGGACAAATTCAAGAAGAAGCACCATTGCATTCTGGTCAACTAAATGTTCGCAGATCCTCATGGACTCGGACAGTTCCTGAGAGGTATACGCCTCAATCATTCTGGACTTCATTAGAAGAACCAGAGACCCTAGCCAAACCAATAAACTCCAAGGATATTATGAAGTGGCAAGAAGCTATGGAAAGCGAGTACAACTCACTTTTGATGAACCAGACCTGGACACTGGTCGACTTCCCCACTCACAAGAGATTGTAGAAACAATAGTTTTTTCAGGGCACCAAGCTACGGGAATATGATTGTAGTGGGTTTCTTTCCTTGCCTAACCTGAATCCAAGATATAGTCAATCTAGCATCAAAGAGACGGAGTTAGTTGTCACGCGTAGGTTCATTCCCATGAGAGCGATAGTTTAGTTCAGATTTCAACATGAATGGAGGACTCACATCTATCTCTACATCCATTAACCCTACTCTTTAACACTACACATCCCTTAACACTTATAATCCCTTAACACTACACATCCACAACAGAGATAGCTTACTCTTTCTCTCTCTCCCTTCCTCTCTCATAAAAAGTATAATAACATACAATCCCAATAACACTCGGATCCATGAGAGATGGAGGAAAAGTGATAGAGAGCAAGGACATTCATCAATCCATTTCTGAAGAGAACCAATCTACTTTATTGAAATGAGGAAATGAACATGAGGAGTAAATTGAGTTGGTCCCTTATTATAGTAGAGAGAAGGACCCTGGCCTCTAAATCCTATTGGTCTAGTCTTGCCTCTCTTTTTATTCAAATTTAAAAAAGTGTGAGAACCATCAAAATTGGAGGAAAACCCAACTTTATTCACTAACTTGACATTTAGGCCCTGCGACATTAAAAGTCCCGCAAAAAGACCTAAAGTCCTTTTATTAACTTTTAACTAATCAATCAAATAAGTGTGTGATCATCGGGTTGGACTTACACATGCAGGGTGCCAAATCCCTCTCACTTATTAACTAGGGTTAGGGACCTTGAGATCCGCAAACCCTCCAACAATATCTCCCACCAAAACTGGTGACCGTCCCACGACACCTGCAACATGCAGTTATTGGGGACTTTTATTGGCTTCACGCCAAATCTTGATTAAATGATGATGCACCTTCTCCATAAAATCGAGGTGTGCAATATTAAAATCCAAAGTGTGTGGCAGGAAACAATGGTGGGCTCCAGCAATCCACTTTGAGGTTGTCCATGATGTGAAGCGTAGGCCACCAGCAACCTGATTGTAAAAGTTTGCGAACAGTAATATCTGTAGAGAAGTGTCCTCCACCCATGCCATCATGTGAAAACATGATTAAATATGGTACTTCATGCGGTAAAACACACCTTTGTAAAATATTATCTGATCCACAATGATACGATTGTCCTGCAATTAATTGATAAGGTTGAGCCTTATGAATCAATTGTCTCTTCTGTACTTTTGTCAAGGAGTCATTCAGTTGTCCTAGCATCAGGTACTCAACAACATCTGCTGCCCACTCAGATACTGCTTCAACATAGAACAATGCAGCATCTGGCAGTTCATCATCCACTTTAGTATTAACTGGTGCGGATTCAATTTGTGAAACATGATCGGCTAGATAATGTTGCTTGCCCTTTCGAACCACAATTCGAAAGTCAAATTCAGTCAATAACAATAACCATCTTGCAATACGTCCAGTATTGCATGTCTTGTTTACCAAGTAAAGTAACGGTTGATAATCCGTATAAAATGCAAAGTGCGTGAGGTAGTGACGAAATTTTCGAACAGAAAAAATCATGGCTAATGCCTTGCATTCTATTGTTGAATAATTCTTTTCTGGATCTGTAAGTTGTCTGCTTGCAAATCGTATAGGATAATCTTTCTTATAGTCACTTGGCTGCGTCAAAACTGATCCAATGGCATATTTTGAGGCATCCGTATGAACATGAAACTCTATCGTCCAATCTGGAAAACACAATATTGGTGCTGATGTTAATGTTTTTTTTAATTTTTCAAAGGCTTCTAATGCTTTTACTATCCAAAGAGGAACAATAGTCAGTTTGTATATAGGTCATGCTAAATCCGCAAAGAAGAAAATAAAGATTTGATAGTAGTTCGCATGGCCCATAAACACGTAAACTCCATGAATTATTGCTGGCGGTGGGAATTCCACAATAACTTTGATCTTAGAATAATCCGTGGCAATACCATGTCTTAATATCACATGTCCAAGCACAACTCCGTGGGAAACCCATATATGACATTTTTCTGGATTTAGAGAAATCTGATATTTGCGGCATCTTTCAAATACTTTCTCCAATCGATCCAGGTAGTTTGTATCTGTACTATGAACTCCCAAGTCGTCCAAGTAAATTTCAAGAAATTTTTGCAGATACTTTTTAAAAGCAAATTGCATTACTCTTTGGAATGAACTTGGTGTATTACAAAGTCCAAACGACATTACTTTGTAAGCATGGGTGCCCCATTTTGTTGCAAAAGCAGTTTTATGGTGATCGGCAGGTGCAATCTTAACTTGGTTGTAACCACTAAATTCATCCAGGAAACTATAAGCTTCTACTCCAGCAAGGCGATCCAAAATGCTTTCAGTAAAACATAACTGAAAGTGATCTTTTCGCGTCACTTTGTTCAACGCTTTGAGATTCACACAGATTCGCAATTTTTCATTTTTCTTAGGAACAATGACATTTGGTGAAATCCATTCAGTATGCTTGATCTCATAAATGAAATCGACATCAAGCAATCTTTGAAGTTCTTTCTTTATCAGGTCCACCACATTAGGATTACAACAATAGAACTTTGTAACCTTTGGAACTACAAGGATTACCTCCTGTGTGTCAGGTGTTGATACTGCACACATGTCTGCACAGATGTAGGTGGTCGAATTTTTGTGATTTGATCTTTCTTTGTCCATCTTTGAGTTCTCTGGCTCCTCGATAACTATTATTGTTCTCTTGTCTTCTTTGAGCTTGTTTGTTTCTTGAGTTCTGACGGCAGTCCATGGCTACATGACCCTTTTATGACAGTGGATACACTCAATTTTTGGACCAAACCAGCACGAATCGACAGTATGTCCTTCGCGTTTGCATCTCACGCATGTCTTCTTGTCTCCACTCTACTGTTTTGACTTTCCCTTGTTCCTCCATTTGTCTTTGGTGGCTCCTTCTTCTTGCTAATCTCGATCCTGCCTTTGATCTGACTCCCTCTTAGGCTTGAATTGCTTCTTTGCTTTCTCCTTGTTGTTGTAGAGGGCTTGGTCAAAAGCATCCTTGTGATCAAGGTGTTCTCAAGCTTCGACTTCTTCTCAAATCTCGACAACTGTCTGATCGAGTGTCATAATAGAATCTTTTGCTAACAACGTTCTAGTTGTCTGGAAGGATCTTGGTAAAGCTCTCAACAAGTAAGTAAGCTGCTTCTCTATTGATACTGCATTTTTTGCTCTATAGATCCTTCATCTTCCTGCTGCAGGTTTGTCAGTTGATCTTCGAGCAACATGATCTGATTGCATGGTTTCGTCTGAAATCTTGTGAGTAATGTATCCCACATCTCTTTGCTTTAGAGAGTGTAGCCAGGTCAAGTGTCAGGCTATCCTCGATGGATGATGATAACACGGCTACTGCCTTGTCATTCTTCTCCCTCCATCCGCGTAGCTCCTTGCCTGTAGTTGTAGGCATCTCCTCGATGCCATCTATCCACGGAAATAATCCTTCTCCCTTTAGTATCAGCGAGGTCTTAACTTTCCATGCTAGGAAGTTAGATCCTGATGAGTCGAGGATTGTACAGATCTTCGATTGTATACTACTTATTGAAGCCATTGCTGTGAATTGTGTTTTCACTTGTTGATGGTTCTTTGTTTGAATGCTTAGCCTCCTGGATTTGATGGCTTTTGCAGCTATGTCAAACTATGACAAGTTCTCTGATACCACTAAAGTGAAAAAAAAAATGAATACAAATATAAATCAGGCTTTGTAACGAAACGAGACGAAACCAAGCGAAACTAGACGAAACGAAACGAAGCAAAACGTAACCAACATTATCAGAGGAATAAGCATCTAGATTGACATTTGTGTCCTCTTCAAACTCACCCAACACATCATCATTATCAAAGGATGATATAATGTCATGGAGGCCTCCAGATATCATTCCAATCAGATCAACCCTTGGCTCTAGTGAACGTTTTCTAGCCTGTCCAACTGGCCTGGCTACAAAAATGTCATCTTCAGGGTGGCTTCGTTTTGATGTAGCTTTTTGTCGTGCTTGTTTTCTGCTTGCAAATGGAGTTGGAGCTGAGGATGGTCTCGGTTGTATTGCAGAATATAATACCAATTCTGTTCCTGCCAGCTCGCTAACTACAGCCGTGGCAATTTCAGCTGTTTTGCCATAGGTTCTCAAATAAAATACTTGAGTAGAGAGATTCAAAACACTGATCTGAATTCTTACTCAGTTAATAGATCAAGAATTAATCATCACACTTAAGAATCATCACCACTTCTTATAATCCTCTGACAATAATTAATTATCTATTTATGATTCGTCAACCATAAATATTTAGATTCATATGATTCGTCAATCATAATTTCCTGAAATCCAAACCATGCTTAATCATTTACAGGATACTGGAGTATATGTCTAACATAACTCAAGAAAAGTAAGAGTCATTCCAAAATCTTTCCATTAAGAAAATACTGGATTTAGGAATACTTTCAAAACATGATTCTTTAACTGAAGTGCAAGATTCAAGTTCTATAAACAACTGGTAATTAAAGACTGAACGCATACCAAAATGGCAATCATCTTCAACTACAAAAACTTTAGATTACAATCTAGAATCACATCTAGATACTCAAAGTCCTACTAAATATCAATTCAATTATTATTCTTGGATCCATTATTTCGTTATCCAATTGAGTTCTCTGGAATACAATCACTAATGAGCTGAGTCCCTTCCTTAACTAAGGAATACTCTATCCCAAGAATACTGTATATCCAATGCACACAATTTTAACTGATGGACCCAAATGATTCACTAATCATGCGTCTTACAAGCAATATAATTCAAAAACCATCAGTTCCCGGTGAATCCACATCACACAGATCGTTTTACCAATTAACTTCATCTTGGAGTAATCAACTACTCAAGTTAATTGCCAGTGATTCAGAAATATCAAATGCCTAGGTGAAGAATTCAATTATACTAGTATGACACCACATTTAGATCCTGACCCAAGTCATTTATAACTTAATTCATAAATCTTCCATACAAAGATTTGTTAATTCTACAAATATCTGTCAAAACAATACTTAATCATATGTTCATGTTCACCGACTAGGTTAAGTGCACCAGATAACTTTGGTAACTAGGATTACACAGTAGATTCATACAAGATTAATCGTGCACATATGAGAATAATCTCACTATGACCCAGTACATAAACACATTCTTATTTAGCAGATTCCTCCAGAACCCACATATGTTACTCACATATTTCACTAAGACCTTGTAACTCAGCTACAAACGATTTTCTATTTCTCATGAGTAAATAACATATTGGGAAAATCTATGAGACGAATAACATTCACTCTCAATAATTTTCCAATCCAACTTACCTCTAATTACATAATTTCTTCCACTCAATCAATCCCTCTCTGATCCTAATACTCAAACTAAGATTAGGTTGATCCAATACAAAACTCTCAGACTTAAATCCTAATCAAATTTACTCCTATTCCAATCAAAATGGAACTAGTAACCTTTGACCTTGTACTGTACTACTTATAGATAATGATTCAAATATCAAACATGTTCGAGTTCCAGATTGTCCACACTCCCTAGAGAATTTCTCTTATTTGAAAAGTTCCAATTAGGTATCTTACTCTGAATCTATCTGAAATTCCTTTCAGATCCAATCTCATTTATAAGTTAATCCATAAATCTTCCATACAAAGATTTGTTAACTCTACAAGTATCTGTCAAAATAATACTTGATCATATGTTCATGTTCATCGACTAGGTTAAGTGCACCAGATAACTTTAGTAACTAGGAACAAATTGTAGATTCATACAAGACTAATTGTGCACATATGAGAATAATCTCACTATGACCCAGTACATAAACACATTCTTACCTAGCAGATTCCTCCAGAACCCACATATGTTACTCACATATTTCACTGAGATCTTGTAACTCAGCTACAAAAGATTTTCTATTTCTCATGAGTAAATAACATATCCGAAAAATCCATGAGACAAATAACATTCACTCTCAATAGTTTTCCAATCCAACTTACCTCTAATTACATAATTTCTTCCACTCAATCAACCCCTCTCTGATCCTAATACTCAAATAAGATTAGGTTGATCCAATAAAACTCTCAGACTTAAATCCTGATCAAATTTATCCCTATTCCAATCAAAATGAAATAAGTAACCTTTGACCTTTTATTGTACTACTTATAGATAATGATTCAAATATCAAACATGTTCTAGTTCCAGATTGTCCACACAATCCCTAGAGAATTTCTCTTATTCGAAAAGTTCCAATTAGGTATCTTACTCTGAATCTATCCGAAATTCCTTTCAGATCCAATCTCATTTCTATACCCCAGCTGGTTCTCTTCCGAAAGCTATGCAATCAACATATTTCCAAATAGAATTTTATCCCATCACTAATGCGTCCTTGCTTTTAAAGAAATTATAAATTTTAATAAAAGTTAACTGGAAAGATGATATATGAAAATATCCAAATCCAAGAAAATCAGTAATAAGTGCTTCCACTAAAAGATTCAGTTGATTACAAACAGGACTTAACAGAATTCAAGGAGTTCTGCAAGGCCAATGAGAGACATCAACAATATACAACTAGCTACTCACCTCAGTCCAATGGTGTAGCTGAGCGGAAGAATCAGAGACTCATCGAGAGTGCTAAGGGCATGATGGCCCATGCCTCTCTTCCAAAATTTTTTTGGGTAGAAGCTGTTACAACAGTTGCCTATCTACAGAATCGATCCATCACCAAATTCCTGAATGGAAAGACACCTTATGAGGTGTGGACATGATCAAAACCATCACTCAAACATATTCGAGTGTTTGGGTGCATCGCTTTCGCTCAGATCCCTGAGGATCTAAGAAGAAAGATAGATGACAAGAGCAGAAAAATGATTTTTATTGGCTATTCCCCTAATCACAAGGCATACAAACTCTACAATTTGGATACTAAGAAGGCATTCACAAGTAGAGATGTCATTAATTGTAGAAGAACAGTTCATTGACCACAAAGGGAAAGCCACTGATGATTCTGATCCAAGGATCGAACAATCAGACAGTTCCGATCTAGGGTTTCAACTACTGAATAGCAACAACGACTTAGACAATGAGTCAGAACCTCAACGAGTCAACCCACCTCAGAGGACCGAAGTTCAACCCAGAAGGTCAAACAGGTCCATATAGCCTCCATCCAGATTTATGGATGATCCGGCCTGCTACTTCGTGCAGGAACCAAACACAATTGCTGAGGTGATGTCTAGTCCTGATGCTGACCGGTGGAAAGCAGCGATGGACATTGAATTTGATTCTCTTATGGAGAATCAAACAAGGACACTCATTGAGCTGCCAAAGGACCAGAAACCAATCTCATGCAAATGGATATTCAAGGCAAAGTACGACACTAAAGGAAGACTAAATCGTTACAAGGCCAAGCTAGTCGCCAAAGGCTTTTTCCAAATTCCCGATTTGGATTACTCAGAAACCTTTAGCCCAGTCATCAAACATGCTTCAATCCGTCTACTCCTCTCCTTTGCAGCCGCAAAAGATCTTGAAGTCCACTAGATGGATGTCCAGATCGCTTTCCTCAATGGAACCATCGAAGAGGAAATCTACATGATGCAGCCAGAGGGATACGAATCAACGGCAAGCCACAGCACCTTGTATGCAAAATCCACAAGGCACTCTACGGGCTGAAATAGTCACCTAGAGCCTGGTTCCAGAAGATCAACACATTTCTGATAGAGAATGGTTTTATTCCAAACTTAGTCTACTTCAAGTCTGTATCAGATTACCATCATCATCACTCTCTACGTAGATGATACACTCTTATTTAGTAACAATTTGAATCTGATGAAGGATACAAAATGCATGCTGGCACAAGAATACAAGATGACTGACATGGGTCCAACTCACTATTGTCTTGGAATTCAAATTCAATGAGATCGACCCAACAGACTGATCTTTATTAGTCAGCAACGATATCTCAACAATGTGTTGAAGAAGTATGGAATGGCCAACTGCAAACCAAGTCACTTTTCACTCGACCCTGGACTAAAGCTATCAAAGGAACAGTTTTCTCAAATTGAGACAAAAAAGGAGGAGATGGAGCGCTATCCATTTCAATCCGTCATCGGCTCATTGATGTACGCAATGATCTGCATGCGACCAGACCTTGCATATTCGATCAGTACACTTAGCCAGTTCCTGTCAAATCTGGGCTTAACTCATTGGAAGGCACTAACAAAGGTCATGAAGCACATCCAAGCAACGAAAACTCTCAGCATCTGCTACGGTGGAAGCGACACTGCCAACATCCTTCAAGCCTGCATAGATGTGGATTGGGCAGGAGATGTTGACACCAGAAAATCAACTTCTGGATTTGTATTCTTACACACCCAAGGCCCAATCTCATGGAACAACCGAAAGCAAACCTCAATTGCATTATCATCAACAGAATCCGAATACATAGTTGCCACCAATGCAACCAAAGAGGCGATCTGGCTAAGGCAACTGCTTACAGACCTCAACCTTGCACAACCACTTTCTACAACAATCTATCATGACAATCAAAGCACAATAGCGCTATCTCTCAATCCAAGATTTCACTCTCGAAGCATACATATAGAAATCAGGTATCATTACCTTAGAGAGAAAGTGCACGGCAAGGAAGTAGAACTGGTTTTCTTACATGGTAGCGGATTACTTCACAAAAGCTCTATCAAAGGAGCAACATCTTAGATTTAACGATATATTAAATCTAAAGATCAAAGTTTTTCAGGATCTACATTAAGAGGGAGTGTTAGATTTTTTATGCTCAGTCTTAAACAAATCGTTCAAGTAATGAGCATCCTAAAAAACCGAAGGCCGGCAATATGTTTTAGGGCCTTCAAATTTTTCCGTTTTAGATTTCTTGTGTCTTAAAACATTTTTAAGACACCTTCTCTTTTTTCGTCTTTTTCGTTGATGATAAAAGAATCACGAAGGTGAAACAGTCGCGAGATCAAAACTACCGACGATGCAATACAATTTGAATGGAGTTCAGATGGGATCACTGGACATTGCCAGCTGAATCACTCCTACAGTCCTCCAGAATGTAGTCAGACACTGTTGATCTACATTTATAAATTAATGTAGCATCCAACAAATTCAACCAATGTGCAAAATTAAATGAATGAGAGAATCAGACACACGAATAACAGTAGATACATTTACATTCAAGATCATACATCATAAAAGAAGACGTGCACAATGGCTACAAGATCATCTATTGATTTTTTTTTAATTCTTCAAGCACTGCATGAAGATCCATGCAGTGCGTTGGCGTGAGAGAAATACAGTTCTCTCACGAGTGGATGTCTCTCTTACCAGCAGACTCGCGAATCCTATGGATCTTGCTTACAAAGAATTGTCTCATTCGCAGGCGGACTTCTGTTCTGTCTTTTCATCTTGATTGCTTACTAGCATCAGACTACTTCATCACACACTCTCTATATGCCCTGTCTATCAAGTATCATCCAGTAAGTATATAGTCGCTATGTGTAACCTGTTAGATTAGAGTAATTAAATCTACAACTAATCAGAGAATTACAAGAGTGGCGGATTAGCCATGACCTAGAGTGTATCTACTGACGTCATGTCATCAGGTCAGACATCTGTACTTCTAGGTATTTGTATGACCTTGCCGATCCTTCATGGAGCATGAGGGCAGAAAAGGTTTCATGACGTTTTTCGTGTCGCATCGTTGGTTTCGTTTCCGTCGTCTGACTTTCTCGTACTGGATCGCAAAAGATTCTCGTTCGCGAATTTTTCGTATTCGTGTCTTTCTCGTCAAGTGTTCGCGAAACTTTTGTGCTTCGTGTCTCTTGACTTTCGTGTTCGCGAACATTTTCGTCAGGCAGAGGCCTAAAAGCTAGCAAAGCTTTGTAAATAGAAACGTTTTGTTTCTTCAGTTCCCTCTCAAAGCATGATAGCTTTACGATTCCAAGACTACTCTTCTGTCTCTCAAAAAGTCCTTTGTCCAAGACTTTGGTCTCCAAGACCATAATGAAGACATCGTACCTCAAGATGGTAGAACTCCTAGTTGGACTTTGGAAATTCTTACAATATCCACTACTTAATAGAGGTTGGTAGAGGAATAAAGTGTGCTGCCCACCAGGTCCTATCAACACTAGTTTTTAAAAGTAATGGAGAATTTTGGTATGATAACAATGAAATCTTTCTCGTGGATTGAGAAATTTTTTTGTGGACTTTTGACCATAGACACGCCTAATGAGAAAATAGATATGGCGGGAGACGATTTGGGACTTTCCCTAGGCACAAGCATCTACTTGGCAGGTGAGGATGAAATGCCTCCTCTAGAATTAGAGGGAAAGAAAATGCTCTGTGAGCCTGATATATCGATGGATACACTAGAGGTAATGACCGAAGAAGGACTTACCAGTGCCATTGACTCATTTTTAGAGGCCCTTGATCAGGAAGAGTATGGAAGAGAAGACCTTACATCGATAGGGCTAGACATAGACTCGGAAGACAAGCACGTCATACTAGAAGACCTCTTGATCGAATCTCAGCTAGAGCCCGAAGGACCACAACTAGACCTAGGAGGATTCTCGTAAGCAGAACTAGACCTGGCTATAGAAATTTCATTACAAGAGGCTAGTCTATTGCCTAGAGAACCACGTCCAGCCGCAAATAGCAGGAGTTTAGTAGAAGATGCACCTCCCATACTCCCAAAAGTATTTGACACTCAGGAACAACCACTGCAAGAGCTCATGAAGATAACTTTCCTTGAAGATCGTGAGGATAGCACCAGTGATCTACAAATAAAAATAGCGCTATCACAACAAAAATGGGAAACACGGTCAGATACCCACACGGATGACTGCCAGTTAGAAGTTGAGATAGGTGAGCCCTCGACACATTATGATAGTGAGGAGGAGATGCTTAATTCAGTTGAGAGTTATAGTGATGAATCAGAGTGGGAGACCATGTCGGAAAATGAAATGGAGCCAACTCCAGAGGAGGAGGACACAGTATCTGAGTGGAAAGCCACGTCTGAAAGCAAAGTTCAATCAAACTCGGATAAAGGACTTGAGGAAGAAGTCATATGAGAGGACCCAAGCTTTGAGTCAATGGCAGAGAGTAAGATTGAATTGAACTTAAATTTGATCGAGACCAACCACGACAAGAAGATTGTTGTGGAAGAAATTTTAGATGAGAATGATGATCTGCCCATAGCTCACCCGACTGTGCCAGCACCTAGCCCTACTCCTATCACTTCGAGAGTAAGGAGGGTGACTAAGCCAATAGTTGTCCCAGATGACACTGGGGGGATACATGAAATAGTAGGTCTCCTACCGCAATTTTACGGGAATGAGGATGAAGATGCCCATGAGCATGTCGAGGATTTTGAAACACTAATGCTCGTGAATAGGGTGAGTCCTGCGCATCAGATGATGTTGTTCACCACTACTTTGATAGGAACAACCAGGAGATGGTACCATACTCTACCTAAAGCTTCTATCAGCACACTGGAGGAGTACCATCAAGAATTCTTTAGAGAATTCAGAGGCACTTCTAATCTAGATAGTTTGATATTTGCCCTATCTACCATACAACAAACATCTATAGAAATTGTGCATCAATTTGCTAGACGATTTGGAGGATTAGTGCACTAGTTGGACCTAAGTTTTACAATGGTATTACCTCCGCAACTACTACTTGATAGCTTTTTGAGAGGACTATTGAGTAATACCTAGCTAGTGGTACGCCAATCTAGAGTCTCATCATTAGAAGAGGCGATATCTAGAGCCACGATTGTAGAGGAAGCAAACATCACCACACGTGAATGTCAGGCCATGAGAAATCCGATGCTAAATAGTAGTCGACAGACACTAGGGTGCGAGTTGCCAAAAGTGAGAGAATTATATCATACAAGACTACCACATGACACTTACGAGAGGACTGGACCCTCAAAGTTTTTTGAAGCAGAATGTGCAGAGGAAGAGAGAGTGCCAAGTAGCGTTGAGTTATTACCTAACTTTGTGGAGGATTATAGAGGGACACAGAGGAGTGGGTCAAATTTACATCGTGCCAATCAGGAAGCCCAGACTAGTAAGAATTTAAACCTGTGGTCTAGATATCATGAGAATACCTCTCATGATAAACGAGTTGAGACCAACGACAACAGTCCCCTGACACACCCAATAGGTACACTCATCCCTGAGGGGACTAGGGCAAGCGTGCTGACGGTAACCTGGAGAGAGTTATGAACAAACCCACCTAGGAAAGAGTGGATGGAAGGGTGTAATCGGCAGGTGAGTCTTGGGAAGGCCACTAAGTCTGAGGAGGCATTACCAACGATATTTAGCAATCAGGTGGATCAAGTTGTACCTCTTGACGAGGACGACGATAGCAATGCAGAGGTGCCAATATGTGCTAACCCACTAGTACCACTCCCTAGTGCAGTGGGGTGAGGAGTGACTCATAGCCCAATGGGTAAGGCACAGAAAAAATATATATATATAAAAAGAAAAAGAAAACATGAAAAGAGAGAGAGAGAGAGAGAGAGAGAGAGAGAGAGAGAGAGAAAGACTGAGAGAAAAGTAAAAGAAAAAAAAAAAAAAAAAAGAACTTCAATTGTATCTATTAGATCTCGAACCAATTTGTGCGGACGAGTCACGCCTCGCACATCCATAAGAGGTGAGGACGATTTTCCTAATTGATTCCATAGACTAGTGGAAAACCAGTATTTCCTAGCATCTTGTGTATTGGATCTTAGGACAGTAAGTTGTCCTACATGGACTACTGTCAAAATATAAGGCTTGAGAGAAGAGTCAGTACAGAGAGGAGACTAGATGGTTATTCAATGTTGAATCAGTTCTTAGAGACTATAAATTGAATGTCTAAAAAAAAAAAAAACGTTGATAATCACCAGTCTGGACCGGTTTCAGAATTGGGGCATCAAAGCCTCATCGTGTATGCATTCACACACACATCAATGACACGATGTTAGAGACAATACTGTTGACTTGCATCCATATCCCCCTACCGAAAATGGCCCTAACATTCGTGTCTTTCTTGTCAAGTGTTCGCGAAACTTTTGTGCTTCGTGCCTCTTGACTTTCGTGTTCGCGAACATTTTCGTCAGGCAGAGGGCTGAAAGCTAGCAAAGATTTGTAAATAGAAACATTTTGTTTCTTCATTCGCAACTTCGCGAAAAATGCGACACAGTGGCCAAGTGGCCAGAATATTTTAGAAATCGTTTTTAAGACACCTTCTCATTTTTCGCATTTTTCGCAACTTCAGAAAAAATGCGACACAGTGGCCAAGTGGCCAAAATCATTTTTAAGGCACCTTCTCCTTTTTCGTCTTTTTTGTTGCCTTTAATCTAAGGCACCTTCGCCTTCTTCACTGCCTTTTAACTAAGGCACCTTCTCCTTCTTCGCTAAAACTTCAGTGTAAGGCACCTTTGGCCTTTTTGCCTTTTTTTGGCTTCTTCGCTGCCTTCAATATAAGGCTGGCCAAAACGCCTTAGAAACCATTCTTAAGGCACCTTCGCCTTTTTCGCCTTCTTCGCTGCCTTCAGTCTACAGACGCCTCAGGGATATACACACTTTAAAGTCTAAGGGCACCTTCAGGAGTTGCATACCTTCAGTCTAAAGGTCACCTTCGTGTTTTTCGAGTTTTTCACGTTTTTGCTACATTTGCAGATTGACGTCGCCAACTTATCATCAACCCTAAAACAGGTGGAGAAACAAATATCCTAAGGGCGGTTACCAACTTTTGTATAGATGCAAAACTGGAGTAAATGGTAGTTAAGGCATAAGATATTTCTCTCGACACTTGTAAATATATATACTAGCTGAATCAAACTATGTAAGTGTTACTTGAATTTTTTCTTTTAATCAGAGTTTTATGTAGCCAGCATTGTCACGCTCAGCAAGCTGAAGTTATTACTTCAAGCTATTGTACTCAACTGTTGATTTTTATCAGAGTGCAATTTTTGTCTCACTACTACATTGTTCATTTGCGCATTCTGTATGAATTCTTCTACTTGAATATTTCTGCTGCTAACTGTTGCGTTTTTGTTCCTACACGTCGCGCTCCAATCCTCGAGCTTCTGCTGCCGCTCACGTGCCCCGCCGTTTTACGACAGTCATAGGCTTGCATATCTGCACAAGTCATATTTTGCTTCAATTCCACACCCGTCACAATGTCCTAGAATTCCTTCTCCCTAAGGATGATCTTCATCTCAAACTTCCAAATATTGTAGTCAAAAACATCGTCCAACTTGCTAGCTTCACCCAAAACTGACTCATTCACGTTCATCATCTCCAAATAGCGTGAAATTGCACTTGTAGGCTAAAAAGAGTGCTTTGAGTGCAATGGCATTGTTAGAAGTCCAAAATACTAAATAAATTTAGCATAATGCCATATGCTTGGTTTTTCTTTGTATTTTGGAGTCACATTCGTAAACAAAATTTCATGTTTAAGAATTTATAGCTTCCACAACTCTAGGTGGATAGCCAATGAGAAATTCACACATAGCACATGGAATGCCATTATGTCATGGAAAGACTTGTCTCTCTAGCGCCTTCAGCCTTGGTAATGTGATGCCCTTGGAGTAACTGCCTTCTAAGGCGAAACTCCCTCAATGTAGGGCCTTCCACCCCTTATAATATCAAAAAATATATAATAATTTGCATGTCTTTATATTTATCTACAATGGGTGCCGATTACATTATCAAATGCAAACACACATACACATGAAAGCCCCTCTATGTTAGGTAGGAGACACTCCAACTTTGAGACTCATAGGAGGCTCCAACTCTGCACGCAAAACCTAGGTTTAATGTTGAAGTTGTAGATTTGGATAGGAAACTCCATACTTGAGATGAGGAGATGAAAGTGCTACTATGATCTAGTTGCTTCTCGTGGGTTCCCAAATATGTTTCAAGCTAGTTTCTTAAAATATTCTTGATTTTCAAAATTATGTCAGAGAGTAATTAGACTGGAAGCGAATTAGAAAAATTCTCAATTGTGTTCTCAAGAAATGCTTATCTTTTTCCCAAAAAAGTGCTCTTAAAATCATGAAATATTCGTTTGCAAGTACTTGCGTTGACAATCACATAAGCAACTGCTATTAGCCAAATTTATCCAACTCAATGCTACCGTTTGCAAGTACTTGTGTTGACAATCACATAAACTCATGCTATCAGCCAAATCTATCCAACCTAATGATGCCAACATATATGTTCGTATTCGCACCTCTGAAGCAATGAACTCTTCACATGGGACCCAATCATTCGCTCCTCCATGTTGCCAACTTTAGATTCTCTTTAGAAAACAAATTGAGAGCTACTCATGCCTCGTCCACATTCATATTTAGAATTTGACATATTACATTTTCCCATTGAAAGGTTAGTCTTATTTCTAACTTTCATATGAAAGGTATAAATCTCAAAATGTAAGAGGTTGTGGACCATGGTCTTGGAGAGGTCCAGTACCACATAATCGGCATTGGCAAAATCTATGATGATGTGGCACAATGGCATTCGTTGAGACCAAAGGTGTTACACATTGTAAAAGAGCTACTCTCTGAAATAGATGACTTGTCATTTAGCCATTTGCCAATTATGTATTGTATTTGTTGGGAGCAGGCGTAATACTAACTGTGGCAAGCCTTGCCGCGACTTGTGCCTACGACTCGAGCCTACTACAAGCAATATTAGGCTTGCTCTCAATGAATACGTAGTAGTACAACTTAATGTGATGCCCCAGTAGTCGTGTGCCATTGATATGCCATAATTGTAGCTAGTTGTCTTTTGTTGGATTTGATTTTTTTTAGATTTTTTTCTTTGGTGTAAAATGGCTTTACATTAGAGCTTATTTGAGATCCAAAAAGTGTATCACTTTATGGGTACTCTTTACAACAAAAGACTCTTTCTCTCTCTTGAAAGCATTTCTCTCTCTACAGAACATACTCTCAAAAGAAATGACTCTCTTGGAGGTCTTGGCTTGGCTCTCTCTTTCACAGAAGTGCTCTCACTTTCACACAAATTGTCTTAAGGCAACAAGAATCTTTTGAAAAAATATCTTCTGAATGTATAATGCAAAAAAATTACAAAAGAAAATTTGGGGGGCCTAGAAGGTCTTGTGCTACTTACATCGCCATCTACATGAGACGTGCTTGCCTGGGGTGGGAGCCCAAGGGCGCTGCGCTACTGGGGGAGGAAGGCCCGTGGGGTATGGCCTTCCAAGTCATAATGCCTTTAAAAAATTATATTTGGGCTAGCATTATGTGAAGGTGGAGAGCCAACCAATGATATTTTGTTGCATGGCACAAGTGAACACGTGCAAAATGAAATTCACGAGTTGTTTGCTCACAAAGCATCTTTAAAGTTGTCACCTCGTATAAATTCAACTAAATTTTTAGTTTCTTTTAATTACCATATAAAATCAATTTTTTTCTTTTTTACAAAGATATTGATGTCACCTCATTGGCATTTGCTTGAAAATTTGATTAAGATTAATTTTTTCTACATGAACCTAGGTGTAGTAAGGTACATGCAATTTTGTGTTTTCCTTCACCCTCCTTCCGCCCAAAACATGTGTAAGAAAAAAGAAAAACAAAAACTGGTAAGGGCAGCCGTCTCGAGCTACTCTCGACACAGCTGCCTTGGAGGTGGACCTTCCCCTCAACATTGGCCCTGTTTGGTTGTTTGGCCCCAAGGCCCCAACCACATGGCATGGGTAGGGGCAACAAATGCCCATGCAAATTTTGATGGGCCTCAAAACAATGCTCGAGAAAACTGACAAAGTATAAAAATGAAATCGACAAGTTTTTTCAAAAACCAATTTTTTTCTTAAACATTTAACGATTTTTTAAACAAGAATATAAACTTTCTTATGAGTAAAAGTCCTAAAAAACCGGGAAGTTCTATAAAATGCAAATTTTTTGAGGACAACTCAAAGGGGGTTTCCGGAACACTACCTCTTTCAATTTTGGGCATGCGCAATGCCCAAGCTAAAGCTACCACCACAATTGTCCATAGATACACACAAATATAGGGTTTTTTTTTTTTTTTGAGGGGAAGCTGCAAAAAATGCAAAACCCTTATGGGACAAAAAAAAAACACAAGATTAAGTGTTTCCAACACGGGCATTACTGCCTGTGCGCGTTTTCCTGAGGCCATCAAAGTTGGCAAGGCTTTTGGCAAAAAACTTAATTTCTAAATTTAAAAGAAAAAAACGTGTGAATGTAGTACTGGGCCAAAAGTGACCAGTGCCTGTAACAGACACGGGGTCCCTGGCCTCTCACTTTTTGTTTCGTCTTTGAAAGGCAGATGGGCGTGTCAGCCTATGTTTTGAAGGGCAGTTACATTACTATATTTCGAAGGGCAGGTACATACCTTCCCGCTCACAGGTGCTAAGAGAAAAGACTTTCATTATGAAGTGAAATAATATTTTAATTAAAATCTGAAGGGCACTCTAGGGTTTTTAAAAATGCATATTTACCAGAAATATGCATTTCTATGAAAAGAAAATCGATCCTGATGGGCGGAGAAGCCTTCAATAGGATCCGTATATATATCTCACGCTGAAATCATTTATTATTATTAAATTTTATCCGACACTTTAATATTTACATGTTTTTATATCAGTTTAATATTTTGTATATTAAATATTATTACGTGCAATCACGATAGCACGTGTCAGGGTCATGCGAGAACCGGCCTCCTCCAACCCGAAGGAGAATTCTCGTTTTCTTTGTCTTTTTTTGCGAAATTTCATTCGTTCGTTGAAAAATTCCTTTGACGCGATCGATCGATATCATCAAATATCGTCTCCAGCATTCGATCGATTATGTTCGCCAATTCTTTGATTTCTGTCACGCGATCCAACGTCCATCGAAGGATCGATCCGGCGATGGCTGTCAAATGTTAACGAGTATTTGTGAACACATTGACGAGAGCTCTGCCTGACAGAAGAGAGAGCGTTTTGTGTGTCATAGTTGCTGCATTGATCGCCGCTCTAGGCTTCAATGCTGAGAAACGCGGCTCTGAATGGAGGTTTTGGTGAGCATTTGTTTAAATTAGTATCCGAGCTCCGGTTTGTGCCTGCTCTGATCGCTCTGCTGTTTCCAAATATTATCAAGATGCAATGGATTGCTGAGAACTTCGTGCGGATTTGATCGAACAACTCGGAGTCGGAGCGGTCAGTTTCCAGGATTTAAAGTTTTTTGTCTCCATTGATTTGGTTGTACGGCCCTGCAGACGAGTGCAAGAAATCTGATTCGGTGACACCAGGGCTTTCGTACAGGTTACCCATTGCTGCTTGATTCTTATTATGAATCACAAAGACTACGTCAAAAATATGCAGAATGCCTGTTAGATTTTTGAAAGATTCATCAACATCTCGCACTTATACTCTTCTAAAAGGCTCTGCAATAACAAGTTCAAGGTGATGTTTAGTCCATGTTTCGGAAAGAGGCTTTGATATGCTACGACTATCCGTCTACGACTGAGACCTTTGATATAAGAAGGTGAAACTAAAGCTGGCTTTTAAATATAAGGAGCTTCCACTATAGACAACCTGAATAGCCTTGACCTGTTATATCATGCCGGCCTGAAGCTGCTTTTTCTACAGTAAGATCACTTGAAGCTGTTTAAGCTAACCTGCTGACCGCGAGCCTTTGAAGGTGATGCTAAATAGGTGTTCATTCAATGCATGAGCAGCAGATGGTTTGCTCACACAGGTTTTGAAGGTTTATGTCTTAGACAGAATGGCTCTTGATGAGTCCTCGAAACTAGGATGGGTTTTGAGACATGGAACTGGTAAGGGGTATGGCTGGTTTAGAAAAGGCGCAAAGACTAAGTTGAGGGATTTATATTCGTTTTCTCTTGAAGTTTCAGAGGAAGATGCAGCCGTCTTGAATGACTTGAAGGAAAGGGTGAAGGAAACAGCACGGGTATGGCGGGCAATTGAAGAAAGCAAAGGAGCCTGTTGGTACTCGCAGCCTGAAATTTCATCTCTTTCAGATAGTAGCCTGGTTTCTTCTCTCTCTGTTGCTACTCTTGCCAATGCTATGCATCTTAAGAAACTTATCAGAAAAGGGATTCCACCCTCATTCAGACCTAGGGTATGGATGGCTGTGTCTGGGACCGTGACACAGAGATCCACTGTTCCTGATAGCTATTACAGCGATCTTACCGAAGCAGTGAAGGACAAAGTGACTGCGGCAACACGCCAGATTGATCATGTAATGGGATGGCCTTCCTAACTATGTAGCCTTTTTGTGTTGAACTTACTACTTAGTACTTAGTGCAAAGATAAATTTCTCACAACTAATGCAGCAATCATTTGTTGCCGATGGCCGATGGTGTGTCATGTGTTTATGCTGTCTGTCTTCTGTAAGGCCTCACACATGAAAGAAATTTTGAAGGAAGTTGCAATTTTCTGATTGAACCAGTAAGGATAATGTGGATATAGAAGTTGCTAGTTCAATTTGGGTAGTTTCCAAGGAGTACAGAAGAGTGAGGCCTCCTTGCATGATGGAAAAGCTAGAAAATAAGCCACAAATTAGTATTGTTCATTTATCTATGAATGGTCTGAATGTGCTAGTTGTCCTTATTTTTATTGTGTTTTTCCTTTTTCCCTTCAGGTTTACGATAGAAAATTGGGTTCGATTTAAGACCAGAGAGCAACTTATACTTTTGGCACTGTTTTTTTTATCATTTGTGATTGTTGGCTAGCAATTTATTTATTTCATGCTAGATCCTTTTTGTCAATTACAAGATTTTAATTCTCAAAAGAATGATAACTCTTATTTCTAGTGCACAGCTATCACCATGACCTGTAGCTTATTATGAAATTTGGATGGTCAATGTCTCATGAATGTACACAACCTGACATTTTTGTCTGTATAATCTTCAGGATTTAGCCAGAACTTTTCCAACACACCCGTGGCTTAATTCGCCTGAGGGGCATCGCACTCTTCGTCAAATTTTGGTGGCGTACTCTTTTCGAGATTCGCGTGTTGGTTACTGCCAGGTAAGATCCTTGAAACATCCCTCCTTTACTGAATGATTGACTTCTTGAAAGACCTTTCAAGCAGAGATTCAAAAAGAAAGATAGGAAAATGTTACCCCTTGCAAAAAAAAGCACAATAATGTGGTCAAAAGATTTATCAATTTCTGCTCAATTTTTTGTAACTCTAATGTTTCACTACATGTTTGTTTGCCTTCTTGAAATGTGTTCATGTTTTGTCATGTGATATTTGGAGTCACTCTTCTTGATCACTTGCTGCCTATAGGGGATGAACTATGTTGCAGCACTTTTGCTGCTGGTGTTGAAATCTGAGGAGGATGCTTTTTGGATGCTCGCTGCATTGTTGGAGAGAGTTTTATACAGTGATATCTACTCGGAAAACTTATATGGGTGTCACATTGAACAACGTGTTTTCAAAGATCTCCTCATGAAAAAATTCCCAAGGTCAGTAACAACATGTCTTGTCTCAGATGCATATTTAGCATGTCTGTGCTAATTATGTGGCTACTTATTTGAACTGACTCATAGATATTCCCAATAAATTCCTGTCCATTCCTCTTAAAAGATTATCTGTCCAATTTTTGTGCTGTGTGCCTCATACAATTGATTGTAGCATCTGAAGTAGGTGCTGCATGTCTTGCCAGGTTAGCAGCACATCTAGATCTCATTCAATTTGATGTCTCTTTGATAACAACCGAGTGGTTCTTATGTCTTTTTGCAAAGAGCCTTCCAACTGAGGTAAGATTTAGTGCTCAAAGCATTAATGTGCTCCAAGCAAAAACTTATCATCCCTTATTTATTTAAATGTAACTTGCAAGTTCTAAAATATGGGATCGACTTCAAAGACTTCTTCCCATTTGGTCTTTCAGCCAAAAATTGATGGAAGAAGGTGAATTAAATTTTAATGATGTCAATTTTGCACCCTTTGCAGACAACAATGCGAGTTTGGGATGTTCTTTTCAGTGAGGGCGTCAAAGTGTTGTTTCGAGTTGCGTTGGCAATATTTAAGGTAGCATAGTCATTATGCAATATTCAACATGCAGACTGCAACATCTTCCAAACATTTTATACATGAGTGCTCATGTATAATTTTCTTGATGCATGTTGTATAATTTGATTCCTTAAGCAAAATGTTTTTGTTGTATATGCCACTCCTTGTATATATTGCAAATTTCAAACGTAATGTGGGCCTATGAATCTCAGCAAGGCTGGTGGTCATAACTTATAGTTTGCAAATATTATTCTAATTCCAAGTCTGCTGAAATATGCAGATGAAAGAAGCTGAGCTCCTGTCAACCAAGCATGTTGGTGAAGCCATCAGTATAGTACAGGATACTACAAATCGTGCCTATGACCCTGATATCCTTCTCAAGGTAGACAGTAGTGAAGAAAACAAACCACACTGCCTTAGGTGATCACTGATGAGTTAGATTTTATTTACAAATGCCCATGGTATTTGTAAGCAAAACACGTTTAATTGGAATTCTAAAACTGTTAGATATTCCTCATGAGTGTTGCAGTGGTTGTCTAGACTCTATTATATCTGTCCTTTAATGACTTTGCAACATGATATTAGGGCGTCCTTGTGCTATGTTGGCACTTTCTTGTTCCTCACTTGTGGATTTTACTTTCGTTCTACGTCTTTGTGAAAGTTTTGGCACGGAAATCTCTCTCTCTCTCTCTCTCTCTCTCTCTCTCTCTCTCTCTCTCTCTCTCTCTCTCTCTCTCTCTCTCTCGTGGGCGCGTGCGCGCGTGCATGCATGTGCACACATCATGCGCACCCACGTGCTTGTGCGCAGAGAGTTATTGTTCTTGCCTAAATTTCATGTTCCACAACTTGCTTATGCACACCATAAATTTAAATATTTAGAATCCATTTACTTGTTTAATGTGTCAATTATCTCTAGATGATGATGCATTAAATTAAGACAGGTTTGAGAAACCGCCCAAGTTCTTTTTCACGCTATTCAGAGTTTTCGGAAGATACAGCAAATGACTATGATAATCTATTATCTGCTGAGTAGAGTGCCTGAATATGGCCATGGTCCTCCTTTTACTTGAAGGCCTTGAAATACAGCTTATGAAAATAATTGAGACTAACAATACTGAATTTGTTGCTTGGTTTCAGAACTCCTTCCAAGATTTATCATAAGAGTATCTGAGTTTGTACTATGGTTGTGTGCTTATCTTCAAGAGAATCTGGATTCTTTTGAAACCTTGTTAGTAACTTATGCTTGGATACTGATGAGACATAAGAAGTGCATATTGGCTAAGGTTTTGTGGTTTGTGAATTCTACATTGTTGTTTTAATATCGATCCTTTGACCTTTTTCATTTCATGCAGGTTGCTTTTGAGGATCTTGGAGCCATGACAATGTACATAATCTCTGAGCATAGGAAGAAGCAACAACCTGCAGTGGTTGCAGAACTTGAGGAAAGATTACAACGGGTTAATTCGCCACGTAGTAATCGACCCACACAGGTCTTGCTTTGAATCTCCAGGATGGTTTCTGTATAGTAACTGGTGATGTTAATAAGATCTGTGGCTTTGGAGAATGATACCTTTGAAATTTAATCTTGGGTTGTGAAATTTGAATAGGATTAAGGTTTTAGCTCATCTTGGATAGCATTATTTCAGTGTTATACATAGCTTAGACTGAATGAATTGATTGGTATAGTCTCTATTGGTCCGAAGGTGGAAAGCGGCACATATCAAGAGCTCTTTCCTTCTGTCTTTCTTTGACATGGTCAATCTGAAGTAGGTAGACCATGTTTCTCTATCATGTGCATGGTGATTACCAGGGCATTTTGCCGAATTGACATCGGATGGTTGCAATTTGGGAGTATTGGAGCTGGACTGTGTACATCTGATTAATGCATTTGCTTTGGTAGCTATGGATGTGATGTATGGTTCCAATATATATACACGCTCTAAATGAACAGGCAGTTACAATGCCTCCATCGCTCATGTAGAGACTTCCATCCTTGCTGTAGAGTATCCAAGCATCTCTTTATGGAGCTTCCTAAAAACTTTAATCAAGGGAAGCATCAAGTTCTTTAATGTCTGTTTGTTTGATACAGCAGTCAATCATTGCACTTGACTTACACCATATGTTCTCCACAACCTGGGAACTTATGTCAAACGGGAAGATTTTTCCCGCCAATGATTGCATACCCCTTTGAGTTCTTGAAGATCTTTATTTTGGCGTAACATGGAAGAATTTATTGTGATGTTCTATTTTTCCGAGATTTCTTTCATTTTTGCTAAAATCTTGCCAAAACTAGGTGTGACAGTTTCTTCACGTCATATGCAGGCCATTCTTGTCTTTATAGAAAATGCTTCAAGAAATACCTACAACATGTAGAAGGAAAACAAAATTCTTATGGAATTTGGTAGAAAAGAAGCTCTAACAAATACTAATAGAGGTCATAGATTCCCTCTACATTAGCGGTTACTGCTACAAAATTGAGGGAAATACAAATAACAGTAACATAGGGATGGGTACCCAAGTCTTATTATGCAGTAAAAACATGAGAACAATCTGGGCTCTATTGACCATAGTATTAAGGATGACTGGTTAGCCACTAGTGGTGTGGTTGTTTTGTAGCTCTGAGAGTTGATGAGAAGGTTCAATGTTCACTATCCGGCTTGCGACGCAGTTTAAAACTGTCGTTAAAGAGGAGTTTCTAGCTGAAAAGTTTCAAGACACTTGTACAATGTAGACAGATAAAATGTCACCAAAATAGAAGCTTCTTATTTGCTACAAATGTAGTCGCTGAAATTCTTGACTTAAGAAGTTGAGGAGCATGGAAAGAGATTAAAATAATTTGATGAAGAAACCTAGGTGCCAAATTCAAGAATTGATTGCCCAAGTTGCAATCATGCCAGAGATGCGGCCAACTGGTTACTGGTCTAGGGAATGTCAAGAGAAACATTTGAACTAACTTGCACATCAGCTTGTCACAGAATGAAAATTGACAGACCCAAATTGCTTGTATATATGTTAAAAGGTATAAGCAGCTACTAAGGAATATTGAGCCTAGGTGCTTCAGGCACAACTGGTTCATTTGTCACTAGCTTCAATAGGGCTCCAAGAATGTATGCCACCAATATAAATGCCCAAGAGGCATAGTAAGAAACCATCAAATATGCTAAAAGGTCTCAATGGGGTACATGAAGCTGAGAGCTCAGGCTAAAAGATAAGGAATTGAAAAATGCCAAGTAGCATTGTCATGGTGATGGAATATATTGTCACGCCCATGTCAAATATAGCTGACATGAAAGCACGTTATGTCCACATTGTAAGATGCACCACTCTATCTCCCTTTGTATCATCATCATTTACTTTGTTTGGTAGGGTATGTCTCTTGATTCTAGACACAGATCTATTTAATTCTGAGCAGGATCTTGCCTATTGAATGTCAAATGATAATAGGACGAGCAGTCCTCCTTTTCCAATTATTCTAGGTGATGTGGGCATAGAGCAGTTTGCTTGCTTTTCCAAATTGTATGGTTGTTGATGACTTTATTTGCTAGCTGTTCTTTCTTACAAAGCTTGTCCAAAAACTCTTGAAACTAAAATGAGAATCCATGACTCAATGGAGCTGTCTTTAATGTCTATATTTTATTCATTGTAAAAGCTTTCAGTCAAAGATTATGTACTTTGTTTATGATCATAATTATCTTCTACATGCTAGTAAAATTTTTTAGGAGTTTGATAATTTGCTTCACTGTGAAATATGCTGCCTGAAAAAGTTTTCTTACCACTGGTTTTTGGTAGAAAGATCATTTTTCAATGTACTGTTTTGAAGTAATGGTATTTTGAGTGATCTTTATTGGTGGTTCAGGTCATTAAAGACTTGCCATAACTTTTCAAATGACCCTAATTATTGGCAAAGGTCACTGCCAAAACCATAGCCCTATACATGAACGACCCATGCATTGTGAAGGGGACATATTTTTGTTAGATTCCACTTCTGGGTGTCTTCTCATTCCAGACTGTTATCTTCCTGCATTCCACTTCTTGTGTGCCAAAATTGGCTTCACCACATTTCAAGCAAGTACTACTAGAAGTCACAGCACTTCTTGTGTAACTAGGTATATTGGAGATTCACGAATGTGTTGATGTTCATTTGACATCCAACTAGACCAAAACCATCAATGAATGCGTTGTAGGCTTGAAGTTATAGCATGGACTGAACAAATAAATTCATGGCAATGCATACAAAGTAAGTCCATCACCTATTTAAAAAACAATGTATTTTTTACAAAATAGCTATAAGTTAGTTCTGCTGTAGGCTTGAAGTTATAGCATGGACTGAACAAATAAATTCATGGCAACGCATATAAAGTAAGTCCATCACCTATTTAAAAAACAATGTTTTCACAAAATAACTATAAGTTAGTTCTGCGAAGTTTTGTTTTTAAGTGGTACATATTGTGAATATTGTGTAAAGGGCTTGTTTTGGAGTTGCTTAAGGTGAAATGCAAGAACTTCGACTCTTATGGCCATGGTAACAATGAGGGAAATTGACATAAGCTTGGCCTTTCTCCAATGTGAAGATGAAAGATTTCATGTATTTTGATGATAGTCATGCTCAATCATTAAACCCAACCCTCCAACCCCGCCCAAAAAAAAAAAAGTTCCTTTTCCTTTGTTAAACAGAGAAAATTTTGAAATATATTCAAATCTAAATTACACTTAGATGAATTTTGAATGCCTTAAACATTGCCAATTGAAAATTAGCTCATGCTATTTGCTTGTGGCATACTAACCACCAATTATACTCTATATAGTAGTCGAGAGAAAGAACCAGACTTTTTCGGATGCTACAAGATCAATGGTCACCAATGCTTAGCTACCCAAGAAATTCTGAACTAAAGCGATTTCTACAACTTGCTATTTGTAGAACTATTTTGGCACAAAATCAATCAATTCCAAAACTCCATTTGAACTCTACTATGGTCACAAGCTAAGCCTGAAACACTTAAGAGTGTTTGAATGTCTATGCTTTATGCAAATATCTACTAACTTGAGAAAGAAACTCAACCCTATTAGATGTTTCCACTTGTCAAGTTTCAGTCAGCAGAGATGTTGCCTTCCATGAAGATAAGTTTTATGATTTTGAGCAAAAGCAAAATGTGTAGAAGTATGTCCCAACTACTTCGTTATTTTATTTTATATCTGAACTTTAAATGCCTACACCACAAGTTTTGAATAATCCACCTATGCAGCAAGAGGCTCTAGCTCTACAACAACATGTCCCTGCACCAACAAGATCAACACGACCCATGCATGAACCTGACAAATACATTCCTCAAGTATGTATGTTTTATAACTAGTCTATTATTGTATTCGAGGCCCTTGCCAGAACGTCAGATGCAAACACATGGTAGAAAGCAATGGAGAATGAATATGCATCTTTGTTTTATAAGGCTCCAGCCAAAGCAAAGATCATTATTGATACAAAATGAATATTCAAGTTGAAGCTGAAATTTTGAAGGTTCCATTTCCAAGTGAAAGGCACGATTGGTGGTGAAAGGATACAAACAAGAATATGGCATTGACTATATTGAGACATTCAATCCAGTAGTCAAGCATCAATCGATCAAAAGTCTATTGGGCATAACAACAAAAGAAGACTTGTAAATCCATTAGATGGATGTCCAAACAACCTTCTTGAATGGGCTTGTACAAAAAGAATTGTATATCTATCAATCTAAAGGGTATGTCCTTCAAGGACAAGAGGACAAATTTTGCAAATTACACAAAGCCTTGCATAGGCTTGAAACAATCTTCAAGAGCTTGGCTTGATAGGATAATAACTTCTTGTTGCATTCAACTTTTATTCCTTGTACTGCTCATTCAAATGTATATGACTATCAAAGGCTCGAACTATGTTATTATAGCCTTGCATGTTGATGATGCTCTTATCATTAGCAACTCCAATTAGCTATTAAATGATACAAAAATTTTATTGTCCAAATATTTTGAAATGACTAATTCAGGAGAGGTACACTATTTACTAGGCATTGAAATCAACAAAGATAGAGCTACCAAGAAAATATTTCTCAACTAGGAGAGACATCTTATTAATGTACTGATGGAGGAGTCTAGACATTTTGCGAGAAAATAGAGTGCGAGTTTTGCGAGATTTTTCAATCAAAATCATTAATTGTCAAGACAATTTGATGCACCAAATAGGTAGAGCTACAAAGGATCAAAATTAGTTGTCGACTCGAGGTCAATCATGATGAGAAAAACCAAGAGGCTGTGCACCATCACCACCCAAGCTTGTAACCACTTCAACATTCCCATTTTGACTACCATTGTTTGTGTGTCTCAATTTTTTTATATATACTATTAAATACCACTCCAAAATATAGATTGTGGAACAGTATACCATCCGAGATGGATTATTATTTCAAAATGGGAAGGATTGTGTACCTGGTGATGATGAGCTCAAACACAGGATTTTATTTGAATGTCATGACATACCCTGTGCAGGACATATCCTGGTATACACAAGACTCTTGACTTGATCAACAAAGAATTTTATTGGCCAAAACTCAAGCCGCACGTCTAGTCATATGTGGTTAAATGCAAGCCCTGTCAACTAGCAAAGGATGAACGCCTTAAGACTGGTGGTTTGTTGCATCCATTGGATATCCTTGATAAGAGATGGAAAAACATATCGATGGATTTTGTAGTTTTGGACTTTTGAAGACCCAACAATAAAATGATTCTATTTGGGTTGTTGTGGACAGGTTAACTAAGTTAGCTGCATTCATACCAGTTAAGTCAACTGCGAAGGCTTTTGACTTAGCCCAAATCTTTGTTGAAATATTATTTCAATTGTATGGATTGCTGAGTGACATTGTTAGTGATAGAGATTCTAAGTTCACAAGTCACTTCTGGTCAACAATATTCCATAGATTAGAAACTTCTCTTAGTTTTAGTTCTTTAAATCATCCCCAATCATGTGGCCAGACAAAAAGACTAATCAGACTATGGTGGATATGTTGAGAACATATGTTTCTCACATGCAATCTCATTGGAAAGATTACCTTTCTCTGATTGAGTTTGCATACAACAGTAGAGTGGACATCATATTAGAAGTCTTATAGGCTCCTTAATTTGGCTCACAATAACTAGACCTGACATAAGCTTTAGTGTTCATAAGTTGAGCCAGACTATGCAAAATCCTTTTGTTTATCATTGGAAAATGGCCAAGAGAGTGCTTAGATATATATCTTCAACTTTTGATTTTGGTTTATTGTATAAAAGTGAAGATCTTTCTATTATTGGTGATTCTGACTCGGATTTTGCAAGTGATAGATCAGATCAAAAATCTACAAGTGCTTATGTCATATATCTTGGAGGAAACTTGATATCTTGGCTTTCCAAAAAGCAAGATATTGTATCACTCTCATCATGTGAAGCTGAGTACAAGGCACTCACTACAACAACAAAGGAAGTGCTTTGGATCAAGAGGTTACTAGTGGAGCTAAAGATAATCATGGAAGATGATCTACCTGTGATCATGTGTGACAACATCACAGCCCAAGCCCTTGCCAACAACCCAATATTCCATGCAAGGAGCAAGCATATCGAAGTTGCACATCACTTCGTGAGAGAGAAGCTCATTGGAGGTGAAATCAAATTGGAGCACATCGAGACATCATCTTGTATTGTTGATATGCTCACCAAACCTTTGAGCAAAAGTTCCTTCATCAAACATAGAGCCTATCTTGGAGTAATACCAAGATCCATGTTCAAATAAATATAGATTATTTTTAGGAGGAGTGTTAAAATTGAAAAACAATCCATATTGATTTCTTGGCTTGCTACAAATGTTGTACCATGCAAGTATGTAGCTCATTAATGCAAAATGCCAAGTTTGGCCTACATAGAACTCGAGCTACATGGTTATGTAATATCTAGATTGATGAATACAACTTGCATATAGTTTGTAGACATAGAATTAAAAAAGTCATGCTTGTAGAAACTTGTGGCAATTCACATGCATTAATTGTAAGTGATCCATAGTGACATGCAAGGCATGCACAAAGTGTAATGGACACATGCATGATGATTTGTACTTTGTTAGTTAGAATTAGTACACTTGTAAAAGTTGGTAGAATTTCATGCATGACAAGTGACAAATGTCACATAGACTCTAGATGTCATTTTGTTATGGATGGATGTGGTTCTACCTCGAGCTACCTCAAACTCCATAAATATGTGTAGCTCTCCTCACAATCAATGATGAAGAACCAAAATTTTGTAGCTATCTCATGCCATTTTGGATCTAAACTAATTTTGCTTGTTATCTCTCTAGCTTTCTCTCTCTAACTCGTGTTGAGGCTAATGCTCATACACTGAAATCTTGTACTTTTATTCATTCTTTGATTCATTGCTATTATATTCTGTTGATTAGCATGCTAGATTGTGGTTAAGCCATTTCTTCTGAACTAGATCTTGCTAATCAATCTAGAATCAGGTTACTGTGCCAATCACAAAGCTTAATTAGATCCATCATACTTGTGGACATTCCCCACACGTGTAAAATCTGGAAATTTTGTCAGTCTGAGCTTCAGACACATGGCTGATTTGAGTATCCAAAATGTTGAGGATGATTAACGCAAATGCTTTGCCATCCTTCAGCTTCCATCTGGAGATTGTTGCATCGTCAGCTTCGGGTATCCCCTCTGCACCTGTAACAACGTCATACAATTCCTTAGCCATTAACATGGTTCTCATCTTAAATCTCCACAGATGGTAATTAGCTCCATCAAGCTTGTCCATGATAGGACTGGCTTCCCCTTGGGAATCCATGTGGAAGATTAGTCTAGGTGATAAGAGTAACTATCATTGACTTAAAAATGAAAATCTGGTGCTTAATTACAGAACAAGAAGACAATTACTCTATCGGCTAGTAGAGTCTTGTTTCTGTGGAAGCTTATCAGGCTATAGAAATAGGTCTAACATAAAACCACTTGAGAAGTCGGATGGTTTCTGATATTAAAGCTCTAAGTAATCAGAGAATAGCAACCGATCGCTCTGATACCATGTCAGAGAAATTGGGATTCAATTCTCGCGGTGCGTACACTACTGGTGACTTAGTAGGCGAATACAAGAATATGATAATTTTAAAGCTTTTAATACGCGGTGTTAGTGGAAGCGATGAGCAGACAGTTAGACAAGTCAATCAGATAGCCAGACAGAACATAGAAAAACATTGCAATATTGACACGAATCTGAACGCAGAACCAGACAGAGTTGTAATCAGATTAAGTATAACAAAATATACAGGTCAATAATGCAAGTGAGCACAAAACAGACGAAACCGCGTGCTTCACAAGGCTAATCACAATCCGTAAAGGTTATGAACCTATTATTGATAGTCTGTCTGAAAGGAAAAAGAATCAATGCATGAAAGCATCTACAATGTCTGTCTCACTTGTTGTTACAATTCATGCTTTGTTGTATTGAATACTAAGGTGGTATTCACTATATACATAAAATTTACATGTGTGTAGATGAAGAAAGTACAAAAGTGGTCGTGTTGTCTGTGGGAGATCGTGGGTGGCTATTGTTGTTGTCAAATCTGATTGCACAGTGCATAGAACGAGCGTGAGGAGGCTGTGACGTCAGACTTTGCTAAAATTGACGTTGATGAAAATGCGAAAATTGTGACACTCTTTGGCCAATGCCTTGCCTTAGAAAATTATTTGTAAGGTACCTTCGCCTTTATAGAAGGACACCTTCAACATTTGTAGGGCAGCTTTCACATTTGTAGGGTACTATCGGCATTTGAGGGCACCGTCGGCGTGTAAAAATACAGTGTCGCATTTTTTGCCTGTTCAATTTTACTTGTAAATATGCAAGCTATGCAACTGTCGCATTTCTGGAAGTGTCGCAAAACACTTAGTTGCTCAGGATGGCTTGAAGGTGAAAAGGTGATAGTGTCGGGTTTTTCGCCTGTGGGAATTTTTGAGCAAAAATGCCAACTGTTGCAACTGTCGGCTTTTTCGCTTGTCTTATTTTACATGTAAATATGCAAACTGTGCGACAACACGAGTAAAAATGCAGCAGCATGAATGGAGGCAGATTAACATAGGTTTTAGGAGAATAGAGGAGATAAATCCAACACAGGAAGGTTACATACTGATTGGATGGGTCCGTATAAAGTTATTGAAAATTTTGATAATGGGTCTCTCCAGCTAGCAGATCTACAAGGAAATGTGCAGCCAAGGAGAGTAAACGGTTCCTACATTTAAAAAAAATTATATTTAAATATTTTTATTATTTTTTCATTCATTATATGTTTGTTACACTCCGATTGTTCGTTCATTACGTCGACCGACACATCGGATAAGTTAAAATCGAGTGTTCATTTTTATTTTTTTTATCTTGAGCATTCGATATCATAGGAGAATATTTCATGGTACCAAATAGCTAGCCCATTCATACTATACTTATTTCTCTGATTATACGTCGGACTTTTAGTTATTGCATGATGGCAAACATCTTTTTTATTGACACATGTAAACATGTAAATATTGTATGTGTTAGAGTGTTAAGCATGCACAGAGATTGCCCAAAGAGTCACGAGAGTTAGTCGCTTGGTCACACAAAAAACTCTTGAGGTATTTGTGAATGGCATCTTATGATGCTTGGAGTCGATGAATCCCTCGGCTGATGTGTCTGTTGGTTGATATGACCTTTGATTGACGTGTCTCTCGTGTGAACGTCGGTTGATGTGACTTCGGTTGATTTGCAATCGGTTGATGCGGTATGTTCTTGCGGTGGCATGCGACTGCTCTTGGTTAATGCGGTTTCTTGCTTGCAATATGTTCTTACGGTGGGGTCTGCGATCGGCTGCTCTTGGTTAATGTGGTTTCTTGCTTGCAATATATTCTTGTGGTGGTTTGCGGTCGGCTGCTCTTGGTTAACGTGGTTTCTTGCTTGCGACTGTTCAATCTAACTATTAGCCAAAATCGGTTGATATTTAGCCGGATTTCTCATTAACTGTCACTATTGTATGAACTTGTTGAAGTATGTCTGGAGTTGATTCGTAATTCTTGAAGCACAAGGATTTCTCCTTGTCTCTCCCTCTCGCAGAACGTTGTGGAATGACAGAATAGCTAGTTAAACATCAAACAAATTGGTCTGTGAAAAATGAAACGAACTTGTAGGTACACTAGGTGCGTATTGGAATAAGAGGAATACGTAATTGAGAAGAAAACAAGAAGATATCAAAAATGTTGGGCAATGGATATATACGATGTATGTGTGTGTGAAAAAATTTGTCACAAAAGAAGAGAGTACGAGGATATACTTCTTGGAAAAGCATGGATATGAATTGCTTACGTAAAACCAAGAAACATATTACTTATTTTCTAAAAAATATATACATATATACAAAAAGAAATCATAGTTTCATGGTGTATAGAATTTGCGCAATCAAGATCCATTGACCAGAGTGTCTAATGGGATTCCGTCTAATGTTTTCAGTTGTACAAATCCATTGGTATGAATTTTGGTGATCACATAAGGTCCTTGGCCTTGGAATTTGAGTTTATCTGGTTTAATCTTTCAAGTTCTATAGAGTAGAACTTGATCTCCTCAACCAATTCCTTCAACTAAATATGATTATCATGTCAGGCCTTATGTCTGTGTTTTTTATTAGTTGTGCATGATAACTTAATAACCGAGTTTCACATAGTTGTGAAGATTAAGAAATCTGTGCTTGATAGTTGCTTCCTCACCAAGTTGTTTGAAATATGCAACTCTTAAAGACAGAATGATAAATTTGATCGGCATGACAACCTCTTGGTCGTAAACCAACTGAAAGGGTGTCATCCCCGTTGATCTTCGCGATGTGGTTCTGAAAGCCCAAATAGCTGAATATAACTTTGTTTCCCAATCATTTCCACTGGCTTCAACTATTTTGGTCAGAATTCAACAGATGATCTTGTTTGAGGATTCGGCTAATCCATTGCATCGAGGATAGTATGGGGTACTTTTTTCATGATTTCTTCCTTGCTCACGTGCACTACTATCATCTGTTGCGATCAACTACTACTATTTTGGGATCAATCAAGCAGAAATTTCTACGATCATGAGCAATGGCCTCCACTAAATCTGTAATACTAGCCAATGTCAATTGGAAAGTGCACAACAGACTGAATCCAGAAGAATTTTAAATGTTAGCTGATTACTGCGGACTCGACTATACTTTAATAGTCGATCCATCAATATCCTGATCGAAACTAGCAACGAGTTCATTCAGGGGCTGATTGAGGTCACAGACGTTGCAGTTTCATCGTAGGTCTGAGGAGTGAGAATAGATATCTTGGAGGCAACCTTTGCTGTTGCGCTCCATTTACCAAGTGAAGGAACAATACCTCCAGTCTTATCCAAGGAGGATGCTGATGAGGCCAATTTCTTTCATGGGAATTTCTAGATGCCAAGTAAGGGAAATAAGATTTCTATGATAAGAGACACAACCTTGAGAAATTTTGCAAGTATTGCAACCAAGTCCTCTTTGCAATGGACACGGACGCAACTATTGCAATAACAAATATTGGATATCTGCTCTCGGCCATCAAGGGAGAGCATATTTACGTTGCTGCCATTGCCTTCAAAGCCTTCCATAGATCGATGAAGCATGGCAAGCTTGCAGCTCACATCTCCCACCTGTGCCTGCACTATAGCATTCTCATGTCTAGAGAGTTGGTGCTGCTGGAAAGGAGGAAGACCGCACTTGCAGCTCCAGAGCAAGTGGATCTTACTGCCATTGAGATTGTTAATGATCATGCAGGGACGAGTCAAGTTGCACGGGAGTCCTTACATGTCTCTACTTATGTTGTTGCCACCACCATGGCAGACTCAGAAAATGGGGAGGATGACAACCATGATGCTGCAAGTTTCATAATCAAGCAAGTCTAGGATGATGCCGTCCAAGTCTCTGATGCTGCTGCGGTTGATACCACAACCACCACCACTATTGCTACCGATACAGAAGACATACCCGATCAAGCAGAGCAGAAGGACCAGACGTTGGAACCAAATGCACTAGAATGGTTGGCAGACGTGAACCCTGAGGTGACGCAAATGATCTTGTATCTACGAAACACTGATGCTGTCCAGAGGGGATATAAATTGAAGATAGCCAAAATGCAGGGGCTAAATGAGGATCTAAAGAAGAAGATGACCAAGCTCTTGGCTCATCTCAACACCATGGAGCAAAGTAACAAGAAATTTGAGGTCACACTAAGGAAATCGAATGACTACTCCTTGTCTCTTCAGTCTGAATTGGACAAGAGCAAGGATGAGTTATCTGCTCCAAAGAAGTATATTGCTTCATTTGATTCAGAGTGTATTGCTCTAAACAATAAGGTGGACTTCTACAAGAAGAAGGTAGAAGATCTGCAGCAGCAGCTAGATGCTGAGAAGTTAGCAAGAATAAGCGCCGACACTACTTTGCAGTGCTGTTCAGATGGAGGCACCATAAAAGTTGATGCAGCCAAATGGAAGCAGATGTAGTCCACATTGCAGGACACCTTCAAGACCAAGCTCCTCAAACCTCTATATGAGGAAAAGAACATATTCGAAGAGGAGCTGATCGAGCTGAAGGAGCTGTCATAGGCTGGATGTTCTAGTGTGAATTCACACGAGGAACACACCCAGGCTTTAAAGAATATCGATAGCTTGATGGCAGAGGTGTTGGCCTATCGCAAGGGGAAGTAGGTGGATTCAGGTAACCTCAATAGTTCCCAAGTTTTCAACTGCACTGGTGTGGAAGCCCATGAGGAGTTTCGCAACGCAGTAGCTGAGAATGACAGACTGAAGAGAGAACTAGAGTCACTATAGACCCAGATCAAAGATGCAATCTATGCAAAAGAGCTCGAAACAGAGGCTGATTCTGCTGACATCCACAAAGCCAGATGGACCCGAGCAACTAAGTCAAACTTAGGTGGATAAGGTACTTGCGCAAGAATTTTGACTTTTTTTTTGATAAAGTTCATGTTTGGTTGCTGCTGCAGTTTAACTGTGAGTTGCAATGGCATGTGGACTATTCTTTTCTGCCAGGTTTAATGGGTTATACTTGGGCCAACTGGGAAGCCCCCTGGGAGAAATCAAAGTTTTTAATTCTGTGGAATAGCGAAAGGATGCCTTTGTTGGACAATTTTGCAAGGAAAATCTTTTGTAGTTCCTTTCAGTAGTGTAGAATTATATGTAGGTTGTACATTACTATATGCATTAGATTACTTAAAACAGAAGGAAATAGATTTTTACGACTATTATTTAGGACAAATTGATTATTGGAGAAGGCATAGTCAATTTGACCTGTACCGGCCAAAGGAAGTGTCAGATTTTGCAAGGTCCAACAGAGAAAACTTATTGCAAGATATTGATGTCACTTATCCGGAGCTGTGAGAGTTGTATTCTAACTAGAAAGCTGGCTATCATGTGCACTACGAAAATGTTGTCTGCTCCATCAAAGAAAGAAGAGCCCATAAAGACCATAAAAAGTTGATTACTTATTCAGTTTTCACTTTGGCACTCTTATCGGCCATGTTTTGACAGCGATGCAGAGTCTCTATTTGGATGGTCCCTTTGTCCGAATAAATGGTGAGTTGCTGAAGAATGTTATACCAAGGAAAAGACACGACTGAAGATTTTGTTGTTGCAACTTCTGTGTATAACAGGACCTTATTGAGGACATGTTTTGCTGATCTGGGCAATCATGTCGTTGGTCAATTCCATGAGGCCAAGAGAAGGCAAACTGAAAGACAAATACAGTTTGATAAAAAGCTATCTCTCAAATTATAGAGTGCTCCAGAGTACTATACACACATTGTATATATATTGAAGTAAAGACTTTTTATCTTTCCTGATTGTTCGAGATCCATTATGGAATGTGTTGAAGAAATATCTTTTCTTTGATGTGTTGCTGCTTTCACTTGTTCGCGAGGATGCTTCACATTTGGGGGGGGGGGGGGGGGGGGGGGGCTATGTAATACCCTATTACATGCTTATTTTTCTTAAATTACTATTCTGTGATGCAAAATCCCAATCAACCTACTCAACTAATGAAGATAAACACCAAATATGAAGAAGTATCTAATGGACCCGACTTGATAAATCATTCAAAAATATATTGACGATAAAGAGTCCTAAAATAAATGTGATCGAAGGAAGGACCATAACCCAAAGGGCAGTTATGAAAGGACATGAACCTTAATAAGAAGGCTAGCCCTAAGAGCGGAACATTCTAGAAGACTCATTTATTGCGCCTCAAGCAAACATTGCAACCTTCCACATGCTTGCTTCTCATTGAAGTAAAGTCGTGTGACAAGGATGCCACCTAGGAAATTGAACACTTGTAATTTTTCTATTTGATGGAATTAGTCAATTAAATTAAATATGAAGCAGCATATCGATTAATAAAGAGTTGCGTACTTTTGCGATCATTCCCTATATGTACACCACTTACACTTCAATACAACCACCAAGTTTTTTCAGGAGATCATAGAGAGAGTTTGAGTCTTCAAGTTTTCCCTTCTCTCTGCTTTCATAAGCTTTCTACTTGCTGAGTACTTCTGTTTCTGACAATTGGTAAGCCTCACCTTGTTGGATGTGCTTGTGATTGTAACTCTGGTAAGACACTTCTTTAGCCTTGATACTGTCGTAAGTGATCAATTGTAAATTCATTGCTAAGATTGTCTTAAAACTCATTGGTTATTTGATTGCTTGTGCGTTTGAATAATCAATTGCTTGGAACTTAACTGTGATGTTAACATTCAAAATCACGGTTACATTACATTGACATATATCCAAACTTGCACATCCTAAAGCTTGCTCTGTGTTGTTGTAAATCAATACTCTGAAATTTTCATATGGATACTCGTGCAATTTAACTTAGTAGTCAGTCGTTCTTTTGAATGAGCGCTTTTTGTTGTTGAGGACAGATTGTCGGACTACATTTGGATTGTACTGAGACATTTGTATGTTTATCTGTCTTGGTTTATTTGATGCAACAGACCTTGCTTGTCTGACAAACTTTATTAGGTGCACAGGCCGATAGATCAGTCTGGCCAATAGTCTTGTAGCACTCACATGCAAAGTGTCCTTTGATGCCACAATAGAAGCACTTGAGTTTTGATCTATCTTTTCTTTTGCCATTTGAAGAAGCCTTCCCTTGATCTTGCCCTTTAGACCACTTGTTTTTGCTTTTGCCCTTGAATTTTTCCTTGATGAACATAGCCTCCTCTCCAACTTGAGATGTTGATGAAGATCCTCCTCTTGCTTGAAGCCTATATTCTTCATTGATCAAGATCTCTTGAAGATCAATCAAACTTGGCAAAGTCTTTTGAATAGCAAGTCTTTGAGAAATTTTAGCATGAGCATCCAACAATCCATTAAGAATAACTTGAACAAGCTCTCCTTCCTTAATGCTCTCATCAATGCAAGCCAACTCATCATTCAATGCTTTCACTCTCAAAATAAAAGTTTATGGTTTTCTTTGTTGGAGGGTTTGTAGATCCCAAGGCAACCCTAACCCTAGTTAATAAGTGAGAGGGATTTGGTACCCTATGTGTGTAAGTCTAACCCGATGATCACATAGAGATTTGATTTATTAAAAAGTTAATAAAAGGACTTTAGGCCTTTTTGCAGGACTTTTAATGTCACAGGGCCTAAATGTCAAGTTAGTGAATAAAGTTGGGTTCCCTCCAATTTGGATGGTTCTCACTCTTTTTTAAATTTAAATAGTTAGGGAGGCAAAAAAGGACCAATAGAATTCAGAGGCCAGGGTCCTCCTCTCTACTAAAAGGGACCAACTCGAGTTTGCTACACATGTACATATCTTCATTTCAATAAAGTAGATTGGTTATCTTGTGAAATGAATTTATGAATGTCCTTGCTCTCTATCACTTTTCCTTCATCTCTCATGCTTTTATTGTGTTTTGCTAATTGTTGGATCTGATGTTATTGGGATTGCATGTTATTATAACTTTTTATGAGAGAGAAAGGGAGAGAGAGAAAGATTAAGCTATCTTCATTGTGGATCTATTGTTAATGGATGTAGTGTTAATGCTTAGGATTAGTGGATGGTAGAGATAGATGTGAATCTTCCATTCATGCTGAAATCTCAACTATGCTATCGCTCTCATGGGAACGAATCTATGCGTGACAACTAACTTCATCTCTTCGATGTTAGATTGATTAGATCTTGGGTTGAGGATAGGCAAGAAAAGAAATCCACTACAATTTTGGCACCGTTGCTGGGGAGCTACGCCAATTTTTCAGTTTGCAGCATGTTTATTGGATGGTTAGCTTGCATTAGACATTTTGTTGTGGCATGAATAGTGTTAAATCTGCATTTAGGATCAGTTTGGGAGTGATTTTGCTTCATTTGAGTGGATTTTCTTGTTTGAAATCTAATCTGATTGTAGAATAGGAAAAGCTACTCTTGGACCAATCTTAAGATCTATTTGGATCTGAGATATAAAAAAAAACAACAAAAATCGGTCAAATCTGCCAGATTTTGGTCAAAATGAGACAAAAATTGTCATCACCCAGAGCTGATAACTTTTTGTCCTCTTTTAGGAAACGTTCGCCAAGTTGCAGGCACCTTCGGTTTTGATCACAGAACCTTCAGTTTGAAGGGCGAACAATCATTCCTAGCAAATACCAAAAAATCACCAAAACCCTAAAAATACAGAAAAAGAACCTTCGTTCGATTCACTGTGCATAGGTGTGATTTCTGTTGAGAAATGAAAAATAATCTATCTTGACTTTAGGCTTGTCAGAAAGTTTTTTCTATGTGAGTTTGTTGTTTCATAATGTAAATGCCAAATTTGGCCTAGAAGAAACTCGAGCTACATGGGTTCTTCAAGTCTAGTTAATAATATACAACAATGTAGACTTAGAAATGTCAATAATATGTTTGTAGAAACTCGTGGCATATCACATGCAATGGTTGTAAGTGATCCATAGTGACATGCAAGGCATGCACAAAGTGAATTGGACACATGGATGATGATTTGTACAGTTCTACTTGAAAATATGACACTTGGTAAAAGTAGGTAGAAATGCATGCATGAGAAGTGACAAAATGTCACTAATACTCTAGTTTTCACTTATAGATGTGGATGGAAGTTGGATGGATGTGGTTCTACCTAGAGCTACCTCAAACTCCATAAATATGTGTAGACACTCTCATAATTTTTTATGAAGAACCAAGCTTTGAAGCTATTCCATGTTATTTTGGAACTACACTATCATTTGCTTGAATATTGCTCTCTCTTTCTCTCTCTAACTCGAGTAGAGGCTTATGCTAATGCATTGAATTCTTGTAATTTTTCTCTCTTGTTTATCAAAGCTATCGTTCTTTGATTCTTAGCATGCTAGATTGTGATTTAGCCATAAATTCTGTACTAGATCTTGGCATTCAATCTAGAATTAGGTTATGTGCTAAACACAAAGCTTAATAAGATCATTCACACTTGAGGATTATTCCCCACACATGTGAGCTTGCTGAAAATTTTGTCATGGTATCAGAGCCAAATTAAGCTTTGCATGCTATTATCTCTGATTGTTCAAAAATTTGTGAGTCCAATTCAAGCAAAAAAGCTGTTAATCACTTTTCTTTACCTTTCTTGAAAAGTGTTTGGATCAAAGAGGATAGAAACTAGATTTTCATATCAGAATTGACATTGTATCTTGGATGGCAAACTTTGGACCAAATTTGCAAAGTCATCTCCTAGACCATTAAGGACAATTTGTACAAGCTCTCCATCACGAATCTTCTCTCCAATGGAAGCCAACTCCCTATTTAGAGACTTGATTCTGAGTACATAATCCTGTGCACTCTCCTCACTTCTCCTCATGCTTTGCAAAATTTGATTTCTAATCATAAGAACTCTAGAAGTGTTGCTAGACTCATAGATTGATTTTAAAGACTCCCAAGCCTCTTTAGCATTAGTACAAGCTGATACTTCTCTCAACAAATCATTGCTCACATTCATCTTCACACAATGAAGTGCAAGCCTAGATCTCTTCTTGTATCTAGCTAACTCCTGTGCACCTAGAGGTTCATCTTCATCTTCAATCAAGAACTCATAAAGGTCTTGGAGCACTAAGAGTGACTCCATTCTAACCTTCCAAATAGCATAATTTGTAGAATTCAACCTCTCACTAGCTTCTAGAAGGTATGCTCCAGCAGACCCCATCTTACTAGTGACTTCTATAAACAAGAAATAGATTTGATTGACTTGAAACTCACAAAGGTCTCACACTTGCAGTGTTTCACTCAAATTTGATTTCTAATCCAACAAATGGACTTATAATCATAGTTCTATCACTCCCTCACAAAGCTGGAATGAAGATAAGATGAAGTGAAAACTACTTTCAAACAAATCTTGCCAAGAAATGGATTTGATTGTCTCTAGAAACTCACTAAGGTCTCTCTCTTGTTGTTTTTCACTCAAATTAGATTTCTAATCCAACAAATGGAATAATCTCAGTTCTAGCACTCCCTCACAAAGTTGGAATGAAGATAAGATGATGTGAAATCTACTTACAATCAAATCTTGCCAAATTTGGCTATTTTTGGACAAAAAAATGACTTAATCTCTTTCTTCCTTCTTGGTGTACTTTAAAGACCTGTTTTTAACCTTAATAGGACTTGAACTCAGCCTAGATTAATTAGATTCCATGAAATAAATTCAAATCTAATCAATGGCAAATTATCTTGGTAGATTATCCTAGTATCTTCACCAAAAATTACACCAATAGCTCACAAATTGAATTTTTTTGGATCAAATGAATACCATGCATTAAATGCAGGTTCAGAGGTGCCCACACATGTGGACAGTATGGATTTGGACCCCTACCAAGTTTGGGATCAAATCTCCTCACCAAAATCATAATTCTAGCTTGTCCTCTCAATACTAGCTTTTAGCACCAAAACTTGCTAAAAATGGATTTGCATTAGATCAATGGCTTATGCTCTTGTACTTGGATCTGATACCATGTGAAAGTACTGTACTTTAGGACCATAAATGGATCTACAAAAGATCCACAAGAGTGATTGGATGCTTGCTTAACAATCTATCAAAAAACTAGACACAAAAAAGTTGATCTAGATTGGCAATTTGACAAACAACAAGCATTAACAATCAAAAGCATTGATAAACATTGAAATCCGAGCCCACACGTGTGTAATACAGGCTGTAGTACGGCCTTCAACCTGAGAAACAAGTAGAAATTGATTTGGTTTCATTTGGATCACAAAAACTCAATGTACATAGTGAACTAGCTTGAGATTGCCAATGAGCTCCAAAAATTTTCTATCTTCTCACTATGGAGAGAGGGAATACATAGCAAATTCGACTTCCTTCTTGAAGTTAGGTGGATTTCCAGCATGTAATAAGGAAGTGAACTCACTCTCCTTGACCTAAAATGAAACCCTAGTCTATTTCCTAGAGTTATGCTTGGTAGGTAGCTAGTTGGTCAAATTTTCACCTTAAACTTAGGTGTAGGTCCTATAAAGTAGGGATGACCACCAAATAGACATGACCAACTCTCTTGACTTGACCTAACCTACATTAGGATGGGTTTCCCATGTGGCATCATGGCCTCACATGTGTGGGACCCACTTGTGTACACAATTTACACTATTCTACATGGTTTTTGATCAAGCTAGATTTGCCAATTTTTGGCAATTCTTCACATCAAAGACAGCCATCATCTGATCAAAAACTGAGGAGGCATAGACGTCCGTGTTCTGATCAGAGCGAGTAAACAAGCACGATCAAACAGCAGTGAAAGTGCATTCAATCACAAGAACCATTCATCTACGTTGTACACAGGTAATTCTGGAGCTACCTTTGACTTGCTTCGGCACTCTCCTTGTCAACAATTGCATCGTTGAGTTTGTTGCTCAACTCCTTGTTACTACTCCACAAAGTGGCTCGTGCATGTCTTTCCTCCTACAAAGAAGCCTGCAGGGTCTGGATCTACTGCTTGAGCAATATATTTTCATTTTCAAAAGCATTAGACTACTCCTGAACTGCTTCAAGTGCCTCCAGCGTAGCATCGTGCCTACCTTTCGCTTCTTCAAGAGATGTATCTTTCTTTATCAACTCCACTTGAGCTGCTTCAAGCTCTTTGTTTTTTAGTTTCAACTCAGTCTTGACCTCTTTCAACTCTTCATTGCTTTGGGTTAGGTATGTTCGAATGGAATCATATTTTGCTATGAGCTTCCTAAAGACTTTCTCCAGGCTGACAAAATGTTGAATGGCTGTCTGTGTGTCTGACAACAACGTACCAAAGGTCTTCAAATACAATTCTTCAGGTGCCTCGGTATTGTCATTACTTTCCTACTAAATATCAGGGATTTCTTCATCTTTCTTTGCTGGTTCTTGTTGGATATCTTCTTGGATCTACCCTTGCTCAGCAATAATCTCTGTTTCTTCTTCTTCTTCAGTTTCTTGGCTCCTTTTTGCACTGGAAAGCGGTTATACTGGGATGATGGAGAGGACATCCTCACCGAGCTTCCTTGTCGTTGGCTTGATGATGATGATGCAATCTTTGTGGTGGTTGCCTTTGATGTTCTCATTTGTGAATCCCCCTCAATTGAAGGGGCTAACTCTGGCAGTACCGGTGCAATTCTGATATCTTCCTACACAGTCAGCACATCGACATGCATACACAAAATACCAAACTGCAATCCAAGCCTAGAAAATTGATTACTCTGTACTAATTTACAGAATTGCTTAAAAGCAATTTGTTCGAAGGCGATGGATTCTCCGTTCAAGGCTCTCAGCAAGTATCTCATATTTGTATTAGAAATTGTGTACGCTTGCTCCGGTAAGAATATGGAAGCAAGAGCGAACCACACGAAGCTCTTGAGCTTGGGGTCTCTGACATACGAAAGCTTATATCCTCTTTTCTCCAGATAAGCTTCCTCCTAAAAAGCTCCGCTCCCGGTGATGAAGTCGGGCTTAGTAACAGGCATACTGACGCCGTCCATAGACAAACCTAAGGCTCGACAATAAAATCCTTCTGTAATAACAATCTCTTGATTTTGGACAATGGTGGAAATATGTCCCTCCTCTGTTTCACTTAGATTTTGAATTAGCTCATGACACACATCTGTAAGAATTATTGATGGATCGAATTGAAGGAGTCCTTGAATCCGTGCTCATATGGCTAATGGCTGCAAAACCAGTAAGATTGGTTTCGCCATAACAATAGTAATGGTAAACTAGCAATGGTGGAAGAGAGCTTAATCGTAAAAGTTTCACAAAATCAGAAAGCAAGAGTGATGGAAAAGAGGTGGCGATTCTAAACATCGACGAAGATTATCATCGGCTCCTAATTTATACAATATTTGATTTATAATCATATAAGGTCCTACTTTTGAAAGGAAATTAGTTTTTTGCTATTTATTAAAATGATCAAGATAAATCTGGTTCTGTTAAAAGTTAATATTGTCCATATAAATTGATGTTTCCGATTAAATACACATTATATGTTTGTCCAAAAATTCATCGAAAATGGGATTAAACTGATTTTTCGTTTGGAGGCGGGATATATAATCAACATTTTGATGATCCTTGTCTCTTCTTAATTCTACTTCATAATTAAACTCATCTGATAACAATACCCATCTAGCTACCCTACCCGAAGAAAGATCAAGTTTATTCACTAAATGTTTCAATGCATAGTGATCTACATGAAAAACGAAAGGGTATTCTAAAAGATAAAAATTCCTTTATTGAATAAATCATTCCTAGTGCTTCACACTCTGTAGCAGAATAGTTCTTTTCTGATGCTGCAAGTTGTCTACCCGCATAATAAATTGGGTAATCTATATTTTGGTCATCTTTTTTACTAAGCACTACACCTATTGCAAATGATGATGTGTCTACATATAAATGGAACTTTTTATCCCAATCTGGAGGTCCAACTCCAGTTGCTTCGGCTAATGACTGTTTTAACTTATCAAAAGCTTGTTGATGTTCTTGTGTCCAATGATACTCAACAGATTTTTTTTAATAAGCTTGTTAAAGAAGTTACTACTATGGCATAATCCTTAATTATCCTATGATAATATTCTACATGTCCCAGAAATCCTCTAAGCTCTCGTAGATTGGTTGGTTCTAATAACTCTAAAATCATTTTAACTTTCTCGATGTCGGCTTGAATGTCGTCCTTCGAAATTTTATGTCCTAACAGGAAGCCTTCCCTCATCCCAAAATAACACTTGGCAGGGATGCAATTTAAGAAATGTCTCTTGACATCTTCTCAATGTCTTCTCTAATGCCTCTAAATGGTCTTTAGTTGATGAATAGACATAGAAGTCATCCATGAAAATTTCTAAAAACTTCCGTAAATTTTTTGAAAAATGTTTGTCATCATACGTTGGAATGTGGCAGGTGCGTTACAAAGGCCAAAGGGCATTCGCATATACGTGTACGTCCCTCAATCAGTGGTAAAAGTGGCCTTGGATCTATCTTCCTCCTTACTAAAAACTTGATTATAACCTGAGAATCCGTCTAAAAAACTATAACATTCATGACCAGCTACCTAGTCAAGAATAGTATCTGTATAAGGCAGAGGATGATAATCCTTTGCTGTAGCAGCATTTAGTTTCCTAAAATCTTGGCAAACTCTAATCTTGCATGTCTTCTTCTTAGGCACTATAACTATTTGTGACACCCACTCACTACTTAGAACAGGATATATAATACCCGTTCTAAGACATCTATCTAATTCATCTTGAACTAACAAGAAATACTTCGGATTTAATCTATATTGTCTCTATCTAACATGTATTGTTCCCTGAATAAGATCTATTCTATCCATTTAACTGGTATTCCTATTAAATCGTCCATCGACCAAGCAAATACGTAATGATTTTTCTGAAGAAGTAAAATATACTCTTCACTTTTCTGGTCTGATTGGTGTTTATATAAATTCAAAATTTTACCTTTATTAATTTCTATTCCTACATAATCTATCTTATCTACCATTCCTTCGGTCAGATTTGCTTTGGTTCCACCCAGAACTTCCCTCGACTTGGATGTTGTTGGTATTTTCTCATCCTCGTCAATCTCATAGCATTCTATGAAATTGATCCAGGACTCAGTAGGTCTGGCTAACGCCTCACACCATCTCAAAAGGTGACCCCCTATTGGATTGGCTGTGAGAATGCATGGAAAAAATATTTGTTTGGTAGACCAGTTTATAATAGCATCTGCTTGATATAGTCATGGTCTTCCAAATAATATTGAATATGGTGGTGTATCTACTAGGTTTATGACAAAGAAATTCATAACGAATGTCTCTGTCTCTATAACAAATTTTTCTAAACAAATACAATTTTCCAACCCTATTGTGAATGGGAATGTAACTCTATGGTGGTGTGGCCCTATGTGATTTTTGCATTGTTTCCTAGTGACATATTTTTTTCTTTGGTGATTTCTTTATCATGAAAGAACTCGTAGAACTCGCAAATATGTACTTGCAATTTGTTAGTCCCCCTGATGGAGGAAGACACTTCCAATGCACACACAATCTCAATGAATTTTAGATGCATTTGTTCATCATTGCTTGGCAATGTTTAAGCATTGCATATCCGTCATAAACTTTTTGATACAAAAATAGCACATGTCACTATTGTTATCGTTGTGCGATAATCCATTTGTGACGCTAAAATTGGACATTACTGAAGTTTATAGCAACACTTATATAGAGCATTTCTACAGCTCAAAAGGCTACATGTAGATGTCACTATTTTCGTCACAAGCACTACTTTTTGTACTGGTGGTAAGTAGGCCACAAGGGTGGTTGTACCTTACACACAAAATATAACGTATACTGAAAAGTCTTGGCTCGTGGACCTCCTGAGATCTAAATTCTTGCCAAAAGTCTCTTTTCCTTAGCACTTGGACGTGGGGTTGGTATACACTTTTAGAGAGGACTCTTTGTACATCTGAAAGTCCCTCACCCTAGGGCGTTCCTCGGTCAGGCACTTGCACCCTATACTAAGCAGCCGCTCCGCTCCTGCAAATTGAGCTGTCGAAGAATTGAAGGAACCCTATACTAAGGAAGCCTCAATAAACTTAGAACACATAGTCTCTATATAGATAGTGTATGACAACAAGTGTTGAGACATAGAAGGTATACGTGTTGCATGCATGACACACACACACTCACTCAGTACACCTTTTCTTCTCCTCTTTTAACTCTGTCTATCTCGCACCACCTTCTGCTATCTCGTCGCAGCCCACCAGAACGTTAGCTCGAGAGCGATCAATCGTAAAATTGCAAGGAAATCGTTGTCACCGAGGGCAAGGATCAGGATCGTTGGTGCTACTTTGTCTTGCCTGTTGCTTGATCGTAGTGGAAGCTGGCAGATTGGACGTTAGATATGGCTGCTGCAAGAGTTGGATCGGGTCAGCCACCAGAGACTGTGGATATCCGTGGGTTGGATGCCCTGCAAACGGCTACTGAGAAGGCACCTGTGACACGAATACGGCCTCTCGATCGATTGTTTGCATTGGATACTAAGTTACCCAAGCCGCGTTAGTATCTCAGCCTTCAAATCTAAGCAAAATGTTGCTTCTTGTATTGCTAATTGATTATATAAATATGCGACATTTGTGTTTATGATCCCGACTGAGGTTCCGATCTTCGATTGTAGATGTGTTTCTTCTTGTGGGTTGACATGTGTGATGTGATTGTAGATGTGTGATGTGATTGTGGATCACAATTTATTTCAGCTGATTAATTTGTGTGTATATTGCGAGTCGAAATTGAAATTGCTTTGGTGCTTGTCTTTGAATCAAAAAGACATTCCTAGAGCTTTGGTGGCTGTAGACGACGAATATCCTTTAGGTACTCCTGACCACGACCACAAGGGGATGACTGTTCTTCAGCAACACGTAGCGTTTTTTGATCGCAATCACGATGGAGTTATTTATCCATGGGAAACTTATGCAGGTAAAGTGTAGATCAGTTCTGATGAAATGAATTACAAGAGCGTCAATTTCAACAAGATGCATAATCTCTGAGGCTTTTTAATTGTGAATTTCCTACCTCTTTTGGTACAATGTCATATCATGAGTATTGCTCGAACATATTCCGATTAGTCTTGAGATGCTTCATGTGCAGACATGAGCTGTGAATTCTGATTGCTTGTCGTTACTACTGACGATTAAGCGGTTCTATGCGCAGGTTTTCGCGCAATGGGGTTCAATCCTCTGGTATCTTTTCTTTCGATGCTGTTCATCAACATCAGCTTCAGCTATGCCACGCTAGAAGTGAGTTCGCCTTCCCGTTTCTTTGTGTTCAGTTACCTAGATAAAGGCTCTTTTTTGCGCATATCTAACTGTAGGGAAACGGCTGCGTTGTTATTAAAGTTTTCAATCTGTATCTCAGTCATGGATACCAGATCCTTTGCTGCCAATATACATAAAGAACATACATCGAACGAAGCACGGGAGTGATTCCGACGTCTATGATACAGAGGGAAGGTAATGGTTTCCGTGGTTTTATAGCATTTCGAAGGATTTTTTGGAACCTGGTGCTATCATCCGTGTTTCTCTGGGCTGAAATGGCATTGCTGTAGCCCATTAAAAGATTCTGAGCAGAAGGTTCAGTGGATATTAAGAACGTCGTGCGTATTTATGAATTAATTTATGGGAGCCCTTATCTTTACAACCTCAAGCCATAGTGGCTACAATCACAAATCTTTGCATTTCAAAATACTTCAAAGGAATCCTTTACCAAAAGACGTTTAAAGTGCTGCACGTCACAGACCCGGGTCCACCTAGGCCTTATCTCTTTGAATCTGTTACTTTTTGTGATAGTTGGTTGCTTCCAGTCATATGACTAGCTCATGTGTTTTGCATATGTTCTTGCTAAAAGACATTTTTAAATGGACTTCTTACTGTATTTCGGTATGGCTTTCGTACTCCAATCGATGAAATGGTTCTTACGACGCTTTAAATGGCCAGGTTTACTCCTTGGAGATTCGAAGAGATTTTTAGCAAATATGCTCGAACCCATCCGCAGTACGTCACATATGATGAGTTATTGGAAATGACAGAGGCAATGCGGGATGCCTTTGACGTATTTGGATGGTACAAATTTTTTTCTCTTGAAACTACGTGCATAACCTCACTTTATGAATGATCGACCGGCAGTCTTCATGTTGAAGTGACTGGATCAGTTAAGATGTCGATCTATGCAAGTATTAAGCACTGCAATGGAATTTGTGTTTCACAGGATTGCAAATAAGCTGGAGTGGGGATTTACCTACTGGATTGCGAAAAACGAAAAAGGCATGGTGCCTAAAGAAGCTATACGAGGAGTGTATGATGGAAGTTTTTTCGAAGTTTTGGAGAAGCAACAATCGGAAAAGAAGTATAAGAAATACGAATAAACTTCAAATTCATGTAGAATCGAAAATTAAGTTTATAATCTAGAAGGTAGCTATGAAGTCGCGTGCATGGACAGGAATAAATTTGGCTGAAATTTATGTACCTGTTTACTACTGCGCCTCTATTGTAACAGACATTGCTGATCATCTCGTTGTTTTAGAGGCTTTTTTTAAGTCGGGTTTCATTTATTATAAGCTGTATTAGACTCTTTAATGACATCCTCTGATCAGCATATCTTTTTGCTCAGTCTCGATACGAATAATGGCTGCTTTGTAAGAAAAAGTTGAAATTTCTGCTGTAAATGAAGTCTATTTATATATAAGCTGTATTAGACTCTTCAAATGACATCCTTTGATCAGTATATCTTTTTGCTCACTTTTGTGCAAATTATGGCTGCATTTGTAAGAGAAATTTGAGATGTCTACTGTAAATGAAACCTACTTAGATATCACCTGTATTAGACTCTTCAAGTGACATCTTCTGATCAGCATATCTTTTTGCACTTTTGGTACAAATAATGGCTGCTTTGTGAGAGCTGAAATTTCTGCTGTAAATGAAGTCTACTTATATATAAGCTGTATTAATCTCTTCACATGACATCCTTTGATCAGTATATCTTTTTGCTCACTTTTGTGCAAATAATGGCTGCATTTGTAAGAAAAATTTGAGATGTCTACTGTAAATGAAACCTACTTAGATATTACCTGTATTAGACTCTTCAAATGACATTCCTCTGATCAGCATATCTTTTTGCTCACTCTTGGTACATTTGAAGTAGCGTGCCACTACCTCTTGGTAATCCTAAAATTTGACAAGGTCAAATCCATGGCTGCTTCACACATCACCACCATACATTTAGACTTAACTATCCATGGAGAAGCACATACAATCAAGTCTTTAACTCCATGGGCCCAATGCCCAATGCACTAAGTGACCATGGGTTTACATTGCACATCATACAATCATGTTTTAACTCCCATGGGGCTGATGCACCAATTAGTGAGCATTGGTTTACATAGCACACACAATCAGTCTTAACTCCATGGGGCCGATGTGGGAAGTTATCGGTTTACATAGCACATACAATTGTGCCTTTTTAACTCCAACATGTCACTACTGTTAAAATGGTCATTGGTTTACATCAAGTGAATCATCAGTTGGTTATGGAGGAATCGACTAGCTTGCTTGTCTTTTTATGTGGGGAGTGTTCTAGACATATTTTTTATAGAACGGCCATTGTTTTGATATATTATTATAGTTATAGTAAGGGAGGTAGTTGAATAGGTTAGGTTGGCATCCAAAGTTACTTTGGTCTCACGTTCGAGCCTTCCCTTGAAAACCAAGGAGCATTATTATAGTGGCAATATTACTTTAGATTCCTTTCAATATTAGTCTGCTATATCATCGAAGTGGGGTATATGGGTAGAGTTGATTACTACCAAAAAAGTGCAGGCGCAGATCCAGACCATTGTGTAGTGACATCTAAGGAGCTTAGCTCCATAAATGGCATTGCCACGTTGCATATGTGTTGTATATAACAACCACTAGTTGCTTAATCATGTATGGCCAAAACCTAAAAATTAGTGCCATGCTATTTGATATTGTTATCATTGACAAAGGAGCTTAGCTTCGTAAGTGGCATTGCCAGGTTGTATATATGTTGTATGTAACAATCAATGGTTGATTAATCTTGTATGGCAAAAAAAAAAAACTTTAGCATGCTATTTAATATTGTTATCATTGAACATGCAATTTTGTTTGTACTTGACAGGTCCAGACCTATATATTTCACATGGTTCTTAATTTGGTTCCTAGTATTCAAATTTCCATATTTCACTCCAGTTAATTAGTGGGAGTAAACTTTAACGATTAGTATGATCAACCACGGATTTATTTGGTAGTTTGTTATTTTGGAGATCTCCACTAGACTTAGACATTTACGAACAAAGTTGTGTATTGAATAGGGAATGTTGCAGGTTACTATTTGAATATCCCATCACAACTTAGTTATTTATTGATGTAGAACAATGGGTCAACTTTTGACTCTTAAAAAAATTCTAGCCAAAATATAGATGTTATTTAAGTAGGCACTTTAAATTTTGGAATTGAAATTAATTTACAAAATTGAAACTTTACTTATTTGCCATTTCATGAACAAGACTCTTTTTTTTTTTTTTGCAACACTTAAAGATATTAGTATTTTACAAATGTACATGTACAAAAAAGGATGGCAACTCAAGGCCAGTTCAGTTACATTGCCCACAAAGGCAAACTATATAGATTGAAAAACATGAAATATAGCACACCACATAGGAAGGTAGTCCAACATCACTAAGTAGTATGCAGCAAAAAAGTAGCAAAACGAAAACAAGCAGAAGCCGAGAGAGGTAGTAAATCCCTCAAAAACTTGCTGGTTTCATGTAGTCCAAATCTTCCAGAGATCTACTAACCTACAGACATGACAAAAAGTTAGAGTAGAGCGATCAGTGACAAGAGGCGCCCAACGGTATGGTGTCAGGCCCAAGAGATAAGGGGAGTCCTTCTTGCAGCAACATAGTGATAACTCTGGTAAGAGTTAAATCTGAGTGCATCGATGTGATTAGTACCTAGTTCTCATATGTAGAGGGCAGGCTTGAAAGCAATGTCATGATTCTGTCTTGATCATCTATGACTAATCCGACAGGGGCCATCTGTTGCAAGAGATTCTTAAACTGGTTAATTTGACTCTGAAGAGAATCACCATTTGACATCTTGAGTGTGAGGAATTTCATAGGTGTAACTTGGTAGTTACGTCCCTCACGTCATATAGTGAGTTCAGGATGTCCCAAACTTCTTTTGAAGTTTTGGCTTCAGCTATGTATCCAATCTGCATATCTGATATATTGAGGATGATGAGCGAAAATGTTTTACCATCCTAAGATTTACAATTTGAGTTGTCTGCGTCGGCTTCAGGTTTCACTTTGATACCTATAACAACATCCCACAACTCGTTGGCGATTAGCAAGGTCTTCATCTTAGATTTTCACAAATGATAATTGGATCCGTTCAGCTTGACTACGATAAGACCAGCTTTACTTTGAAAATCCATCTGGAACTTAGTCTGTCGATTGTATCGATGACACTAAGATGTAGTGATGTTGTTACATACCTATGTAACTAGCAGTACTTTAGACCCCTAATAGTCCATTTAGTGTTGGGGGCTAAATGGCAAGGTACCCTTACGATTAAGGGTATGTGCCATTGGATAAGGACATACAAGTGACTATACCTTAGTTGGAGGTATGAAGTCACGTGACCCTTGGATAAGGGGTACCCTTAGTATTAAGGATAGGTGCCTTAGATTAAGGTACTAGTGTCCTTGGTTAAGGGCAGGTAGGTGTCTTTGCCTTGGATGGAGGTATGGAACCTAGAGAGGTGTTAGAAAGTCATTGGATGACTATTTTTCTAAGCCTTGGGCCTCAACCTTGAACCATATCACTTTATTGGTCTAGGACCAAAGTATACTTGCACAACTTGGGCAATGGGACCTAGTAGGAGGGCGCCCTTCTAGAGTGTCCATTGAGTTCCCAACTCCCACAAGAAAGGCTTTCAAAGAGTAATAGGTTATGGTCGAAGGAGTCTCTTGACATTCCATAAGCCTATGAAGGCTCTTGGAGATTCTTTAAGTCCCCTAGGCTTCTCTCTCTCTCATTGGATGTACATGGAACTCCATAGTGCATTGGAGGGGTCCATGGGCCATCTATATGAGGGTAGTAGGGTGCCCAATGGGAGGGAGAGATCTCTCTTATTTGCTTTGCTTATGCTCTAGTGTTGCTACTAGTGTGTAGAGTGCTTTCTTGTGGTAGTATGCTTGAGGTTTGGATCTTGCTTATGGTATGGGACATAAGTGGGGTTTGGATCTTGAGAATGCTATGGAGTGTTGTGGTATGCTTGTGATTGTTTATGGTTAGCAAGGGGGTGCTAGATAGGTCTTGCTTGGAGCTTGGATCTAGCTATGGTTGGGTAGTGAATACTTGAGGCCATCTTGTTATCTATCTTTGTGTTTAAAGAGTAGGGACACAGGTGGAGGAGAGATCCTTGGAGGCTTGCAGATCCTTACTTGCAGGTGGAGGCATCCTAGCTTGGAGTTGGGGAGCATCTTGAAGCTTGCAAGTTGCTTGGAGGACATTTGGAGACTCTACCTTGGATTTGGAGGACTTCCTCACCTCTACTTGTAAAAGTGGTATCAGAGCTAGACAAAGGATGGTAACCTTTCTAACCTTCTTCAAGTTCTATTAAGATCACCAACTAAATTTTTTTTGGGAAAGATTATAGGCTTTTCTAGTTGTAGGAAGCTTGTAGTTGAAGTACCCAATGAATCTAGTTCTCTTTGGAAGAGAGTAGTGATGCCTATAGAATTGTTTAGGGGCTGATTTTTTATCATGTTAGAGAAGTTTTAAAGTGGGCTTTGGGTTTTTGAAAGTTCTGAAAAAAGATTTGTGGGATAGGTAGAGGAAGTCTTCCTCTACATACACAAACTGTTTTTGGCAAAAGATTGATTCTAGCTATGTGTTTTGATCAAAACTGTGTTTTTTTTTGCATAAATGAACTGTTTGAAGTTCTGATTTTCATTTTGAAGTTCTGTTTTTCAGACTTGTAAATCTGAAAATCAGATCTGAAAAAGTGAAGTTTTCATTCAAACTTCACTAGTTACACCTTTCTATCTCCTAGTTTCATGAAGATGACAATGTAGGAAGGGTATGGTAGTGTAACTTTCTGCATAAAACAAGTTTTGAAATTCTGTTTTTTGTCATTTTGAAGTTCTGATTTTCAGACCTGTAAATCTGAAAATCAGATCTGAAAATTGAAGTTTTCATAAAGCTTCATTAGTTATCCATTTCTAGACACTAGTTTCTTGGTTTTGGAAATCTAGAATAGTGAGAAATGTGAAAAAGCTTTTGAGATGACAAATAGAATTGGAATGGGAATGGGAACTTTATGTAAACATTAGCTTGGATTAGTTAATTGAAGTTTACATAAAGATTTGGTTTTCATTTTTGCTTTTGATTAAGGCAAATGTAGCTTGTTGTTGTTTTCCTCTTAAGCTAAATAGTAGGCTTGGATTGAGCTTACAAACAATAAGATTGAATGAATAGAAGTAAATGCTTTTTATTTGCATTAGATGTAACAATTGAAGCATTCTATCTTTCTAATTTGAGCACTTGTTGTTGTATTTGCATAATAGGAAAACACACAAGCAACCCCAATGGATCAAACCAATGAAAACCCAATATTTGATCTATCAAACCCATCCAATGTGGCACAAGCTCTTGAACTTTTATACCAACAAATTCAAGCCACTAATAAGCAGCTTCTTGAAACTAATCAAAGAAACCAAGACTTAGAGTCTAGGTTAGCCAATCAGAAGAAGCATGTAGTTCCACCTGCTGTAAAAGTGTTTAAGGGAGAGAAGAAAGATAGGAACTTACAAGTGGTAAGTTCTTGGCTAAATATTTGGAACAAATACTTTGCCATGAACCAATTTCCTGAATCTGAGAAGTTATCCACTGTCACCATGTTCCTTGAAGGAAGAGCGTTAGTTTGGTGGGATGACTTAGTTGCAAAGGGCAATCAACCTTGTACATAAGACGATTTTTGCAAGCTTTTTAGGAATTATTTTTTACCACTTTTAGATGACTTTGAACACTTCCAAAAGTTGAGTCATCTAACCATGAATAAAGGTTTGGAACAATTTATTCAAGATTTTCATGAGTACCTGAATCCACTTTATAGTGATATTCCCCCTAAGGTACAAATGTTAATGTTTATTGATGGGTTACCAAAAGATTATCAAGTGGATGTTCGTAGGAACCATCCAAAAACCTTAGAAGATGCTATTAGGGCTGCAAAATACTTTGATGACACTAAATCACGAGTTTCTTCAACAAACAGTGGCAAGGTAGAAGTTTTGGTTATATCCTCTTGCATGTCACCGCATTCAACCAAAAAAAACTTTAAAAACCATCATGGTGGCAATGATAAAGCTGAAGCTCGTAAGAAGAACTCGTGCTTCAAGTGCAATGGCGAGGGTCACCTTGCACATGATTTCGTCAAAAAACAAGCTTCAACCTTAGGTAACTCGAAGTAATGAGATGGATGTTTGTTTCCTTAGTTCTTTAGTTTTTGGTCCTAATGACCTTATTTGCATTAAAGGTAAAGTTAATGATCAAGTTGTTAATGTTCTTTTTGACACGGGATCCACTCATAACTTTATTAATGTAAATTTGGTGCAGACGCTAAACCTTCCTACCAAAAAAAGTGAGAAAAAATACCGTGTGACAATGGTTCATGGCAAAGTAATTCCGATTTGATGGAGTTTATTGTTCCTGATGTAGAATTGCACCTTCGGGATTATTCTGAAAAACTAGAATTCCATGTTGTTTAATTAGCTAATGTAGATATTATTCTTGGGCAACAATGGCATTTTGATAAGAACAAATCATTGAGAATTGATTTTGTTGAGAAATCTTTATCTTTTATGCATGAGAATTCTTTAATTAAGATCAAGGCTAGTTCAACCTCGATCACCAATTAGTGTTGGCATGAATAACCTACGGGTGCAAGCCGCAGCTGATTTCCTTGCAAATATGCAAGAAATGTTACAGCTGGCTAGAGATAGCATAAGAAGTGCCCAAGACAGGGGAAGGCACTATGCTGATCTATCTCAGAGGCACAAGGTATTCATGGTCAATGACTGGGTGTTTTTTAGAGTCCCTAGTCACTCTAGGGGCTTGAAAACTATTAAGTGTGCAAAGTTGGCGCCTAGGTATTGCGGTCCTTTTAAGGTTATCCAAGTGATAAACAAGGTCACATACAAACTAGACGTTCAAACTAACGTTGGAATTCATCCTGTTTTTCACGTTAGTAAGTTGAAACCCTCGTTGGGGGTTGGGGAGACCCTGGTCCCTGTGGAAGATCCAGTGGAACTTCTTCGTGATGAGTCCGTGAGTGGACCACCTGAACCCGGGGCGATTGTTAATAGTCGGCAAACAACTCTATGGAGTAGAGTGCTTCGGGATTTTTTAGTCAGGTGGAGGGGCAAATCATAAGAGGAGGATACCTGGGAAAAGGAGGCTGATCTCCAAAAGAATTTTCCAAATTTTTCCCTACATGGAAAAATTTAAGTTTAGGGGGAAGGAATGTTACATACCTATGTAACTAGCAGTACTTTAGACCCCTAATAGTCCATTTAGTGTTGGGGGCTAAATGGCAAGGTACCCTTACGATTAAGGGTATGTGCCCTTGGATAAGGACAGGCAAGTGACTATACCTTAGTTGGAGGTATGGAGTCACGTGACCCTTGGATAAGGGATACCCTTAGTATTAAGGATAGATGCCTTAGATTAAGGTACTACTGTCCTTGGTTAAGGACAGGTAGGTGTCTATGCCTTGGATGGAGGTATGGAACCTAGAGAGGTGTTAGAAAGTCATTGGATGACTATTTTTCTAAACCTTGGGCCTCAACCTTGAACCATATCACTTTATTGGTCTAGGACCAAAGTATACTTGCACAACTTGGGCAATGGGACCTAGTAGGAGGGCGCCCTTCTAAAGTGTCCATTGAGTTCCCAACTCCCACAAGAAAGGCATTCAAAGAGTTATAGGTTATGGAAGGAGTCTCTTGACATTCCATAAGCCTATGGAGGCTCTTGGAGATTCTTTAACTCTCCTAGGCTTCTCTCTCTCTCATTGGATGTGCATGGAACTCCATAGTGCATTGGAGGGGTCCATGGGCCATCTATATGAGGGTAGTAGGGCGCCCATTGGGAGGGGGAGATCTCTCTTGTTTGCTTTGCTTATACTCTAGTGTTGCTACTAGTGTGTAGAGTGCTTTCTTGTGGTAGTATGCTTGAGGTCTGGATCTTGCTTATGGTATGGGACATAAGTAGGTTTTGGATCTTGAGAATGCTATGGAGTGTTGTGGTATGCTTGTGATTTGTTTATGGTTAGCAAGGGGGTGCTAGATAGGTCTTGCTTGAGCTTGGATCTAGCTATGGTTGGGTGGTGAATACTTGAGGCCAGCTTGTTATCTATCTTTGTGTTTAAAGAGTAGGGACACAGGTGGAGGAGAGTTCCTTGGAGGCTTGCAGATCCTTACAAGATTAAAAGTTTTGAATTGAATAAAATGTGGTTTTTTTTTTCAAGTCAATAAAAGACTAGTTTATTCTCACAACTGTACTATACAAGTCGATCTGTGAACTCCCCGAAGGGGTAAAACTAAGATTGAAAGAGACTAGGAGAAGACCCTATGCACACCACGTAGGGAGACAGTCCAACATAACTAAGGAGCATCTACAAAATGTAGTGCATAGCGTAACACGTAGCAGCTGATAGATGGATCACTGAGCCATCAAAATTATACAGACTTTGACTGGTCCAAATCTTCCAGAGCACCGCCGATAGAAAACAATGGTATTGAAAATCATTTGTTTCTAGTAGTACATCTCCAAATAAAACTATCTTTTTCTTAATTAACATAGTGGACATATTATTCGACTATAAAAAAAAATGTACTTCCATAATCGACATTCAATTCAAAGTCCAGGACAAAGTTAAATTAGGTCTACGAAAATTGGACCTATTTAAGAGACTAGAACTATCACCCAAAAAGTGTAGCATCAGCTAAAAAGGTAGGAAGCTTAATCCTTCAATCTATTTACAATTGTCACCCTTGACTCCACCAGTTTTTGTGACCAATTATTCCATATTGGAATTTCAATCCCTCCGCTATATATCTTGTAAGGAAATCCACAAGTACCAAGTCCGCACTATATGGAGTTGCAATTCCTTTCCTCCTCCTAGACTCACCCCCACATTTTGTACAATGTAGCATCATCTAAAAAGGTAGGAAGCTTAATCCTTTGATAAAGGAAGCTCCAAATTGGTGGTTTCTTCTTCCATGTTGCAAATTGGATAAAGAACATTTTGCAAATAGAGTGTCTTAGGTTTCAATGCAAGAAAGGTATTGTTAATGTGATAGGGTGAAGGATCTTAGTTTCATAGTTTAAAGGTTACAATCTTGTAGTCCAAGAAGTGGCAACATCACTTTTGTCCCATTTAAGGTGAGCTTGTTAACTAGGTTTTGGCCACAATTTTATAGGAAATATTAAACATAGTGAGGGACTGTAAGTCCTAGATTATCCTAGGAGCTTTAACTTTGGGGATATTATGTGAACTTTTGATATCCAAAGAGCAAAGGCTCCCAAATTATCATCTTCCTGAACAATATTCAAAATAGCAACACCAAGCACATTCTAGTGAGCCCAAAAATATTGAGGATGATCTCATCAATAATCATATTTTTATTTTTTGGGGATTTGTTTCAAACAAAAAATTCCTTAATGATAACAGGTTGGTGCAATGCAACAAAATCAATCTCAAGGATTTTTTATTCAGCTTGACAAAAATTCTAGACACAAGGACGGTCTATAGAAGGCATTTGCTTGAGTGTCAAGAATTGGTTCTTGAAATCATTAATAATAAGGTATGAGTCAATCTAATTTAGCTCATCCACTTTGAGTGGATTTGGAGTTTGAGCCATCAAAATGCGAGTGTGAATGGGAATGGGAGCAAGCTCTACATCAAGTGGAAAGTGGAAAGCACTTGGATTTACATCCCGGATTGGAGTGCTGATTTCTCAAGAGAAATTCGGATTTGGATTTACTAATTCACGTGTGAAGCATGTTTCGAAAAAGTGGTGATAAAGTGCATTTCCACTAGTTTGATTTTGTTAATATTGCCTCTAATTAGTGTTTGATTTAATTCCAATTTCTTGGTTCTTTGAGAGATTTCTATTAGATGTAGAATGATTTGCATGTGTAAATCAAGTGGCTTATTGGTAACAGATTTGCATATTATTGGAGATTTCGATGACATACAAAAGTACATGATGTTCAAAGTATTGAATTCAGGTAGAATTAGCTAGGTTTATTGATAGATTTATTTTGAATTGATTTATCTTGGTGGAATAAACTAGTGTTGGGAGAGTATCAGAATTTCTGATACAAGTCGGGTCCTGGTATTCTAAGATTCTCTAATTTTCCACATCAGCCAATTCCATGGATTTAGGGTTTTTCAAATTTTGTGATACTGGCCAAGTATCAATATAAGTAGGTTTTAAGCAATCTAGATTGGTATAAAGGGGACTTGTATTACAAAATTGATACCAGCCGGTTATCAACATGGGTATGAGTTCATAATAAAAAAAATGAGTTCATATATCGCTCATAATAAAAAAATGTCAGCATGGGATTGACCGGATATTGAACAGCTAAATTTATATACAGTTCCTATTGATTGAGATGGGCTTTCAAGAAAAAGAGCAATTGATTTTGTTATATATCTATCCAGATCCTCTGTGGTGCGTCTCGGCACATCCAAAGATTGGTCACTATCAGAAGAGTAATCTAGTAAAAAATTTAAACCAGGAGTGACAGGAAGACCCTCTTGACCTTTCTGATAAATTTTACAGTTTTTAGGACAATAATGATTGTACTTTACAGTCATAGAGAGTTATTGGTTGCTTAATCAATGAATCTTTCAAGTTCTACACATGAGATCTTGATCTAGATTCACTACACTTGGATTCAAGCAAGATCAATGGATCAACACATCATTTTTTAGTGAAAGCGGCCTCACACGTGTGGAGTACTGTCCACTATACGGCCTGCACCTGAAACAACAAGTACAATGATACTAGATAGCAATCATACATAAAAATCACAAGACAAATGACTAGAAATCTCACAAAAGTGTAGAGTGCAAAAGTCTCATCAATCTTCTTAGCAAAATGATGATCCTTTTATGGATCATGTACATCCATGAGTCTGGTACAGTCCAGCAGGCCTTCACATGTGTGAAGAGTGCCACATCACTCAGATCTATCCATTTGATCCATCCTTGATCCTTATCCAATAGTTGACCTTCTAGAATATGACTAAAATCCAAAAAGCTAGTCTCCTAGAATATAGGAATATTCCCTACAAAATAGAATCTAAGGAAAATGGTCAACTCTTATCTTCTAGTACTCTATACACACGTGTGAACATCCACTTGCCATGTGGGAGCATTTACTCATGCACATGCAAGGAAAAGCTAATTTGTAGGTGACTAGTCAACTTGACTAAAAACTAGTCATTTCATGTTCACATTAACTAGAATGATACAAAATCAATTTGGATATATACAAACATGAAAAGTACATCCTTTCACACGTGGGAATAGGCTTCACACGTGTGAAATCAGATCATCAACATATTCTAATGTTTGATCAATATTTACATGAACCAATGTCAAGTGAGAAGTGACAATTTTCAACACTCCTCCTCACTTCTAACTTGGCAAATCTAGTGTACATCTATCTACAATTCCAAGAGCATATCTTAACTTAAAAAATGGATCTTTGGACAATGGTTTGGTGAAGATATCAGTTATGCATTCGGATGATGGTACATGATGTAGTTGCACTTCCTTGGATTGTACCTTCTCCCTCACAAAGTGGTGAGCTATCTCAATATGCTTTGTTCTAGCATGGAAGAAAGGATTTGAAGCAATTTGTTGAGAAGCTTGATTGTCACAAAATATGTAAGGGATCTCCTCGACCTCTAGCACATGTAGTTCCATCAAGAGTCTTCTTAGCCATAGGAGCTCTTTGATTGTTGAAGTCAATGCCTTGTACTCAGCTTCACAAGAAGATAGTGAGATTGTATCTTGCTTTTTGGAAAGCCAAGATATCACTCCTCCACAAAGAAATGTTGCAAATGCACTAATGGACTTCCTATCCATCTTGTCACCTGCAAAATCTGAATTCGAGTAGGCTCTCAAGTGCAAGTTAGATCCTTTATAAAGTATGCCAAAAAATCTAGTACTAGAAACATATCTAAGTACTCTCTTGGCACTTTTCCAATGATGAACTAAAGGAGCTTGCATACTTTGACTCAACTTGCTTACACAAAAACTTAAGTTAGGTCTAGTGATGGTTAAATAGATTAGAGAGCCTATAAGCCTCCTAAAGAGGGTGATGTCCTCAAAGGATGCTTCATCACCTTCATTAGTTGCCTTCACAACATGCTCCATAGGGGTGTCAATCCCCTTACAATCTTTCATACCAAATCTTTCAAGAATACTTAGATTGACTTATGAAAGTACAATTGCTACTTTTAGACACTTCTATCCCAAGTATAAACTTTAGGAAGCCTAGATCTACCATCTTGAACTCACTAGATAAGTCAACTTTTACTTTGCCTATGCCATCATCATCATTTCCTGTCATAATGATGTCATCAACATAAAGAACCAAAATGATGATCTTTCCTTCATTACATTTGAAATATAAAGAAGGTTCATAAGCACTTAGTACAAAGCCAAGGGAATAGAGAAAATCATGCAACCTAGAGTACCAAGCTCTAGGTGCTTGCTTCAAGCCATATAGGCTCTTCCTTAAGTAGCACACCTTTTGCTCCTCACCAACCTTATTGAAGCCCTCGGGTTGCATCATGTAGATTTCCTCTTCTAAGAAGCCATTCAAGAACGCATTTGTCACATCCATTTGGTAGAGATCCCATTTGAACAAAGTAGCAATGCAAATGATTAATCTAATAGTTACAAGCTTAGCTATAGGTGCAAATGTTTCTTCATAATCCAATCCTTTTATTTGAAGAAATCCCTTAGCAACAAGCCTAGCTTTGTACTTACTAATAGTTCCATCTTAATTCTATAAATCCACTTACATGCAAGTGGTTTCTTTCCTCTTGGAAGATTTACAAGATTCCAAGTATGATTCTCTTCTAATGCATCATACTCTACTTGCATTGCATCTCTCCAAACTTTAGATTTATATGCTTCTTCAAAAGATGATGGTTCTTCAAGCAATGTAGCTAAAAAAGAGTAAGAGGTAGAATATGTAGAGCCTTCCTTTTGCTTTCCCTTGTCCACATAGGTAAGCCTTGAGGGCTCGGCCTTGCTCCTTGATGATCTTCTCGGCCCCTTTTGACTCGGATCCAAATCTCCATCCTTGGGTTTGTCATGATCCTCCTCGGGTTTGTCAAGATCCTCCTCGGATTTGTCAAGATATTCAATGCACAATGGGTTAGATCCATTTGACAAGCTCTTAGCAAATTGTGACTCATCAAAAAGTACATCCTTGCTTACCTTTACTTTCTTGGATGTAGGATCATATATCCTATATCCCTTGCTATTTTCTCCATAGCCAACAAAGATTCCTTTGAAGGAGGTAGCATATTCTTTCCTTCTAGTCTCCAAAGGAATGTGTACATAACAAGTACATCCAAAGATCTTAAAGTCTTTTACATTGGGTTTCTTATCAAACAAGGCTTGATAAGGTGAGATCCCACCTATAGCACTACTAGGAAGTCTATTACACAAATAATTAGCACATGTTATGGCTTCTCCCCAAAATGAGATGGGAAGTGATGCATCAAGCCTCAAGGACTTTGCACACTCACATAGACTCCTATTTTTCCTCTCGGCCACCCCATTTTGTTGAGGGGTGTAGGAACAATTGTATTGTAACTTAATACCATTGATCTCACAAAAGTCTTTCATTTTGTTGGAGGTGTACTCTCCTCCATTATCACATCTTAGTGCTTTGATAGAAGTACTAAGTTGTTTCTCTACTAGAGACTTGAACTTAATAAAGGCTTCATAAACAAGACTTTTCTTTGATAGTAACTCAATCCATGTGAATCTAGTACAATCATCTATAAAAGCTACATACATCAAGAAACCTCCATTACTTGCATGTGAAAAACTATGTACATCAGAATGTATGAGATCCAAGGGAGAGAGAGATCTTGATGAAGATCTCTTGTAAAAAGACTTGTGTGACTTTGCAAGGCCACATGCCTCACACATCTTTCCACACTTCTTGAAAGCTCTTAGTAGGACGAGAGCTAGTTCCTTGCTTGCCATTGACTCCATAGATTGAAGATTAGGATGGCCTAATCTCTTATGCCAAAGCTCCACTTGAGTTAGCTCCTCCCTAGCCAAATTCACACTTTCACTTGCAACATTAGCATCCAACTTGAAAAGTCTACCTTGCTTAATGCCACTAGTTATGCACTTATCATTTTTCAAGATGGAACAAACTCCATTCTTGAAATGTACATCTAGTCCATTGTCCATTGATTGTCCTACACTAAGCAAGTTTCTTGAAATGGTAGGAACATACAAAACAGTATCTAGATCTATCCTTTTAGATGTGCCTAAGCAAATAGGTATAGATCCTATGCCATCTATCTTGCATGCTTGATCACTAGCAGTGTATATTGACTTCTTAGAGTCATTACAAGATAGAAGAGTAGAAAAATAATGCTTGTTAAAGGACATCTGGGAACTAGCCCCACTATCTATCCACCATGTGTCTTGACTTGAAGTTGGTGTAGATGCAACTATTAAGGATGTGTTGAATCCATCCTCTTCTTCTTCCTCTTGAGCAATGTTCCCTTGATCTCCTTTGGCTTGTTGATTCTTCTTCAAGTAGCATTCTGAGGCAAAGTGTCCTTTCTTTCCACAAAAGAAACACTTTAGTTTTGCCTTGTTCTTCACTTTGCCTTGGAGGTAGATCCTCCATTCTTCATCTCGGCCTCCTTGCCTTGATTTTTCTTGAATGGATTTTGCTTCTTCTTGCCTTTAGATGTAAAGTTAGCTTTCTCCTCTCCTCCATTAAGTGACATGCTACCCATTCTTGTCTTGAGGTGTAGAAGCCCACTCTCCTCGGCCACAAGAACATTGTGCAAACTTTCAATGGATGAAAGAGAGTCTTGAATGGCAAATGATTGGACTAAGTTGGTGAACTCATCACCTAGACCATTCAAGATGATTTGTACTAGTTCTTGATCTTGGATCTTCTCTCCTATTGCACTTAACTCCTTGTTAAGGGATTTGATCCTAAGGACATACTCTTGTCCACTCTCTCCACTTCCTTTCATGCTTTGGAAAACTTGATTTCTTAGCATGAGGATTCTTGAAGTATTGTTGGATTCGTAAATGCTCTTTAATGAATCCCAAGCCTCTTTAAATGAGGTACAAGAAGAGACCTCTTTCAAGAGGTAATTGAATACATTTAACTTTATGCAATGTAGAGCTAATCTTGCTCTCTTCTTGTATTTGGCTTGTTTTTGGGGAGTTTGAGACTCAACTATGTCATATAGATCATGGATCACTAGGAGTGATTCCATTCTCACTTTCCAAATGGAATAATTTGTGGAAGTGAGTCTCTCACTTGATTCCATCACATATCCAGCCATGGATGACATTTTAGAATGAATGCTCTTTTAAAAATCACAAAGATCTTTGAATTTTAAAAGATTTATGAAAAGGCCTAAAGCTTACTAGAATGCCTATAGGCTTGTCTCTATCAAACTAGCACACAAGCTTGAATGATACTCAAAGATCTTACCAAAAATTCCTAGCTTTCCATATGATTTCACACGTGTGAAAAGTACATACACAGCCTCCAAGTCATTTTGATTTAAATGATTACAAGCTATCACTCTAGAAGAACTCACCCTCACTAGTATTGGTCAAAAACAAATTTTGCCAATGATCTTCACAAGATTTATGATTCAATGATCACTCTCTTACTTAGATCTGATACCATGATAAATTTTACAATTTTTAGGACAATAATGATTGTACTTTACAATCATAGAGAGTTATTGGTTGCTTAATCAATGAATCTATCAAGTTCTACACATTAGATCTTGATCTAGATTCACTACACTTGGAAATAAGCAAGAGCAATGGATCAACACATCATTTTTTAGTGAAAGCGGCCTCACACGTGTGGAGTACTGTCCACTGTACGGCCTGCACCTGAAACAACAAGTACAATGATACTAGATAGCAATCATACATAAAAATCACAAGACAAATGACTAGAAATCTCACAAAAGTGTAGAGTGCAAAAGTCTCATCAATCTTCTTAGCAAAATGATAATCCTTTTATGGATCAAGTACATCCATGAGTCTGGTATAGTCCAGCAGGCCTTCACACGTGTGAAGAGTGCCACATCACTCAGATCTATCCATTTGATCCATCCTTGATCCTTATCCAATAGTTGACCTTCTAGAATATGACTAAAATCCAAAAAGCTAGTCTCCTAGAACATAGGAATATTCCCTACAAAATAGGATCTAAGGACAATGGTCAACTCTTATCTTCTAGTACTCTATACACACGTGTGAACATCCACTTGCCATGTGGGAGCATTTACTCATGCACATGCAAGGAAAAGCTAATTTGTAGGTGACTAGTCAACTTGACTAAAAACTAGTCATTTCATGTTCACACTAACTAGAATGATACAAAATCAATTTGGATATATACAAACATAAAAAGTACATATTTTCAGTGGGAACAAGCTCCACACGTGTGAAATCAGATCATCAACATATTCTAATGTTTGATCAATATTTACATGAACCAATGTCAAGTGAGAAGTGACAATTTTCAACACTTTCGGTGTATCAAGAATCAATTGGGTCTGGCCTATCATCTGCTCGGTCTCATCTGATAGCACTAATCTTCTTTTAGGCAGAGGTGGAGGAGAGGGGGATTCTTCAGGTTCCACCCTAAACGGCCCAGCTTGATCATCAGTTGGCTGGTCTACAACTGGCTTGATTTGGCTTTTTTTAGCCTTGGCTCCTGACCTCATTGGCCTTGACTGCTTTCTTTTCCTCTGATAAGGGGGTCTAACCCTGGGAGCTGGTCGGGGAGGTGGAGGTGCCTTAAATACCTGCTCGTACTGATTCCTCAGCCTACTCACAAGCTCCATATCCTTGGGCATGATAGTCACCCGCTTTGCGTGTACAGTAGCAAGCACAATATCCTCAAAAAACCTGATTTGATAATCTTCGTAGGCTGTATGTAATGCTTCAATTGTAGTCATGCACCATCTAACATCCACAGACAAAGACCTTGTCACATCCCTCACTATTCGGATCAAGTGAGCTTTCGGTATCAAAAGGTTGGTGGACTTCTGTAACCTCCTAATATCTATGAGCCATGGGCGGGGTATTCTGCCAGTCCCCCTAGCACAAGGTCGAGAAGCTGCAGGATGCAAGGATGATGTGGCTTGACCAGCTGGCGGGACAGTAGACTTTGGACGCACGGTCTGTTTGGTCCTTGCCATTGCTTCTGATATCGCAGGCACGCGACTAGGTTGTAGATGAGTTGATCGAACGAAGATCCTCACACAGTTCCGATATCAGCCCACTAGATCCCAATATCGTAGCGGTGCGAGAAGCAAGCAGAACTCTCAGAAATACTGTTGATGGTCGCACGGCTCCGATATCGTGTTTCCGTGAGAGAGAGCAAGAAACGATTCAGGAATCGGGTAGCCAAATGGTTTTCATTCGCGGTGGTTGCTTATATAGAGAGAGATTTTTTGTGCATTAAATGAAAAAGTGCCACGTGCCAATTTCTGATTGGTGTATCCTATTAATGATTGCTCGGCACGTGCAAATACACATGTCATATTTTCAACCACACACGTGCCAAATCATAATTCGTGTGTTTTATTAATAATTCCTCCACATGTGCGGATACATGTGTCCTCTTTTCAAACACACACATGTCACCTATGGATTTGGCCGAAACTTCACATAAATGCCGCACGCGTTACAAGACTTGACGTATCTCCGAAGTGTTGTATATCTAACGGTGATTTTTGAACGGTTGCGATGAATCTACGGGATCTATATAAGTGCTAAATAGCGCCATAAAACGTTTTGCTATTCAGAAATCGTCAAGGCAATATCGCAACCACGCAAGTCTGCTGCGTTCGATTTTATTTGCCATCACTCTCTCGCATGCCTGCGATACCGGATATCCATTTCAGTTGCCGAATATCGCTACGACGCGATGCTACTACTTTTTTCTATTTTTGCTGCACACCATCGCGTCTCTGTGATATTCTTACATGCTTGTTTGCCTGATATCGCTGCCATGCGACAATATCTCTATCGATCCAAATTGTCTCCATTCCTCGCGTGCCTGCGATATCCAGTATCCAGTGTTGTCTGTAATTTTTGATATGGAATCTGACAAGCTGCATAAATTTCTCTCTGAAGCTGGTGTTCTAGACAGGACTGAGTACTTTTCATCACTTTTTTGTCTTAAATTTGATGTCGATAGATTTGTGCTTGAGCACAAGTCTCACCTATTAGAATTATTTGAAAAGTTTTGGACCAGCATCCTCGATTTATCTCTTGTTATTGATGGCATGAAGTTTAATCATTTCCATGAACTGATAGTTGCCCAGCTTGAAGCCAAGCACAAGCATGATAGGAAGTTTACCAAGCTTGACGAGAGCCTGAAGGTGGAACAATATTGTGAATCCCATAGGAGATCATGTAGGTTTATAGTTGAGGGCATAGCTTTTGTTTTCTTCATATCTGCGTTAATACCTGATGAAGGCCAATCTTCCAGATCAAGTGGTGTTGGTTCTTCAAGTAGAACATCTACTCAGAGATTTCCTGTCAATGTGGACAAAAATTTAGAAGACAAAGTACTGGGTGATGAGGAAGAGGCTAGGCTGGCTTTGATGTATGACCCTGCTCTGTCACAGTCGATGGTAATATCTTCTACATCAGATGCAGAAGAACACGATAAAAGGAAGACATTGCTCAACATTCCTATATACTGTATGAATAGCCTGCCATATTTATCATTGAATGATATTGGGGATATGTTTGACATGAGAGAGGACGAGATCCTATCTATACTAGCCAATGCATTGTCAGAATTTTTGAATATAATAGACTTCAATCATGATGATTTAATTGAAGGGATTGACTATCAAGATGAAGGTGGTTGGAAGTCTGGAGAGCAGGCCTTACAAATCACAAGGCAACAATGTCTAGCCTATGGTACAAATGCTCCTAGTGAGGAGGAGTTCATTGAGTTTCAAAGAAGATATCCTACTCCAGAGCAATACGTTTTTTCTGAGGATATGTTTCTTGCTAGACATGACTTGCATGGAAAAGGATTGTTGGTGTATGATCAACATGACATGGTATTTTTTTCTTCTTCTTCCATTATAATCATATTTAGCATTGTATTCAATGAAAATCCATCTGAAAATTTAACTGATTACAAATTTTCGTATTTATGTTGCAGGACACAATTGAAATTGATGATTTTGCTACGAGAAGAGGAGGTGCTCGAGGTGTTGTTGGCCATAAGGATTCAACATTGTGCCATTACCTAAAATACTTTGTACAAAATGAAATTTGTATTCAACATGACAACTTTTATTCACAAGCAGGAACTATAGTAATGGCAATAAAGGCATTGTCCTATTTTTGTGATGGACACAGATATCCTAACAGTACATACAAAATCATTTTTGTGAAGAGGGATATAGCTATCAAAATATTGGATTATGTTTCTGAAAATGTACCCAAAAGATCATCTGCTTTAGCAGTGTACGCAAGTTACATAGAGTTGAGCAAAAGAAGAACAATTGAGCATCTGGATCCATATGAGAGGAGACAATTTCTTCATGACCATACTGCTCAGCTGACCTTTGATACCGATGAGGATATGTAATATTTTAATTGTTTTTCTATTATGATGATGAAGTTGAACTATTTCTCCTCAGATGTTGAAATGCCTTTTTGAATGAAATGAGATTTGTTGAATATTTGATTTGATATCTAAACTATGCTCTTCTGTAGAACCATTGAAATAATTGATATAAGTAGCATCTCTTTGAATTATATCCTCCATGGTTGGTTGCTCGATGAAAAGCTCCTCTTGCTTGCCAATGTGATTTCTCCATACCTTGAGAAGACCATATGCTCATGCTTCCATATTCTTTTGCAAACAATGTGGTGTGATGTAATAGAATATGCTGCAACCAGTAAAATACATATATCATAAATCAAATATATGACGTTGCAAAACAATTTTTGCACAAAAACAAATAGTGAATTACCATATAGTGTGTAACATGATCCTCTCCCCAACATTTTGCTACCGATTTGACAAATATCTCACAATATTTTTGTAAATTTGCAATGTCAATTTCAGATAACTTTTCTTTTCGTAACATGCCAATCAAATTGTCGAGATTTTGCCATACTGCAGCTTTTTTTAATCTTGTGTTGCCCCTCTCTTCAAAATATTTTGATGCTACAACAACGTCTTTCCAAACATTGTATGTCACGGTAGAAGACTTTCCAGTGTGATTGGATAAAAACCTTCTAGCTTTTGCACCTCCAACAGATGGCTTGTTTGGAACGTTCCCTGATTTACTCGACAGTTTTTCACTTTTTTCTATTTTTACATTCCCCTTGTGCAAACCTGCTTTTGAAAGTACTTTCTCTAATCTTTCAATTCCAATTTTAGAAGTCGATTCAGGTTTGCTATTCCAGACATACAAAATATGATTGTAAATCAATTTTTCAATAATTTGTACCTTAGCATGCAATGTGCATATGTGAACATTGATCAATGGAATTGCCAACACAAGTCTAAAGTTCGGATTCTCTCAATCTCTTGTTGGACCAACTCGTGATCTTGTCAAATTCAAGTCTTTACAATTCTTCATACAATACAAACAAGGGCGTTTCCCACGCGAAACATTATACATACATTTCAGTGTCTTTAAATCACCTGCAAGATGCCATAAAATTTGAAATGTGCCATAGTTTGGCACATATATTTTGTTTCCACCCATATGCTCTTCAATAATCTTTGCATAATTTGATGTCGAAAAAATCCACGACAAGATAGCATGGTCTTCTTTTAAAACCTGAAAAGTAACAAACAAATACAAAGTTACGAACATTGACATCAGCAAATTAGGTGATAAAATACAATACTAAGTAAAATTGAAATATACCTGAAATGCTGCTAACCACCATATTTCATTCTCTGATTGAACACTAAATGAGGAATCATTTGCATCATTTTTAGTATTGTTCAATGCTCTGTTCATAAAGGTGATACTTACCCGTTCCAATTTTTTTTGAAGATCAACAGTCATCATTTGAAGAGGCCGAGATCAAGAAATCTATGGATGCATCATCAATTATTGATTTTGAAGACAATCATGATGTGATGGGGTCGAGATTTGAAGAAGACTCTCCTCGGATTTTTTCACCAAGAAGATCCATGAGAGATAGATCCGAGCCTAAGAGGCTCTCATATGTTGACAAAGGCAAACAAGTGGATCTTGATTCCACTAATTATGTTTTTTATGTCTCTCATGAAGAGCCAAAGAATGTACAAGAGGCACTCAATACCAAGGAGTGGTATGATGCCATGAAGCAAGAGTATGATGCATTGATCATCAACAATACTTGAGAGCTTGTGGATCCTCCATCCAACAAGCATGTGATTGGTTGCAAGTGGGTACTTCGGATCAAGTTCAATCATGATGGCACCATCAACAAGCATAAAGCAAGATTATGTGCCAAAGGATTTGCTCAAATCCATGGTCTTGATTATGAGGAGACCTTTGCACCCGTTGCAAAGATGGTGACAATAAGAATTCTCATTTCTCTTGCTTGTTTTTTCAAGTGGAAGGTGCTCCAATTAGATGTATCCAATGCTTTTCTAAATGGTTATCTTGAGGAGGAGATCTATATGGAACAACCTCAAGGATTCATCAAGGATGAGTCCAAAGTGTGCTTGCTCTTCAAAAGTCTTTATGGACTCAAGCAAGCACCAAGATCATGGTATTCAAGACTTAACTCTTTTCTTATCTCACTAGGATTTACTCTTAGTGACTATGATCCTTCCATGTATCTAAAGTTTGTTGATAGCAATATTGTCATTCTTCTAATTTATGTTGATGACATTATTCTTTGTGGAAGTTGTATCAAGCTAGTTGATGAAACCAAGCTAGCACTTGGATATGAGTTTAAAATGCAAGATCTAGGAGAGATACATTACATCCTAGGCCTAGAAATTGATTTTTATGAAAATCATGTCTTAATATGCCAATCTAGATATGCTCACTCTATGTTGAAAAAATTCCATATGGAAAATTCTAAGAGCATAGATACTCCAATGGAGCAAATTGTAAAAGATCCTAATAAAGGTGATGAAAGATCCTTTGAGGACATCACACTTTTTAGGAGTCTTGTAGGCTCCTTGATTTGGCTTACCATTACTAGGCCCGATCTTAGTTTTTGTGTGCACAAATTGAGTCAATTTATGCAAGATCCTAAGATCCATCATTGGAAGATGGCCAAGAGGATTCTAAGATATATATCTTCATCTTGTGATTATGGTCTACTCTATAAAAGTGAAGATCTATCCATTATTGGCTACGCGGATTCGGACTTTGCAAGTGACAAGATGGATCGAAAGTCTATTAGTGCATACACTATCTTTCTTGGAGGCAATCTAATATCTTGGCTTTCCAAAAAGCAAGATACTATATCTCTCTCTTCATGTGAGGCCGAGTACAAAGCACTCACTACAACTACCAAAGAAGTGCTTTGGATCAAGAGGTTATTAATGGAACTAAAGTGCATCAAGGAGGATGATCTACCAATGATCAAGTGTGATAACATCTCGGCCCAAGCTCTTGCCAATAATCCCATATTTCATGCAAGAAGCAAGCACATAGAAGTGGCACACCATTTTGTGAGAGAAAAGCTTATTGGAGGAGAAATCTATTTGGAGCATGTCAACTCGTCCTCTTGTATTGCCGATCTACTCACCAAGCCTTTGAGCAAAAGTGCTTTCATCAAGCATAGATCTAATCTTGGAGTTATATCAAGATCAATGCTCAAATCTTCATAGATAATTTTTTAGGAGGAGTGTGAAGAATTGAAAAAGATTATCTATGTTAGATATAGGGGTCTTATGTTTTTTACATCAAGCATCTAGGTGTAGGATGTTGATAGGAATAAATTTGGCATAGATGACAAATTATGCATTTCCACTTGTAATGCCACTATTGAGCCAAAATAGAGTAAGAGGCTAAACACTTGCTAATTAGAGTGTAGACAAGTGTAAAGTTTTTGTTTGATGAATTCCAAGAGGTCCAATAGGATTTAGAGGTGGAACCTTGTGAGGTCCAATAGGAAATTGAGGTGTGCTTGAATATAGTCCAATAGAATTAAGAGGTGCATAGATCAATGATCCAATAGGATCAAGAGCTGACAAAATATGGTCCAATCATAGTTAAGCATAGTGGTAGCTCGTGGACCTACTAGTATCATTGTACTCCTCATTTTGAAGTCAATTGATTTGGTGATTTCATGGATTTTGTGAGTTATTGAATTTCTAGCTTTCTCTCTCTACCCGAGAGCTCATGATACATTTTCTCTCTCTACCTGAGGAGAGCAGCTTGTTTTTACTTAGATTATTTTTTTAATACTTCCCACACGTGTGAGTGAGAGTTGGAAGTGATTGAATGCATGTAGTAGTGTGTTTTTGCCATAGGATTCAAGATTGATCTTGAATCTCAATCTAGTCTTGATCTTGGTGCATCTACACACCTTAGGAGATCACAAGTACATGTAGTGGACAGTCCACACGTGTGAAATTCAACACCCTAGATAACTCTTGCATCCAAGACATGTTGAATGCTCTGTATAATCACTGCAGCAATATCATTCTTAATTCTGTCATAACGAAAATTCTTTAACATTTCTTTTGTAGTTTTTGATGACAATATGGAATCCAAAGATTTTCCAATACTCGTAGAATCTTTATAATGTTCTCTCGCCACCAAAGATTATCTGCAAGACATAATAAATAACTAAATTAGCAAGTATTAGAAAAACAAGCACATAAAAACTTAGCAAGCATGTCATTTGCTCTTTCAATTAATACTTACTTGAATGCTTGAATCCTTTTCTGCCTGTTTCCACTTCTTGAAGACAGATCATCTATGTCTTTTTTTGGAAGGCGCGTTTTCTTATATTTAATTTTCTCCTGAGAACTTCGCCTTCAGCAATAGCACTCAAGATTTCTCTTTTAAAATTCTCAACGTCTCTCAACATAACTTGATTGGATATTTGAAGATCAGTAATAATAGTTTTCAATTCTGATATATTGGAGCTCAATGTTGTATTCTCGTATATTTGTTCTGCAAATTTTCTTGAAGTATTGCCTTCTCATTGTTTTTTTGATTCAACAAATACTCCAATACTTGTGTTCGCTTCATTGCTTCATACATCCCGTATTAGCTCAACTTTTGACAGTATCCCAACAATCCACTATGTCCATTACACACAAAATTCAATAACTGGCCAGTAGTTTTAAACTCTAAAAAACATCCTATACTTGGATCTTTGGGATAAATTGATCCAACTGTCCACAAATCAATATTTCTACAATTTTTTTCTCTAAATTCTTTCTTACAAGTCTCATTAATCTGACCAGCTTTGGTGTTTCTCTTATAAATTTGAGCACAATCGAGTGGGAGCACAATATGAAGATCAAACTTTTCCATTATTTCAAAATCAAACAAACTAAATCATGTAACAAGAAAAATGATTCACATGAAACCAAAACAAGCTTGTAAATCATTAAACATGCATGTTATATAATCTACCTTTCAAATGTTTTCAAAGATTTTTGGAGGGAACACCAAAAAATTATCCTCTCCTTCTCCTCTCGCTATTGATATCTTCTTGAGAGCGTGAATAAAATTATCCTCTCCTTCTCTTCCCACTACTGATAGCTTAGGCGGTGTGTGCTTAGTCAACTGTGTGCTTAGGCGGCGTGTTTATTTCGTTTAAGTTGTAATGAGTTTACCACACCAGTTAGACGATAGACAACACTGGAAACTAGAAAAACGGCAACAAATCTTGCCATTTTTACTTTCTCTCTCTAGTCATTCTCTCACTAAGTCCGAGTTTCTTATAGGGCCCTTTTTGAATTGTGGTTTCCCCTAATGCTCCAAAAAGCTTTGCATGATGGAAAATACACATGCACCATAAAACTTGAAGAGACGAGACATATGGCATAGGTTACTTGTGAAACCATCAATAAGAGTAGAAAAGCAAGAGGCAACTTCCTTGCTTGTTGATGAAGAAAGGTCAACATCCAAGTGTTCCAACTCCATAGGATGTTTTGTCTTGGTAGAAGACATCAAATATGGATCCATATGTGATTTTGCAATAGAATAAGCCACTCTTGGCTTGATCTCCTTGACTATTGAACACATAGATCTGAAATTGGAAACATGCAACCTCCTATGCCATACTTCCTCCTTGGAAACACAAGTCATCAATGCAAAATCACAAGTACTTGCATTCTCATGCACATCTAACTTGAAAATGCCTCCATATCTAGATCCACTTGCTAGGATCTCATCACCTTTCTTTATAAAACAATTATTGACATTGAATTCCACTTCAAAATCATCATCAAATAGCTTTCCAACACTAATCACATTCTTTGTGAGATTAGGAACATAAAGTACATTGGAAAGTGATAAACTCATAGAATATGCAAGATTCAAGGAACAAATCCCTACTCCTTCAATTGACAATGCATCACCAACAGCAGTGTATATTGATTCTTGAAGTTCTTGGTAAGATTCAATAGAAATAAAAAAACTCTTGGAGCAACTCATGTGAGTTGTGGCTCCACTATCAATATACCAAGATACATCATTAAAAAGTAAAGAGGAGAAACTAGACATCATGAGAGATGCTTCTCCTTCACTTGCATGTGAGTCTTCTGTGATAAAATTGGCTTGATCTTCTTGAGTCTTCTTCTTGAAGATAGAAGAATGAGTTGAATCATCTTCTACTCCTCCTTGGTCTTTGTCCTTTGCTTTGTCCTTTGATTTGTCCTTGGTGAAGGCTTGAGAAAATTTGTTCTTGCTCCTCCCTCTTGACTTGTCCTTGGCAAAGTGAGCTTTGCCATAACCACCATCCTTCCTTAAAAGTGTGTTAATCTTCATCAGCTTGCTCTTTTGCCAGCATTCTTAAGCAATAAGAACATCATGTAGAGCCTCCATAGATGGTAGCTCCTCCATGATAGCATAAGTTTGCACAACATTTGCATACTCTTCTCTAAGTCCATTAAGGACTACTTGAACAAGTTGACTGTTCTTTAGAGTATCACCTATGCATGCTATCTCTCTGTGAAGATCTTTAACTCTAATTACAAAACTTGAAGCACTTTCATCAACTCTTTGAAAACTAGAAAAGATCTGATTTCTAAGAGTAAGAAGTCTTGATGTGATCTTTGCTTCATAAATGTTATTAAGGATTTCCCAAGTCTGCTTGGCTGAGTTGCATGAACTTATTTCTCTCAACATCTCGTTAGAGATGTCTATCTTAATGATATTTAGAGCAATCCTTGCTCTCTTTTTGAACCTCTAAGCCTCATCACAAGCTTCAGGTTCAACTTCAATTCCTAATACCATGTCCATTACACCATAAAGAACCAAAAGAGATTCTATCCTATCCTTTCAAATTGAATAGTTGAAGGTATCTAGTCTCTCACTAGCTTCAAAGAGAAAATCTCCTATAGATGCCATGAATGTGAAGACTTCTTGTAAATGGACAACCATATGTTTGAGCTTGTTTCTAACAAACTAAATGTTGCTACACTTCTCACTATAGGAATTTTCAAAGGGTGAACTACCAAATCTTATGTGAATCTTGCAACTGTATTTTAGAGAGGTCTTAAATATCCACCAATACAATGAAAACTAGATCAACCTCTCAAAGTGAATTGGAGTATAGACAAATTTTGGTTCTTTCTTCTTTTGGCATGCGTGGAATGCTCAAAGACAACACTATTGACTCAAAAATACTCAAATTGTTTGAAGCAATGTGTTAAATGTCTCAAAACTTTGTCTAGATCTCGAGTTTGTTGGATTGATATACACAAGAAATGGATTTTGAATGTGTTGCTTCTCTTTTACAATAGGAACAAAAAAAAATTGGGTATTCTCCCAAATTCTATGCAAAAACTTGCAACAACTATGTGAGTTCTTGCTCACAACTAAAATCAATCACTTTGAATTTGGATCTAGCCTCTATCTCTTGATGAAGCACACACAAGTCAGATGTCAAATTTTTCCACGAGTTTCAAATGAATGAAAGACACTCTAGAAACACACATGCAACTCAAACACAAAACTTTGTGTAAAATGATGTGACTATGACAACAGAATCTTGACTTATCCAATTCTACCTTTGATTGACTACACAAACTGTGAATCATGAAACATGCAATCAAAATGATCAAACCAAAAAGTGCCCACTCGGTTTTTGGGTCACTCCCTACCCTCCTTTAAGAGCTTATAACTCCTACTAGGATCATCAGATTGATTTCAAACCGATTTCAATGGAAAGTAGACTCTTCTAGTTTTCTAGCAAGCGGCTCTGGATCTAACATCAAAAAAATAAAATGTAATGAAGTGCTACGACTTTCACACGTGTGAAAAGTCATAATTTCGTACAACCTGTATTCAGACCTAAAAATATCAGTTCTAACCTCATTCATCCAAAAACTGTTCAAGAATAGACAGCAGAAACGTGCTAAACAACTTCCTAGCTTGAATTGTCACAAAATTCTTCATACATCTAATGTTAGTAGCATTTAAAGCATGGTATGGCTCTGATACCAAGTGAAAAATCCAGCAACTTCACACATGTGGGGAACTACACCAAAAGTGTGAATGATCTTTACCATGCTTTATGGTAGCACATAGATCACCTGTAGAGTAATACTACAATCTACCAACAAAACTGAGGCTAGAGCACAATCTAGAATGCTACAGATCAAAGCTACATTAATTCCTCACAAATAGGGAAAGTACACAAGAAAAATAATGCATGAAGAAGACATAATCTCGAGTTAGAGAAAAATACAACTACAAGCAAAATAGCATGAGATCCAAATTTGACATTATGACCTTACCAAAGCTTGATTCATCTTTAGAAATGAATGAGAACCATATGTACATATAAAGGAGAGCCAAAATTCATGGTACTACTAGCATTCAATGCATTCCCTACATCTATTCAAGTGTAAACTACTACCATATTGACACCTAACAGCTTGCATGCAGAAATTGCACGTAACTTCTACCTACTTTCTCCAAATGTCAATTTCTCAACTAGATATGTACAAAACTACATGCACGTGTCCATTACTATATTTGCATGCATTGCATGTCACAATGGAAACTTAGGACACAATGCATTTATGATGTCTCGAGTTTCTACAAGGTTATATTAGACCATTTCCATGAGTAAATTTACATGCATGTCAATCTAGACATTGTGAACATTGTTGCATGTCATACTAGACCAACTAGACTTTATGCATGTCATTGGAACTTGATCTACCTAACTCAAACTCGCCCTATTCTACAAGGATATGTGCTCAATTCACACACCTTGAATATGTATAATCAATTTACATAGGTAGAACCCCCAAAATCAACATACATAAGATAGATATGTTTTACAATTCCTCACAAGTATCACACACCGAATCCTCATTTAATGCTAAGGATGATTCAAAATCCACACAAACTCCCATTCTTTCTAGCCATCCACTTGGTGATTCTGAAGGTGTGGATGGACATGCCAACAATTCTTGCATGCCACCTAGACGTATAGGCCGATTACTAGGAATTACCTGTGGTTGAGGTTCATTGATTTTGAAATCACGCACAATATTTTGATCATAATCACGTTCACTTACCTACAAGTACAGACATCAAACAATAATTATTTTGTAATAAAATATATTAAAAGTTGCAAAATAGCAATGAATAATTCACAAATCCCATCAAAAGCTCATGTTGGTTGTCGTACAATATGTTATTGTGATTTTGGACTATCGAGATCTTGAGAGATTTCGATGTCACTTACTTTCATGTACATGATTTTTAGTGAGATGGTGAAAAGCAAGAATTTAGATAGCCTAGGCAAATATTTTCATGTAATCTAAGTGATTTGTAACTATGATATGTGATATGAGTGAATTTAAATTTAATCTAAGTTATTTGTAACTATGATATAGGACATAAATGAATGATATTTTATGGCAAACAACAACTTTTCTATGCGCTATCCCTATTGTGTGCAATTACATTTTTGAATGAAATTGGTGTACGTCATGTATCACACATAAGCTTTATAGTTTCTTTGATTATAGGAGATAAAGTGAGTTAATTCTACACAAAATATTGAAAACTATCCTAGATTAGGTGATTAATGTGGAATCACAATGATCAATGATAGAGTGAGAAATTACAACACTTGCACTTTCATATTGTCAAATTATTCATTTTGTATAATTTTTGAATCCTAAATGCACCAAGATAGCTGGGTGATAAACTATGTGTCGTTAGAATGCTTAGGCCTTCAAAAGACTGAAAAATAAGTAACTTGCTTTTGACATCAACCTCCTGTTGAAATTCAGACAAAATGGACCAAAAATGGATTCATTTAATCCTCAAGAGGGATTGGATGCATTGCTTTTAATGAATCTATCATCCAGCACAAGCTAGAATTGATTTATCATCAAAAAAACAAGCAAGAACAATCAGTTTTCAAGTGTTTATGACCAAAAATAGGCTTCACATGTGTGAAGCTGGCCTATTGTATAGACATGGATATGATCATAAAGTACTAACAATGATTATAGCGTTGGATCACAAAAATTGCAAGACAAATGAGAGAATTTCATGTTTGATGCAAATTCACATTTGCTCTTCCTTGATTCAGAATATAAACATGAAGGAGGGAGGACGACCTAGTTTGACTTGTTTCACACGTGTGGGGATAGGTACTGTACTTGCATGCATGCCTCTCATAGTGCCTCATCCTTATCCAATGATTTTGCACAATATAGAAAGTTAGAAATTGCCAATTTTTTTAACTAGACTACAAAACTTGTTATTTTACATGCATGGCTCTAGATGTTATACATGAACCTTTATATGTCTACTCTTCACAGATGGGATTAGGCTCCACATGTGTGGGATCACATATGTACAATGTTTTTGGCCTACATCAAGCTATTTTTTGCTCTTTTTCACACCTCCTTGGATTCCTTCTTGATGCCTCTTTCTTGTTCCATGTATAATGCCAATCTTCTCTTGGTGTTGATGAAGCACTCTCGTGTTGGCAATGTGGAAAATTGAGTGGATAGGATAAACAAATTTGACGATCTTGTAGCGACACTTTGTGGATGACATCCTATGAACTATTTCAAAGACACATACACCATCAAGATTACCCCTTGTTACAAGTAGTCTCGACACTTCAAAGCTTCCTCTTGCACACAGTTTCCATGGACTTGATATTTGGGTGCTCCAATATCTCCTCTTGAGAGGCTTTTTCTTTGGCTTCCATCACATCATAATTAGCTCTCACACAAACATCAAGTTTAAAAAGCCCATCATCTCTAAAACTTTTGGCAATCATATTTTCATTCCTTGTAATAAAGCAAGTATTGCAATGCGATTTGACATCACATCCATTTTCAATAAGTTGACTTACACTCAACAAATTTATAGATATTAAAGGACATCTAAACATCTTGAAGTTTTGCCTTCCTAGTTTAGTCTAGCCAAATAGGAATTATTTCTATCCCATTCGATTTCACATTTCTCACCATTTGAAAGTAACATTAATATTGTCTTGTGAATGTGGTTGTAACTCAATCATTGTGGGTTAAAAATCTTTGATCTTGAGTATCACATCAATTGGGCCTCAAATACTCAAGTTAAGATTTGCTATTTTCCACAACCTTTACACCCAGTTCAACTATGGCTTGTTCTATTGGCTTTGCCAACTCACTAAAAAATTATTCCCCAATACAAAAAGGCCTATTTGCAACAAGATTGCAAATTTCTAATAACACAAAATCTGTGTCCTTCGGTTGTAGAGTTAAATTTTAAAAAGTCAAATTTCATGCAAGACTAGAATTTTAGACTTTTCCACTCAAAATGTAGGAGGATTGACAAAGGTTGATGTATTGTTACATGTATTGGAAGTTGTTAAATGAAACCCTTCAATTCAAAAGGTGAGTGCGCATGCCAAATTCAAAGTCTTGTGTGGTTGTGAGATTATGACAAGCTTGATATTTGCAAATGATTTTAAAGTTGATATTGTGTGTCATATGAATAAAGACATATAGATAGTCTAAGAGATGGATTAAAAAGATTGTGTCTTACAAAACAAATAGTTTAAGATTAAAGTCTTATAGAAATATAGTGAAAGCTTTACTTGCTAAGCTGGGTCTTCTCATATTTGCAAACCTGCAGTTTTGAACGGGCCTTGGCATTTTGCGAGTTTCTTTTTTGCCATGATTTAACAAAAAGACGCTACTACTTCAATGTTTATTATTAAGAATGTGGTTTGGTACATAGTTGTAAATGTCACAAAGTAAAAAAAAATTAAATTAGATTTTTGTTTTTGTAGCCTCCAAACCTAGCACGCTGGCATGCTAGGTTTGGAGGTTGCAAAAATTTTTCCTCATTTCATATAGCACGTCGCGTGCTATCTTTAAAGGTTGCAATTTTTGTTCTTTGGTTGTTTTACTTAGCACATCGGCTTATTATGTTCAGAGGTTGAAAAAAATATTCTGAAATACTGTTTCTACTCAAAATTTGATTCTCAAATGTGTCAAAATAGCTTTTTTCTATTTTATAATTTACTCGGCTTGCACACTAGCATGCTAGTCAAATCAGCTCAAAAAAAAATTGATTTTTTCAAAAAGTTTTTCAATTTTTTTTATTTATTTTTTTGAAATAAAAAACTGGCAAGCTAGCACGCCAGCATCCTATCTTTTACAACTTCAATGACATTTTTAAAAAGTAAATAAAAGTAAACCTATATGTATAGAGTAACAAAGTATTTTGTGATGGACCTATTTAAAATTTGATGGATAGGCAAAGTTTTAAGTATGCATCAAACCACAATTCTTATTCTTCAAAAATTATGTAGTGGCATAAAAAGAGTAGCACACCATGTGCTACCATTTTGTGGGATCATGGGTAGAAGAAACTCGCAAAAAATTTACTCACAGAATGTCAAAATCCGTTTTGAACTAAGAATTGAGACAGAGTCATGACACTTGAATCTACCTTTGACTCGACCCTTCAAGTTGACCTTTGAATCAAATCACTTTTGACTCAATCCGAGTTGACCTTTGACTCAACCCGACAATACTCAAATCCACCTCTGAAATATTATTCGACTTCATGACTACAGTTTCAATAGCTTCGAATTGTGGTTATGGTGCCTAGTTACCATTCATCTTGATCAAGGGTGCACATTGATTAAGTAAGATGAATAGATGGACCTGATCTATTAGTCTACTAGGAACATATGCAAGCTCTCTACATTATATAAGAGGCTCATTTGTACATATTTTATATTGAGAGAGTTGGAAGCTTGCTGAAGCTTATTTGTAAGAGGTGAATCCATTGGCAAGGTGTTTGATTGTAGAAGCTTTTGATGATAGTGTTATAGTTAGATAGTAGAAGCTTTTGATATTGATGTGTTGAGTTGATTTGAAGCTTCCACAACCTAATACAAGTCTATGAGGTTTAGATCCATTTCTTTATAAGTTTTATATGTATTGACTTCAATCATATCATTCAATTAACTTTGCTAAATGAAAGTGCTCATCTAAAATTGTCTAGATTTTGTTATTTACAATCACTTTGGTCATAGATCCTTGATATGTTATTGATCTTAGTCACATGTTTTCACAAAGGTCACTAAAAAGACCTTTATGGTTTATGGCTGAAGTTCTTTTATGAACCTCACTTATGCATCTTTATGGTCATAATGTCTCTTCTCAAATTTATTTCTGACCCTTTTATGACACAAAGTTCTTGTGAAAATTTCTTCATGGACTTTCGATTTCACAATATGTCAAAAAAATAGGTGAGGTCACTCTGAAGTTTCATCTTATTCAAACAAGGTGATCGATACATCATGAGAAGCTTTGCCTTACGTAACGTAGGTAGGGCATTTAAATCAATAAATAAAAAAACTAAGGCTGAATTTTAAAAGAATTTAAAACTTAAAAACAATTTTTAATGATCGAACTAAACCTAGAAGTGACACCTAAGCATTTAGCAAATCCTCACAATAGCTTACTGCCAGGGCAATAAAGCTAAAAAACATAAGATGAAAGCACTTTTCCTATTCATAATGTTAGGGAAACAATGCTTTATGAGCAACTTCCTATTCACTACCTCCTTGTATTAGACTTAATACATTGCGAAACAACTTTTGCATGATATAATTATCTTCAACATAGTGGTGAAATCTTCCTTGTTAATCCTTTAAGACATGCATTGCATCTTGCTCATAGGAAAAACTCGGAGCTACGTATTCCACACCATCATTGGCATGCCAATGATGGTGCAGCCACCATCCAAGGGTCGTCCCCTTGTGCTCCCCCATCTCTTCTTGCCCTTCCATCGTTGGATGGAAGAGCCCCAACACTGCCACAGGAGTGGCAGTGCAAAATACGCTCCTCCGAAAAACTCATTAGCCAATTGTTTGATTGAGTAAGTAACCTCACCCTCATCCAACAGTCTCTTAATTTTTCAATCATTCATTATGATTATGAATGGATGATCGAAGAAGATTATGCATCCTTGGATTATGCATGCTTATTACTCAAAATGCACGATATACTCCTCCTCGGTAGTTCTCAACCCTCCTAAGAACAACCCCACTTACTAGTATCTCAAGGGGTCCAAGGAACCCAAGCAAAAACTTCAAGAATGTTCTAGCCTCAAAAATGTAAAGGAAGAGGAAGGTTCCTGGCGTGTTTTATAGACAATCAAATCCTGGTGTAGCAACCGTTGGATCTTAAGCACACTCGTTGAGATTCAAGAGGAAGCCAAGCCCAGTTCAGCATCAGATGCGTGACACGTAGCATGCTCAAACGCGGGGGGAAATCTTACGGTGTCAACTCGACTATAGTGTAGTGTCACCAAGGAACCTGGATCGATACCCCGTCGTCTCCTCTCCCAAAATAAACAGAGACGTCCATGCTCGCGTCTCTCGATTTGACCGACTTTGCTTCTTGCGCAAGTCTCCGCCATCTTCTTCCTCCTTTCCTTTGATTCTGTGAGCAGATCGGTTTGTTTTTCAGGCACAGATTTCGGCCTACAATCCTCTGAGGACGAGATTTTTCACTGATGATGATGATGCATTATAAACATGAATGAATCACAGGGTTCAGGCATTCAAAATTGCGGTGACAGGATCGGATCTCTGCATTTACCTTCTTCAAAGGATTAGTTTAACGGAATCTGACAGTTCTGGCAAATTGAGAGCTTCTTAGTTTCTTTGAGAAATTAAGAATAGCGCGGTAAGCATCAATTCGGTCTTTAGACGTATCTTGTTGTTTCTTTACTTGCAGTTGCAAATATTAAGTGAGTAGGATTCAATTGTAGTATATCGACTTTGATCAGTCTTTTGTATTAGTGCCTCTAGTATACATGAATCTCAGCTTGAAGTGGTAGGTTGGGCCTGGAAATTGTTTAGTTCGTCGAGACTCATATGTTTTGTCAGCATTCTGTGTAACCACAAGGTTTGTTTTTATTTTTTATAGGAGTTTGGGATTGAACAAGACCTTCCTCATATCTGAAGAAAACAGCTCTCAGGCACTTTACAGGCAAGTTATTCTTACTTTGGCAGTAGCTAACAAATCAGTGTCTTCTAGGATTTAGGCTAGTTCTGATTTTTAATTATTGCACTGTGGATTCAGGATTTGCTCATCTTTCAATATTCCTTAAAAGGATTCTGGTCTTACACCAACTGATTTTGACGTTCTCCATAATCAGCAATGCATTTGCAGCTTGAAACTCTTTTTTCGGGCTTAGTTGGTAGTCATGAAATGGACCTTTCTTTCCCAAAAGAAACACGAACATCAATTTGAAGATCACCAAATACAACCATAGGCAAAGCCCTACATGCAATGTAGTTGAATTCTCCCATGAAGAGACTGAGCATCTCGATAATGAAAAGCTATGCCAATTTATGGTCTGGATATTCATTAGGAGCAGGGTGAAAATGCCTGTAAGAGGAGGCCCGAGCCACGGGATGAGCATCTCAATGATCACTAGCTATCAAATAAGTGTTTTTAATTCCTATTTATGGACTGGGTATTGGTGAGGCCTGCTACAGGCCGTGTTTTCCCTGCTCCCAACGCATACTGGACATAATTAACAAATGGTGGAGTGACATGTCATTTGTTTTAAGTAGAGCTTTTGCTACGGATATAGCGCCTTTGCTCTCAATGAATGAGTGTGTACCACATCTGCAAAAACTGTGCATTTATCAATTATAGTCTTCTAGAGAACCTTAAAGGAATGTCCATCCAAGAAACCTTTGTGCATAATTGGAATAGTAAGGGAGGCAATACTTTTGGAGGATGATGATGTGCCCAACCATTAGGTTCCCTTAAATGTATGCCCTTACTTGAGAGAGAGAGAGAGAGAGAGAGAGAGAGAGAGGTTTTAACATTTATAGTTGTGAGAAGAACAGTGGTATGACCCTAGCAAGTTCACGAATAATGGCTGAAGGAGCAAAAAAAGCCTCGGCAGCTGCACGGACATCTCAAACAGTCGAAACGGTCACAATGGGGACATCAAATTCATGGATGGAGACATGGCACAAGGCTTTGCGTTGGATACCCACTTCAAAGAAAGACATTATCGATTCGGAACAACGCCTTCTTTCTACAATCAAGTAGGTTTTATTATGCTTCTTATGATGAATTTGCGCTTGTAGTTTGTATGCCTGGGCATATCTACCTTTGAAGATGAAATCTAGGCTTTTACTTGTTGACTTATCAATAAGGTAGAACCAAGGTCTATGTGAAGTAAATATGAGCAAGAAATTGTTCAAATCACTCACATCTCTAATTTTTAGTGTCTTGTGTACAAGCATGAGGAGTTTATGAGGGGTGGCTGGTATCTTCCTTCTAGCATTTTGATGCATAATGCTATATTATGTATTATTTGATTATTTTGGGCCTCTAGTTGTCTTAGAAGTTTTTTACATCAAAAAAGGACAATCAGATGATGCACTTTTTATTTTAGAACTCTTGGCTATCTGGTTCCTCTATGTTCAAGTTCCTTATTGTGTTGCTCTTGTAGCGAACATGGACCTATCAATGTCTTGTAAGGGAGTTTCGCAAAGCTTTTAAAGGACTTGGTATGTAAGTAGGGCTATTGGAATCTTTCTTTTTGAAAAATGTAGGGGTTCTATCCACTCTTGCTCTTCTTAGATCCAGTAACTCAATTAAAATAAAAACTTAATCACTTAGTTGAAGTCTGCTATCGTTCATCCTTTAAATAAGGGCATTGTGGGATGGAGGGTTATATGAGTAGCATCATGTAGCTCAATTATACAACATTCCAATGAATGTGTACAATAACCATTGTTCATGATTTCAGCTCGATCTTGTCATTTGCAAAGAATGTGCTTAATCTATCCATAGCCAAGGTCAACTTAAGCAATAAATTTGAGTATTCACATTTACAATTGTGAAATCAGCATAATGGAGTAGTTGAAAAATAATGTGATTGCATGAACCATCACCATATGCCACAGTCCTTCAATGGTGGTTGATCAATTTTAGCATTATTACTTCAATTGTTTTCCAATAATCAATTGGGACTTAATACATTTGAAGTGCTTGCTTCAAAATTTCATAGATGCACCGCGATTCCGCGATTCAGAAACGCGTTTCGGGATTTTCCAGAATCGAGCAGAATTGTTTCTTTTTTTTTTTGAAATTTTTTTAGGCAATATGGGTATCAGATGAAAGCTCTGATTGAGAGCATTATGACTGTGTAGTTTGCCGACTGTTTCGGGTGCGAAACACCAAAAAGTGTGTTTTCACTTAGGGAGTTGGAAGGCCAAATCATGAGGAGGCCTTACCGTCGGGGTGGGGGGCGTTGCCTCCCAAACCCCCCACCAGGTGGCTACCGCCCCCCGAACCCCCTAGAGCTTCCTGCTATATAGACACTGTAGATGAAAATGCTACCACCCCCCCTAAGATAAAAATGGGGTCCAAATGCGCGCTGAGAAGGGCCCAATATTTATGCCCCCAACTGTATGCACATTGATCCTGATTTTTGAATGGTGATTCTTAACATTACAATGTGGCTGCAATGCACACAAGAAAGTGGTGTAAAATTTTGAGTGCTCAATGTAATGATACATCATAGAGTCAGAAACAATATACAAGGTAAAATGTAGAATATGAATGCTCTTGGGAAATCATCATGTGAGCACTGAGTTTTAATTTGTTAGGTTTGTGCTCAATATTTAGTAACTACTAAGTACTAATCACAAATGATTCATACAACATTTCATAAGTTAAAATTCCAACATGTTACATATTAAGACGAAATGAGCGATAGTCATCAGTGTAGATCATAGATGTTATTGCACACTACATAGTGTATAATGTCAATGTAGTTATTGTTAACTTGCTTAGCTTTTAGATCTGATGCTTATTCTAAATTTGGTTTTCTAAGCTAGGAAATATGTGATGTATCTATTACCACAAATACTTTGTAGTTCTGAAAATTCTGCGGCAAACTATCTAGTATCCTCTTCATCAGTTGGCGCCTCATCCTCCCCCACTCATCTGAGTTTGTATTAGACTCCTCATCTAGAGCAGCTCAAGAGCTGTAGATTCTGCAGCCTGTTACCCTCTTCGCGATGTGCCTTGGGTAGTAGGTCCTACACAATGCATGCAACACAACACAATTAAGGAATGGAGTAAAGATTGGTTAGACGCCAGAACTCTAGACCTATGTATGAAAAGTTAACTTCAAGAATCAACATTCAAGACTTCAGAAAAAAAGCCAAGTTCCAAGTTTCCAACAAATCACAATACATTAATGATTATACATTCGGAAATTGGACATTGGTTTGATTTGCAGTCAATAGAGCATCCTCATGGAGTAAATCCTCCTCTTGTGACTTACGTGGCAGGTCTGGAACATTGTCACATCAATGTCGTTGGGATTATCTTACACAATCAGTCGTTGCGAAACCCTGGAGAGATCTTGTGGAGCTATCACTAACTTTTGCTGTAGCTGAGTTACGACTTTGCATCACTAACCTCAATTGTAGTTCAACTGAGTTGAACTCTTCTCGCTGAACGTGTGTCACTTTCACATAAGCAACCATACATATGGTAGATATGCTATCTATGTAGTCAATCAAACAAAGATGTGCATGAAACATATCTAACAAAAGTAATTGACCATCTTATCATGTCCACCTGCTAGTGGATGCTTTTCACGACACACTCACAATTATGTTCCCAACCTGGCAAACACCTATCTATGATATCCCCACTTGGGATTTATACTTGAGATTATAGGCTTCAAGAATCTTAACAATACCATCATTATAGATCAGCCATCTCAACCTCTGATGGAAGTATTACTTTCATTCAAACTACAATCAAGCGGTCCTTATTGTTCAATTTGCTACTACCAATCCAAAATTTGACCCCGCCTTGGGTCCTTGGTAGTTCAATAAATAAACTTGTAGAGATGGGAAGCTACAGCCACCACAGAGGCTCCTGGGTAGCTTACTTGGGGATAACTATAAATATCCCCCAATATCGTGTGTTAGTAACACGTGTACGTCAGCTTGTCAAGAGTCGTAGCTGTGAGAGAGTCGAGCACCACTGCAGCCAAGAAGTGTGCAAGGTATTGTGCTCTTGCATCGTAATGGTCATCAAAGATTGGTATTCGTTGTGTCTGATCCAAGCATCAGTGTGTTCAAGTGTTGCATGTTGTGTGCGTGCTAAGTAGCATGTATGAAGATTCCCTACCTGGTATCAAAGTTGTGTGGTCGTTTATGACCATATACCAAATTTCCAACTATTTTTACCACGTTGTTATCCATAACCAGCAAGTCATGGTCTCTTTGTCATATTATTATCCATAACCAGAAAGATGTTAAACACTGTAATGAACTGTTTGTGACTTATTGGCATCAAAAGATTCTTATATAAGGAAAGAATACTGGAAGCTTACGTATAACCTCACGATCACATGAGATACCTCCATTGTTTGCTCCTCTCAACTTTAAAATTCTGGCTGCCAAGTGCCTCAAGGATGCAGATAGATTGTTTGCTGCTTGCAAATTTTTAATTCTTGCGACCAATGACATCAGTGCATTTGTTGTGCTTCTACTTTTTAATCAAAAGAGTTTAAATAGTGGCCTTTTGGATTCGCTTACTAAGGTTCAAGTTGAATTGGTATTTTAAATGATCATTCATAGTGGTCTTGAAGTTAATTTTCTCTTCACATGTTTGGGTGTTCATACTTTCACTAAATTTGTGTTTCTTTGAAGGAGCTTAGAAACATTAAATTGGCTTTTACTTGGTACTCAATTGTAGTGTTTGTTTTAGCTGGTTGGTTGTGTCCCACAAAAATTCAGGAAAGAAAAGTTCAATGGATCATCTTGTTTTTTTTTTTGACAGAACTCCTTATGTGCAAGAGCAAGTTAATATTGGCTCTGGCCCACCAGGGTCAAAAGTGCGATGGTTTCGTTCAAAAAGTGACAAACCACGATTTATCAATACTGTCACCTTTGGGAAGGCTTCCACAGATGCAACCACTCTTGTGATGGTGCATGGTTATGGTGCTGCTCAAGGCCTTTTTTTCCGCAACTTTGATGCACTTGCATCGCATTTCAGAGTGATTGCTATGGATCAACTTGGGTAAGTAGCTTACTCTAAAATGACCATTCTTTATATTTGTGGTTCTTTGAATCTCGATTATATGGCAGTTAAATGGAATATCAGAGTGTTCGTATAAGTTGCTTTACTCTTTGCCAGCATGAGTAGAAATAAAAAGTGTCAATTGCAAGTAGTTAAGAGCTGTGTCCGACTATCTTAAGTCTCACAAAGAAGATCGTCACCAGCTGAAGTTACATGGTAGCCTATTCTCTAATTAATAGAACAAGCGGATCACTTTGAGAAGATAATTCTACATGTAGATTTAAATATTGAATTTTTCCTTCAGTGTATTTGTGTGGAGATGATACACTCAGACATTGAAGTGATAAGACCACAAATTATCTTGTTAAGAAAACTTAAATCTGCAAGTAGTTGCCAGATCTTTGTGGTGTTGAGCTTCTTGGATGGCTGTTGAATAGGTGGGGAGCTTCAAGTCGACCTGACTTCACCTGTAGAAGCACAGAGGGTAAGCAACTTTTGTTGTCCACGTAAAAAAGACTTGCAAAGAATGCTGATCCAGTTATCTAATAGAAGACTTGAATGCTACTTGAATCCAGTTATCAAATTCAGATGCATGGAATCACACGTTTTTACAAGGCTTTGCAAAAACTTTTCTAGCATTGGTCACTTACACTTTAATTCTCATCTTTACTTCAGAGACAGAAGCTTGGTTCGTAGACTCATTTGAACAATGGCGCAAAGCAAAAAACCTGACCAACTTTATCTTGCTTGGCCATTCATTTGGAGGTTATGTGGCAGCTCGTTACGCTCTCAAGGTGATGCATTTATATTTTACCTGCCGAAAGGTTGTAGCCTTATGTTTGATAGAAACTGCTAAACATCACACTGGCAAGGGCTGAATTTTTTTCTTTCTTTGACAGTATCCAGAACATGTGCAACACCTAATTTTAGTGGGTCCAGCTGGTTTCTCTGCTGAGTCAGATCGGATTATGGAATTTAGATCTACTTGGAAAGGCAGCCTTGCAAATTTCATATGGGAATCAAATGTCACACCACAAAGTATCATCAGGTAGTACAAGCTTGAAATTTGTAAATTCAGCTCCGAAGTTGATAAGGTTCATAATTTAATCCAAGTCTTTATTTTCCGTTGTATCAGAATGTCGTCTAGATATTTGGCTGTTTGTTATATGCTGTTTGGCTCTTATATTGTTGCTCTGTCATCTGCAAGCTATTGTCCAAGCTAGTTGGTGTCTCCTAGTATAAAAAGGTGTCTGTAAATGGGTAAGAAGGGTCCATGCCACTTTTTCTCAAATGGGCTATGAATTCTTTACGCTAGAAGAAGCTGGTTACGTTGTAGAAAGGAAAGCATCCTTGCTTACACATGATTCAACATAGCATTCTCTCTATTTTATTGCATCTACACATCTATGTCTATGCAACATTAGATTCCTCTCCATTTTCTAGTCTAAGAAGAGAAACCTAATATATGCTTGACGCATCCACATCGCCTGCTCATATACCAGCACATTTGATACAATGAGAATGATGAGAGAGACGAATTAATCATCAACCTCTTCACACATCTAGTGCATTCTGAAGTCCTTTTACTCTTAGGACCGAACAATCATTAATGACAACATATGGCACTTGGGCCCATTCGGTCATCTATTATTACTGAGTACATTGCAAGTATGCTAAACGACTATGTTAAATTATATAATGTAATTAATCATAAGCATGGCTATTTAGTGTTATGTAATAGCCGAAGTATATGCTAATGTTGCACAGTATCAACTAGTTTTGCCTAGTTTTGATGCCATTGATATTGAATGTGAAGATCATATCTCTAACACTTATCACCTTGAATGTGATGGACAAACTGAACGTATCAGCCAATCTATGGAAGATACGTCTATAACATTTGTTTCTAGGGGATAGTTCGACTTGTAAGGGTACCTCCCAATGGTTGAAGGTATGGCAATAGGCACGTGATGGACATCAAATAATCCATGGAGAGACCTTCAGGGTTTAGGAGATCATCTTCACATTATTTGATGGAATTCACAAGCTCTGTTTTCTAGTTTATTGCAACGATAAAATGATAAAAGAATCAGATATTCAACTTCTCTGGAGTTGGGCCTTTATGTTATGGTTGTTGCGGAAATTTGCTGTCAGCTTTAAATTATATCCACTTTTTACGGACTGTTTGTAGTTATTACATAATATTTGGTTGACGAGCGTTTTGTGAAATAGAATACTGAACGTTATTCTTTGTTCTGGACTGCTCAAGTTGTGGAACGAGCGTTCCAGAAAGTTTGGGGTCCTGGAACTCATTCTAACATACGTAACAAAGAGTTAGACAAATTTTTTCATACTCTTTGTTAGGTTGGAATGCTACGTTAATCAGTGCTTTTGACACAATCATATCATTTCTAAACTTAAAAGAACATATATGCAATTTTATGTTGAATCAGGTCTGTAGAAGATGGCCAGTGAAATTTGATGGACAACAAATAAGGAAGTTTTTGCAAGATAGTTCTTTATTCTTCTAGCTTTTATCGGTTCAATGCACTCGTCACATCATAGCAGAGTATTATGTCCAGTTTACTTACTTTGTGAGTTCACCTTAACTTGGACTCAGATGATACTACAGGCCATACAAATTGAACATATTTTCAGTTTAATATGGTTGGGTTCTGTGTAAGAGAGCTTATAATGAGCTTTCATACAGCATATCAATTGTATTGCCAGATTATGTGGTAGTACTGAAATTGTAGCTCATTAAAGTATCCTGCCATTTCCCATTAGATTGACCACCGTTGCAACTTCCCTGGTAGTTGCTTTTAGTATATTCTGGAAATGAGATTTGAACTACAGTATTGCGTTCAAGTTTTAGAGTAGGCTACCTTGCATTTTCCATGTTGGTTCTCAAAATCTCCTTGGATTGTATTCTAGGTATTCTGTTAACTAGTATAACTTGCATTTGACAATCCGGTTTCTCACAAACCCCTTAGCATGTACTTTGGATGTTAAGTACGCTAAAGAGTTAGTAAGAAGGTAAACTCAAGAGAAGATTTTAAAAAAAGACTCCTTTATGGCTATGGATGCTGGAAATGCGTACCTTAACAATCCAACGTTACATTGTTCTGGTGCCTTTTAAATTACTATGTAGTTACGAAATCTGAGTGTTCCTTAAATCACAAAGTTTTAAGAATTTTAATAAGATTGCAAAGTTGAGCAACAGTTTGTTCTTGTTTATGTCTGATTCACAGGAGCATTGGACCCTGGGGTCCCAACTTGGTACGTAAGTATACTGGAGCACGATTTGGCACCCATGCATCGGGGAAGATGCTTGATGAGCATGAATCCACTCTACTTTCTGGTTGGTGATAGTTGTTGAAGCCATACTAGAGCAGTCACCAGGAACGGTTCTAGGAGAGTTGACTTGACTTGTTCAATTGTTCTGAACTCTCAGATTATCTTTATCATACTTTAGCCGCAAGAGCAAGTGGCGAATTATGCCTCAAGTACATTTTTTCACTAGGGGCATTGGCGCGGTCTCCGCTGTTGACAAGGTATATATAACTAATGCGTTGCTACATTCATAGAAGTGGTTTCATGGTTTGAATTTGTAAAGCTTAAAAGCCTAGTCTCTACATGGTAGTGTTTCATACTTATATTCCAGTCAGTCATTTGCATCCCTTGCTTGAGAGAGAGAGAGAGAGAGAGAGAGAGATTAACATTTTTGTTTCAGAGCACCTGAATGGAAAGTGCCAACGACCTTTATTTATGGTGTTGATGACTGGATGGATTATCACGGAGCTTTGGAAGCAAGCAAACATATGAATGTTCCATCGGAGATTTTTCGAGTCTGTCAGGCATGTGAAATCTTGATAGATGAAACATCTTACCTTAGAATTGCTCGTATTATTTGTTTACTTTATCCAATTTGAGGCTTGTCATCAGCTGTTCAAAATCTTGTTGCTTTACTGGCCGGTATGTTTTGTAATTTGCAGGCAGGGCACTTTGTTTTCTTGGACAATCCTCCTGCATTTCACTTAGCTGTTCTACATGCTTGTCGTAAATTCCTTACTGGAAAGTTCAACGATGGGCTTGAAGAGTTTGTTGGGGATGTGCTCCAAGAGTTTCCGAGACAGAGGGAACCTTGAAAACGAGAGAGAATGGTGCTGATTCAGGAGGTTTTAAGCAATTGCTTGTACGAATTTGTCCATATACTGCTGCATTGCAGAATACTCTATTTTGTCTATGCTATTCATTATGGGGGCAATATTTTGCAATAAAACAAAAAATAGGATTTCTGTCACATCAAGTATATGGATATTCTTTTGAGGGGCTCTTTTGAGCTTGTTCCCTATCTTTAAGAAATCAATCTGTATCATGATTCATAAGTTCGAATGAATAGAAAGCAGGTTCATGAATAGAAGAATGAGCAGTCAGAAGCAGATTTGCAACCATTTGCTGAACGAACTTGGAAACCTCTTTTGCTCAGCAAAGGCGTACTGTAGGGAAATTTAGCTGAGTTTATTGTACGATGTTGTAACAAAATATGAGAAAACTTGTGGAGTCTGCATTTTAACAGCCAATGCATTTCTTCTTCAATTGCTGAAACTATTCTTAGTAAGCATACATAAATCCATAGCTGCCCATTCCGAAACTGAACATGTTTTGGAACTTGACCTAAATTTTTTTTTCTTTTCCAAAAGGCATTTTCAAATATCAAATGCATTGTTTTTTAAAGTTTAGGTTTTTGTTCCTTCGTTTGAAAGAATTTTATATTTCACAATTTCATAACAGGGAATGAAAAAAGTGGAAGAGGGGGGGGAACACACAATTCAGGCTATTTTTGCCTTATTACTAATAATTATTAATTGTAGCTCAAATAGGCTTTGCCCATATTGTAACTATTGAGTATATTGCCACATAAAATGAGATTAGTCAGCTGATTAATCTGTGTCAAATCACCACTCATTTTGAAAGAAAGAGGCCCTTTTTGAGTCCAAAAGAGCAATGGTGTGAGAATCTATTGGTGGTTAATAAGCTTGTTTACCTTTCTTTATGGATTCCAAAGGCACAGGCTAAAATCGAGTAATTTGTAAAGAGATTTTGTAGTAATACAATAAATTTGAAAAGAACTTATGATAGATATCTGGCTACCTTTGCACATTAGCTAAAAATGCTAGTTTTTTAGTAGTTGAAATTTTTATACGATAGAGATGAGCCAACAACAAAAAATTGTGCACTAGGTTTATACATCATTCATAAAACTTGTAAATTAGTGAAGCGATATGCTTTGAACCCAAAAATGAAAGTGTCATCTTCCAAAATTTTCATAATCTATTACAGTACTCAAAAAAGCCTTCATTGTTACTTCGTAAAATGCCTCACAAAGCATACCAAAGTATACATTCCACTTGCTATATGGAAATTGTTTTTATCCTTTGCTAAAATATTCTATTGCAAATGCCAAAAATAATCATGATGATTTCCAATTTCAGATTCTAATTACCTGGCATTGAATGATCCAACTCCTAAGAGACCATTTAGTTTTTTCTATGAATAAATGCACCAGGGTTTTTCTATTTACTTGGAGGTCAATTCCATCATCAAGAGAAAAAATCAAAGAGCAATTATCAAAATGTTACAAAAAGCATCTTCACTGCAAGCCTAAAGCTCTGATACCACTATAAAGATCGACAATAGCATATATTCACTATTGATTGGGAAGGTATACATTTCGTCTTTGATTATCTCCTTTAAGATAACTTTAGTGAATGACAGATGGTTATAAAAGAGTTGAAATCTTGTTAATTAATGCAAAAACATGTTATTTATTTCATTCTTATATACAATCAATGTTGGAAAAGGTTCGGCACTATAATCAAAACCAATAACAAACCCACTTATGCCTTTTACTTGTGCATAAGTGCTATTCATCTAATATTGCATGCAACACTTTGTGGCTTTGCATCAAATAGCTACATCAATGATATGCTAATACGTATATTTCTAAATCTTTGAAAGTGAGTGGTTTCTCCGCAGACAAAACATCTCTTTTGAAGTGCTGAAGGAAAAATGGCGGATTCAAAAAATCGAAAAAATCGAATTTTTGTACTTTCTGATTGTCTGTGTCCAGAAATGCAACAAGCGATCGCGGTGGGTTTCTGGAACGTGGTGTGTCAGATTGCACAAGTCTGAAGGATCAACAGGAGCATTTTGAAGTGATTTAAGATTTGATAAAGAAAAATCTGAAATGCGAGCTTGGAAAAATGAGAAATGCACGATAGCAACCAACCAACCAAAAGCGATTCAGAACTGAAAAAGTGTGTTGTAAAAACAAGTTCTGTGGATCAAAATGCAAGAAGATTATCAAAAGCAAACGACACCAATGTTTATTGATTGGTCTCGTTCTACTTCAATGTTTGATACCGCATCTACTCAACATTTGCAATAGGATCTACTCACTCTTTGCATCAATTCCACTCAGATAGCAGCAGATTCTTTTTCTCGCTCCTACACTGGCAGCGCTGGAATCTACTGGCTCTACTTCTCAATGACTAACACACTGGTCCTCTATCTAAATCTACTCAGTGATAACTCTCATTCTGTCTGACAGAGGGTCAGCATGGCAGGGCTTCACGAGACTACAAATCAGTTTAGCTATAGTTCAGTCTCAGAATCTAATTTTGTAGTATAAGAGTGTTGTACCCGCTTGTCAATGGCACAACAATGACCTGATTCAAAACCTTATTTGACAATGGTAGCTTATCTTGGACAGTGATCTTATCAGGACTCGATTTTCTACTGTTCTACAGTTCTATTTCGGATCGATTCATTATTGCTTACAGACTGTAGATTATTGCTAAACTAAACTAAGCAAGAACATGGAATTAAATTAAATCTACTCCTATTGAAATCAGAGAATCAACATCAGCTCAACAACTTCTAAACCAAAGCAATGGAAATCCTACAAAGTGCTTCCTACAACTGTCACTCAACAGTTGTAAGAAGAACTTCTCAGGGAGTAGAAACCAGGAGACATCAGAAAACAATGTAATGGTAGATCAATCTCCAAGTCCTACACATCTACCTGATACTAATTCCAAACCAAACTTTAAGAGAAGAAAGCATCAACAAGCACATTCATACATCAATTCCCAAACAAAATGCATGAAGATGGAGCATGGGAAGAAATGCAAGTAGAATGATCTTCAATTAACAAAGCAACAACATTTCAGTACAAATTAAATGCTCTAGAACTCGAGGAGGAGGCTCCTATCTATACCCACGAGATGTAGAACTTAATTGCATAATATTTTGGAGTCCACCTCTTGCAACAGAGTGAATCCCAATTTGTAATAATTTGAGTTCCACCTCTTGCTAGATAATAGGAGTCCTTGACCATGACAGAGGGAGCAGAATCCGAACAGTCAAACGAAGACGTTCGAGCTCCACATCAGTTGAGCGACGAATCAGATGAAGAAATGTTCGCAAGCCTACCCGCTGCTAGAACTCTTATAAAACGAGATGGTTCCGGATCTAACCAAAGAGACAAAGGCAAGAGCATTGCAGTACCAGAAGAATCTCCTAGGAGATCAACGAGAGAGCGAAGAGTGCCAGCAAAATTTGTGCCAGGCAGCTCGGCTTCTACATCCGCAGAATTTTGTGGATTCAGTGACAAACCACAAACATTTGAGGAAGCCATCGACAGTCCATAGAAGGACAAATGGATCCAAGCCATGAATGAAGAAATCGAATCCATGAAAAAGAATGAGGTATGGACACTGCAACCAGTGCAGAGAAATGAAAAACAGTACAATGTAAATGGGTTTACAAACTCAAGTATGGACTAAATGGAGATGTTTCGAGATACAAAGCCAGACTTGTAGCGAAGGGTCTTTCTTAGAAGTATGGCATCGACTATACTGAGACCTTCTCTCCAGTGGTGAAACATGCTTCCTTACACCTACTATTTGCATATGCAATTTCATACTACCTCAAGATTCACATCGTTGATGAGAAGACAACATTCCTACATGGTGAATTAGACAAAGAGGACTACATGGATCAACCTCCAAGTTATATCTCCAAATCACTTCCTAACTATGCATGCCGAATGCACAGGAGTATCTATGGTCTGAAGCAATCAGCACGACAATGGTATAAGAAGAAAGATCAAGCTTTGAGATCCTTAGGATTCGGGCTATTGAATGTCGATTCCAATGTTTATGTGAGAATCATAGATGGGGAGATCATCATTGTTGTTGTGTATGTGGACGACACCCTAATAATATGTAGAAGCGAAGGCCTGATTGCAGGAGTGAAGAATGAGATCTCGAAACATTTCGAGATAACAGACTAGGAGAAGCTAGATGTTATCTAGGCTTGTAGATTGACTGCGACTATGACGAAGGAAAGCTATACCTTCATTAGTCAAGGTACACCCAAAAAATCCTAGATGATTTCAGGATGACAGATTTCAAAGGGGCAAATACCCCAATGCTTGCAAGGACAAACCTGACGAACAAAGATTGTTTGAAGATAGAAGAAGAGCAGGAGACGATGCAGCACACGTCTTACAAGAGACTGATCGGATCTTTGATGTATCTAGCAGACAACACAACCCCGACATTGCCTATGCCATGTTTTGAATGAGTCAATTCAACACGAATCCAGGCTTAGCACACTGGAAGATCGCAAAGCGAATCTTACAATACCTTCAGCAGACGAAGGATTATGGGCTGTGTTATTCTCGTGATGTAGGTTTCCAGATGCACGCCTATAGTGATGCTAGCTGGGCATCTCTCAAGGACGACTGTTAAAGTGTCTCAGGAGAGTGCACCATTGCAACAAACGTAGCAATTCTCTGGGTCGACAAGAAGCAGACCATTATAGCTCAATCATTCTATGAAGTAGAATACGTTGCAGCCACGAATATGGCCAACGAAATCACATGGCTAAGACAGTTCCTTGACAGACTGGGTGAAACCAACCAAGAGCCACCGATTCTGCAGATGGACAATACTTCTGCAATTCACCTGACGAAGGATCCCGTGTTTCACTCAAGGATGAAACACATCGCAATCAAGTATCACTTGATAAGGGACCTGGTTGCTAGAAGGGAATTGACGACCAGCTTCATTGGCACGAAGCAAATGGTGGTGGACATCTTCACCAAGGCCCTAGACAAAGGTTTGTTCGATAGGCAGAGGGAGCTAAAGAAACAAATTGTTTCTGGCCACAAAGCTATGATAGCTTTAGATCTCAAGGCAGAAGAGAAACAAGCGAGCTGTGTGGTCACGAACAGAAAAGCTTCGACGACCGAAGACATGAAGCCGATGGTCAAACGAACATGAACATGGACACGGACACGAACACGAAGATAAAAGGTTTGTGGACCCAAGGCAACCAAATGACAAAGCCAAAGGCACAAGAAGACACGAAGACCCAAACGACGACGGATCTCTACGCGTGAAAGGATAGATGAGATCGCGGAAGTACCAGGAGGACGTCATCCTCCGAAGACTGACAGGATACCATTAGGACGTGCCTAATCAGCTGTTCTTCTAATCTCCTAATTTGCTAATTGTGTCCTCCTCTCTACGTACATGTAGATCATGATTATTAATTATGCAATTGTAGTAGACTGGCATATATACCAATGTAAGCTGAGCATTGTGTAGCCAGTAAGCTAAGGTCCAAGAAGTCCACTAGTAAGCGTGACAAGTTTTGATTCGCGAAAGACAGAGTTTCTTTCGCTCTGACGCATTGTGTGATCTGTCACAACAGCACTTAAGGAATTCTCTGATAATGCAGTAGATGTTTTATGCAGAAGAGTTTCTTGTCTTGAACATGATCGAATGCTTAATTGTCTGATAGTTGTACGTTTGTAATCAGCTGGATTCAATCTTATTCCGCACACTAGTTTTTACCTTATCGAATGCATAAGTAAATGCTACGTAGTCAACAGTGTTTGTCCTCACTTTGGAGGATTGTAGATCCTGTCACAGAGGGCAGTAGACCCGAGGACAGAATCAAATTCCATCTGGTTTTGTTTCTGTGAGAATCTCAACTGTGGGTACCAAAAGAAGAAACAATTCATGTCTAGGTACCTACTGCAGCCAAACCACCCAACTAAAGAGAAATTGAAGATTAAACCTCAATCAACGTCCCCCCTAAGTCACAACGATTAAATACAAGAGAGCAGGGATTTTTGGCAACTAAATATCCGAATTTGAAAGTGGAGTAGGCCGAGTTTTGTTGGTATATATAAATGCTAAAAGCCTAAGGATATTCCTTCCAAAATTCTTATCCATTATTAAACTCATATTAAATCACTAATGATTCTCCTCTGCATATATATATATATATATATATATATATATATATATATATATATATATATATATATATATATATATATATATATATATATATATATAGTCGTCAAACACCGTGCGTTGCTCCACATGTCATGATTGGAGTGCCTGGTTCGGAATGATGAAAAAGAGGACATGAAAGATGTTATTGGCTTCACTTTTCAGGCTGAATTTCTACACAAGGTGAGGATTAATATAATTATGAGTTGACCATTAGAATATTAACTTCTTGATTTTGCAATGTGTTCTTGAAATGAAATAAATCATTTTACAAAAAAGTAGTGTTGAAGGAATATTCACTTTGTCAAAGATTCAATAGGATGCCATGAAGACTAAATCTAGACTAATAGGGGAGGAATGAAAACTTACATAGACGGAACCTGGCAGTGAGAGACCAGAAGCGCACAAGGGCCAATTTGGTGCCAGATAAAGAAGTGGAGAGATCACAACCAGTCCACCAAGTAGGGGTAGGATGGGAGAAAGATGCTAAGCATGTGACCATTCTAATCACGCATTGAGGGTTTCCAAAAGAATCGGCCATAGTTGATGGAGGATTCGGAGTGAATATCATTTTCTCCATGCTTTATTGCATAATGGTTAAAACCTTCCAGCAAATTCTCCAATCAAATTACATAAGGAGAGTTACTTACATGCTCAACAAAGTACACCAAAAGTAGCTGAATTTTGTTTCGAGCTTGATTTTGTAGTCTTGGACTTGCCTGATTCGTCCCACTCCTATAGTGTCCTACTAGATAGATCGTGGCTAAGAATGTCCCAAGTTCTTCACGACTGGGGACAAAATCGTATTGTCCTGCAGAATTGTGATTCTGCAGTTAAGATCGATTCCGATACCTAGATTACAAAGCCGATAGACCAAAGAGCTTGTCATATGTGATGATTCACAAACCGATGTGGTAAATTGGACCAACGCCTTAGCTACGGTGGATTGTCTTCAGTTCGATGTTTCATCAACTGAGCAAAGCGAAGGTTTATCGTAGATCCATTTTCTAATGAAGACGATATCCCAATCAAGAGGTTAGCACAACCAGCGAAGAAATCTAACAAAGGCCATCAAGAGTTTGTTTCGTTTTTCATGATGAGCCTAGAGGCTATACCCCAAGAACCACTGCAAGGAGTCTGTAGTGAGAAAGAAATAGAAGATGTGTGACTCCTGAGGAAACGGGCTTCATTTTAGAGGAATGTCACAATTTCGCCTGTGGTGGACACTTTGCTGGTCAACTAACAGGTCAAAAAATCTTAAGAGCAGGATATTGGTGGCCAACATTATTTAAAGATGCACATGCTCATGCTAGAGTTTGTGATATTTGCCAACGTATAGAGACCCAGCTAAATCGGACTAGCTCCCTCATCCCCATCCAAGTTCAAATACCATTCAAAAAATGGGAGATTGACTTTATAGGTCCAATTCATCCAGCATCTTCATTTCGAAAGCACTACATTATCGCAACTACATACTACGTCACTAAGTGGGCTAAAGCAAAGGTAATGCCTAAAGGAAATGCCAAAGAAATGGCTCGATTCCTATTAGAACAAGTCATTAGTAGATTTGGAGCTCCTAGAGAACTAATTGTGGATCAAAAAACCCACTTTCTGAACAAGATCATAGAGGGTCTGACAAAAGAACTACTGATTAAACATCAGAAAAGTATTCCTTATCACCCTCAAGCAAACGATCAAGCCGAAAGTACAAACAAACAGTACATGTCCATACTGCAAAAAACAATAGCCGAAAACAAGATAGACTGGGATAATAAGCTATATGCTGCTTTGCGGGCTTACAATGTAACCTACAAAGCTAGTACAAATCACACTCCCTTCTTCTTGGTATATGGACACGAATGTGTCCTGTCTATTGAAATAGAACTGCCAACTTTAAGACTGGCTATGTCCACAATCTAGGTAAAAAAGAATTCATCCAATAGCATATCAATGTCTTACAAGAGTTGGACAAACAACGTTTGACCTCTCTGATGCGTCAAGAAACCCATAAATAATCATGAAAACAATGCATGATAGAAAAATCCCAAATTACAAGTTTAGCCAAGGACAGCTAGTCTTGTATTATGAAACAAGGCATGAGCTAATGCCTCAAAAATTTGGCATGCATTGGACGGACCATATGTGATAAAAAAAAGTTGTATGACAACAACACAGCTAAGTTAGCTGAAATAGGAGGTAACATGTTCAAAACTCATCTAAACGTTGACAAAATTAATGTTGGATTCCTATCCTCTCCATCCGTATCTTTCTTCTAATCTAGATCCATTCTCTAACTGCTGTAATACTTGTATTGTCACATATTCTGGAGAAATACACACGTATTCTAACAATCTACAGAAATACAAAGAAATTCGTGATAGATTCCTAACGACACAAAAGTGTTCGACCACCTCAGCTATTCGGCATTCGCCACGTCGAACATTTCGGTGACTTTGACTTTCGACCACTCAGCCATTTTTCCACGTCGACTATCTATCACCTCGAATGTTTTCTATTCAACCTCGACGACTATTCGGCAACCTTGACTAATCGAGCTCACAAGCTAGTCATATGTAACTCTCAAGTCGAGTCAATCAAAAGGCGGCTCAACCGTACCATCATCACGATCGGGCTGGATCTCCAACAGACTCAGATGCTGTCTGAAAGCGACAACAGCACATAGCTGAATGCTCTAATTTGCAATGTATAGATTAACCATTCTTTTAAGTCATTTGTACAAATACTCATCAACTTATCAGTTGTGAGGTTAGAATCTTAAATCGAACATTGAAAACTTAGAGGGTTGAATCAGTGATTGAACATCCAGAGCACAATGGTTCTGTTCTTTCTCTCTATTACTACAGAGTATTGTCTTAGAAAGAACGCGACTCTGCCTGCATTCAGACTGTTATCATTCACGACTAATTAATATTCGTTCCATAATTTGAGTCGTGTATGTTTTGATTGAATGCTTATTTTATTCATGTTCAAATAGATTCATGCTCGCATATAAATTATTCGTAGATTAAACTATTCATGGGACTGATAGCATAAGTTGATTTTGTTGTTCTAATCATTGTTCCTAGATGCTTTATGCTTCCGCACATAAAATCTAAATCTATAACTCAGTGAATTGTGAATGGCTATGGAATTGAGTCTTTCGATCTAGTGACTTTGAAGCTGTGATCAAGTAAGACAAATTTTGATTCGTTCGAATCTAATTAGAATACAATAGAAATAGTTACATGTATTGAGGATTTCACTCATTTTTCACTGATACGACGCGCATTGCCTCAAATCCCAACATGGTATCGGAGCTATCTCTTTGTTTAATTGATACCAACATGGTATCAGAGCTTTAGCTTGGTATCGAAGTGTTTAGATATTATCATTAGAACATACATTATCGGAATAATATAGTGTAGACTTTTGCAATAATTGTTTTCAATCATGCAATCTACTATCTGCATACACTCATCCTGAAATTCCAGATGGATTCGTAGCCACAGTCTGCTCTAATGGTAGACAAACTTGATGATTCAAATTACCACTTGTGGAAATTCCAACATGAGAGTAGTACTCATGGCCAAAGAACTTTGGGAAATAGTCGATGGAACCGAACTAATTCACAGTGTCGATGAGCAAGCCATTTCCAAGTGGAAGTTTGACAACAACTCACATGCAGAATCGATGTATAACTAAAGGCCTCCCTGACAGCAAAACCCCTCATGAATTCTGGACAGGATCCAAGCCTTCATTGAAGCAATTGAGAGTATTAGGATGCACTGTCTATGCTCATGTCCTAAAGGACAACGGAAAGAAACTAGATGAGCATTCGTTCAAAACTATTATTGATGGCTATTGTGCTTATGATGGAATGTATAGACTGTACAATATAGAAACCTGTAAAGTTTTTACTAACAGGGATGTGACTTCTATAGAAGATCAATTTATCGATTTGAAGGGCAAAGACCAAATGCAGTCTACAATTTTTGCCCCAACAACTGATTCTTTTCGGAAGACAATTTCTATTCCTTCTAGTAGTCACCCTATACAGTCAGACCCAGAAGAAGAAAAAGCTGCAACTCAGGAGCAACCAAATCAACCGACACAAAGTCAAGTTTCGCAGCCAGAAACTTCAATTAGAAGATCAGCTCGAATTCGAACTCAGCCTGTCTGATACATTAATGAGTTCACTCACTATTCTATTCAGGAGCCAACCATAGTTGAGGAAGCTATGTCACAAGTAGATTCGGATCTCTAGAAAGAAGCAATGGACAAGGAGTACAACTCGTTGCTAAGGAACAACACATGGACTGTCACCGAGCTACCAGCAAATAGAAAAGTAATCGACTACAAATGGATCTTCAAGATCAAATATAATGTGGATGGCAATATCTCGTCTCGTGTCAAGAAATTCTCACATATTCCCAATATCAACTACTTCGAAACTTTCAGCCTAGTCGTCAAGTCAAAGCACACATCAATTCAACTGCTACTTTTGTATGTTGTTGAGGTACACCAGATGGATGTACAAAGAGCATTCCTCAATGGAGTTATTGAGGAGGATATCTATATGATCCAGCTACATCCTCAATGGTTGAGAAGATCAGATTTGCGAACTCCATAAGGCTTTGTACAGCCTGAAGCAATCATCCAGAGCGTGGTTCCATCGAATCAACACATTCTTAATCGAACATGGATTCGAACCTAGCTCTGTAGACTGTAATGTATATTTCAAAGATGTAGATCAATTCTTTGTCATCATCACAATCTACGTGGATGATACGTTAGTGTTCAGCAACAATATCGGACTAAGATCTCATACCTCATTTTTAGCAGTTGTGTTTTTCATAGACCTCGAGTAAGAGGTTTAAAGAGCAATGCTTTGTTTTGTGAGTGTATTATGATCTTGGTGTGAGAGTTATTGTCTTAGAAAGAGAGAAATGGCAAAACCAATGCTTTGTGTGTGTGTGTGTGTGTGTGTGTGTGAGCATAAAAACCATTCTTTGAGTGAAGGTGGATGAATTGAGACATTGGTGGATAAAGGGAGTATTTAGTGTGTTTGGGTGTGTATGTTGCTCCATCACTTTTCTTTGTGAACCTCTTAGAACCCTTTCTATATAGGGATCCTCATAGCCATATTCTCTCAATAGAAAAGAGATGTTAATACGATGTCTAATGGGTTTGAATGAGAGTGTGCAAAGTGTATCAATGGTTGCTTAGGTTCACTTCTTAGTTGCCCTTTGAGAGAAATTATATCCATAGTTCGCTGATATCTACATCAGAAGTATCAAACAACACTCTCTTTTGGATTACAAATGATCCAACTACATGTCCAATGGAATTCCGGCCATATTGAAGCATGATCAACACGGTGCCAGCCATGCATTCTGGTCTATGGAAGGGGGCATTCCTAGTAGCAGTCAACAAATTTCTAGCTGACAAGTTGTGATCTGGCAACCCGTGCCTAGATCAATCCTCTGGCCACGCTTCATTGACCTCCAACGCAATTTTAGAGGACCACTCCTATCAAGATCTCCAGTTCTGTGCCTATCTATCAACTTCTAGCACTGACAGAGGAGTCTAATGAAGACCATTTTATTCTATAGCACACCGCACTTCAAAAGTTCTAGTATTCATGTCAATAGTTTGTTGTCTTGAGGCAACATAACTTTGTTCGAAATCCTAGGCAGAGTGACCATCGATGCCCACAGCTGCAACCTATTCCTGAGTCAGTGGTAGTGAAGCATTAATCATCAAAACTGACCTGTTTTCCAACGTTGACATAAATACATTTGAAAAAAAACCATCGGTGCAGGATCGTTGCTTCGGCAACTGGTTCATGACCGTATCTTTTCAACGTATGCATGGGAATTCCATCAGTAATGGTCAACTATGCACTCTACTTAACACGTACTTGTTATTCCCTATTCTCTTGGAATTAGCAAACGTATAGTTTTACCAAAGTACGTAGAGAGTGTGTTGTTTCAGTTTTCTGATGAGTGAAATGATGTTGTTTATGCATCACAAGTTGTTCTTTATAGTTACAAAAAGTCAATTGCTTTACGAAAGTACGTTTAATGATGTCATCATGAAATCTAAATTGAGCTAGTATGCAATTGTCTAACTAGCTGAAACATTACATTCAAATCGTTTTCATAATCATTATGGGTACTATTTGCAATGGGCTTGACCTCTTTGACCTCTTTGAAACACGAGAGCATGCAGTCCACCGAGCATGGCCTAAATACGCCATCTTGGTTAAGTCTCACTATAGAATTCGCCGGCTTCACTAAGGCTAGATCTCATCAAGATCAGTCCTCCAGCAACTCCGCGAATTCTATCTCAGAGATTTTTTCTGTTTTCTATCAGAAAGTCACATTTTTTTATATTCCCTATCTGCCAGTAAAACCTTTGTTTTAAAAATCGCCATCCAGCCTAAGAAATCGTTCTCAGTGAGTACAAATTCCTTGTCCTATCCGCGAATTCTAACAATACAAATTTTTTTTCAAAAATATAAAAAAAATCAATATTTTGATAGACAGAGCTCCTTGTCAGAATTCGCAAGTGTTACAGTTCGATTTATCTGCCTCCCACGATTTCTCAGCCTATTCGCGAATTCTATTACGGCCAGAAAGACCAATCTTTTTGTCCTACACTCTCCATTCTACAAGCAAACTGTTTTTTTACCAAATACAGTATTGACCTAATCATCTGTATTGTTACTCTCCTCCACACTCTACATCATGTCTCGTGACTGTGCTGAATCTTCCAATCCGACTCCTCCACGACTAGAACGCAGAATTCCGCGTATCGATGCACCAAAGTATGATGGAGAATCTGACCCAGTCCGATTTCTCCAAGACTTTGATAATGCATGCCGTTTTTATGGAGATACCTCTGAAACTAAAAAGCTTCGCCTATTTCCCATGGTACTCTATGGAACAGCCAAGGAGTGTATTTGAATCTCGAAGCTCCTGACCTTGTTTCTTGGACCACCCTCAAGGACGCTCTCGTCAAGCGTTTCAAGCCATCTAAACTGACTCAGAGCCCATTTATTCAAATTACTCATATCAAGATGTGTCGCAAAGAGTCTGTTCAAAACTACATTGAGTGTTTTAAGCGTCTCAAAGTAGAATGTGTTGATGAAAATATCACCGAACGTATGGCCATAGAACTGTTCTTGGTTGGATTGCCAAAAAACATCCGTCATGAACTCAAACCAGTTGACCTTTATGATCAACTTGAAGATGTGATGACTGATGCTATCCGTGAGGAAGACGAAGGTTCCGACGATGACTTTGACCGTCGTGAAAAGAAATCTAAGAATCGGGACCGTCCTAATCATCCGAAGTCTGACAATATTGCCCAATCTTTTGAACTTCTACATCAAATGGAAACTTGGAAAAAAGCTCAACAATCTCATATGGATAAACTCACTGTCGATTTCCAAACTGCCATGAAACAGATTGTTGAAAAATCCTTTCCAGCAAGAGAAAATGTCTGGTGTCCAATCTGCTCACAGCATCACACTGCTAATGAATGCCCTCAACTATGAAACCATTTTTCAATAGCCACCAGACCCACCATCTATCGAGCATACCACCCTTACCCTCCACAATAGCCTGTGCCACGACCAGCGGTCTACCAACCACGACCAACTGCACCAAATCAATACCCATCACCACGTCAACATTTTGTCGTTAATCAACCTGCCCCACAACACGTTGTCCATTATCTTGATCCGATGTTAGTAGATTCTAGAGAATCTCCAAGTGTCGAGCCAAGCTGAAGACACAAGTTATCTCTCACCCATGACCGAGGAGGTCTCAGAAGGAGGAGAGCAGAAGAAGCTAAGAGCCGAGCATGAGAGCCGAGGAATTACTAGCTAGGAAGACAGTGAGTTATCTATGTGAGCCTACATGGTGTATCCCAAAGAAGGAATGACTATGTAGGAGCTAGTAATATTTCCTAGGCATTGTAAATAAATGTAGACCCCCCTTAAATTAGTTAGAGTGAGCCACCTTTTGATGGTGACCTTTAGTGGAAGGGCAAATTCCACACGTAATTTCTAATTTGGTGGAATTGCCACTTGGGCTCCACATGGGCAGCCTTCTTGCATATTTAAGGCCCCCCCCTCTCTTGTGAGGGAGCTTTTGAATGTATTGTCAAGTTCTCTTGAGCGAATAAAGAGGATCCTCCACGAGTTCTTGATGATAGCTAAGCTCCTTGTTCATGGCAATGTTCTTGAGTGAGATTTCTATGAGCATGCTTGATTCCTTTGCATTGTGGATTAACTAGGCTCTTGTTTCTTGTTTCTTGCTTAGTTGTGGATTAGGATTCAGTTCTTGTTTGTGGAAGGAGGTAGTAATCAAGAATGTTTCATGCATCTTATCATCACTACTTGGTACATGAGAAAAAGCGTGTACATTTGAATGAATGATTTCCTCTTTTGCCATAGCAAGTTTAGCATCCAACTTAAACAAACTACCTTGTTTAACACCATTTGCTATGCAATTATCATTCTTCATGATGGAACAAACTCCATGCTTGAAGTGAACATCTAAACCCCATTAGTTGCCCAACACTAAGCAAGCTTTTGGTAATTGATGTTACAAAAAGGACATTGTCTAGATCCACCCTTTTGCTAGATCCTAGACTTGATGAAATGGTACCAACACCATCTATCTTACACTCTTAATCATTTGCTAAAGAAACAAATTTACTAGCACCACTGAAAGAGTGTAAGGTTGAGAATGTGTCCTTTTGGAAAGTCATGTGGGAGCTAGCCCCACTATCAATCCACCAAGTGTCCTTTGAGTTGCTTTTTCTTGTTGGAGTGGATGTAGATGCCATCAAAGATGAGATCTCCTCATCTTCATCCTCTTCATATGCAAGGTTTTCTTGTTTTCCCTCCTCCTCTTTTTCTCTTAGCCTCTTGTAGCATTCGGATGCATAGTGCCCCTTCTTTCCACAAAAGAAGCATTTCTGCTTTGACTTGTCCTTTGAGTTTGATGCATCATCCTCTTCTTTGGCCTCCTTTGGATGCTTCTTCTTTTCATTGGTCTTCTTTTTGCCCTTGAATGAGAAATTGGCTTTCTCATCTCCATCCTGCAAAGACAATGAACTCGTTCTTGCCTTGGTGTGGAGCATCCTACACTCTTCAGCCACTAATACACTATGAAGTTTTTCTATAGTTGGCAAAGTGTCTTGGATGGCAAAACTTTGGACCAAATTTGCAAAGTCATCTCCTAGACCATTAACAACAATTTGTACAAGCTCTCCATCATGAATCTTCTCTCCAATATAAGCCAACTCCCTATTTAGAGACTTGATTCTGAGTACATAATCATGTGCACTCTCCTCACTTCTCCTCATGCTTTGCAAAATCTGATTTCTAAGCATGAGTACCCTTGAAGTGTTACGAGATTCATAGATTGATTTTAAAGACTCCCAAGCCTCTTTAGCACTAGTACAAGTTGATACTTCTCTCAACAAATCATTGCTCACATTCATCTTCACACAATGAAGTGCAAGCCTAGATCTCTTCTTGTATCTAGCTAACTCCTGTGCACCTAGAGGTTCATCTTCATCCTCAATCAATAACTCATAAAGGTCTTGGAGCACCAAGAGTGACTCCATCCTAACCTTCCAAATAGCATAATTTGTAGAATTCAATCTCTCACTAGCTTCTAGAAGGTATGCTCCAGCAGATCCCATCTTACTAGTGACTTCTACAAACAAGAAATACATTTGATTGACTTGAAACTCACAAAGGTCTTACACTTGTAGTGTTTCACTCAAATTTTATTTCTAATCCAACAAATGGACTTATAATCACAATTCCAAAGCTGGAATGAAGATAAGATGAAGTAAAAACTACTTTCAAACAAATCTTGCCAAGAAATGGATTTGATTGTCTCTAGAAACTCACTAAGGTCTCTCTTTTGTAGTGTTTCACTCAAATTAGATTTCTAATCCAAAAAATGGACTTATAATCTCAGTTCTAGCACTCCCTCACAAAGTTGGAATGAAGATAAGGTGATGTGAAATCTACTTACAATCAAATCTTGCCAATTTTGGCTATTTTTGGACAATAACATGACTAGATCTCCCTCACACTTTTTGATGTACTTTCAAGACCTGTAAAACAAGCTTAGAGCACCTAATTTCAGCCTAGATTAATTAGATTTCATGACCCTATGTAAATCTAATCAATGGCACTCAATCTTGGTAGCTTATCCTAAGATTTCCACCAAAAATTACATCAGAAGCTCACAAATTGAATTTCTTTGGATCAAATGAATGCCATGCATTAAATGCAGCTTCAGAGGTGCCCACACATGTGGAAAGTATGGATTTGGACCCCTACCAAGTTTGGGATCAAATCTCCTCACCAAAATCAAGATTCTAGCTTGCCCTCTCAATACTAGTTTTTAGCACCAAAACTTGCTAAAAATGGATTTGCATTAGATCAATGGCTTATGCTCTTGTACTTGGCTCTGATACCATGTGAAAGTATTGTACTTTAGGACCATAAATGGATCTACAAAAGATCCAAAGAGTGATTGGATGCTTGCTTAACAATCTATCAAAAAACTAGACACAAAAAAGTTGATCTAGATTGGCAATTTGACAAGCACCAAGCATTAACAATCAAAAGCATTGATCAACATTGAAATCTGAGCCCACACATGTGTACTACATGCTGTAGTACGGCCTTCAACCTGATAAACAAGTAGAAATTGATTTGGTTTCATTTGGATCACAAAAACTCAATGTGCATAGTGAACCAGCTTGAGATTGCCAATGAGCTCCAAAAATATTTTATCTTCTCACTATGGGAGCTTGGAATACATAGCAAATTCGACTTCCTTCTTGAATTTAGGTGGATTTCCAGCATGTAATAAGGAAGTTAACTCACTTTTCTTACCCTAAAATGAAACCCTAGCCTAGATCCTAGAGTTATGCTTGGTAGGTAGCTAGTTGGTCAAATTTTCACCTTAAACTTAGGTGTAGGTCCTATAAAGTAGGGATGACCACCAAATAGACATGACCAACTCTCTTGAATTGCCCTAACCTACATTAGGAGTGGGTTTCCACGTGGCATCTCTTCCATGTGTGGAACCCAATTATACACAATATTTACAAAGTTCTACATGGCTAGATTTGCCAGAATAGGCTATTTTTCACAAGATGTGGCTGATGGATGCACATGTTGTTGTCAATGTCAAACCCCAAAACAACTATGTAAACAAAGTACATGTGTTTGCATGGAATGAACTTCCCCTTCCCCAACATGCACTTGAAATCCTCACAAGTACATGTGGCAAAGTCACGGAGTTTGACTATGTAAATGGTGCCATCTGGATTGGATGCAAAAACTTTGGACATGGAAAGTGACATCTCTATCTCTTATGTGTACTTGTTCCTTCACCAGGTTCGCCTTTAGATCAACTGCCCTTTTGATTCGATTGTTTTTCAAAAAAATACAACGCTTTTTCAAAGCGACTAGCTACACCAATAACGTTTGTCTAATTGTCGAAGATTTTTTAGTATACTAGAAGAAGTTGGTATGACTTTGACATAATTGGACTTTAAATTGGTTCCACACCATGTGCAGTCTTTCTTGAGCATTTGCTAAATTTGTGATACAAAAAGTGTAGCTTCTTTTAAATCCAAACTCGACCTACTCGCAAAATATTTACTCCCAAAATGCCAAGGCCCTTGGTAAATCATTAATATAATAATCCTAAACTTTCATTTTTGAGAGCTCTTAGGTGGCTTTGATTGTCTTTAATGTCAGATGTTTAATTAAAATCTAAAATTTTAGTGTCTTAAGGCAAAACCTAAAATTAGACTCCTATAAATTTTACTAGATTAGTATGGCTTACATTGACCCCTATAATTAAAATCTACAATTTTATTGTCGTAAAACTTAAAATTAGACCCTATAAATTTTACTAGATGTTTAATTTAAATCTACAATTTTAGTGTCCAAGGCAAAACTTAAAATTAGACCCCTATTAATTTTTCTAGAATTAGTATAGCCCACATGGACCTATTTTCAAGGCCTACATCAAGCTAGTCCATTATTTGACTAATAACTATTGACTAGATAGGTAAGATAGGTGTTGACTAGTAGATTTTGACTGATAGTTAAGGTAAGTGAAAGTAGGTGAGGATATGTTAAGAAATAGAAATGCCTATAAATATTAGGGCCTATGGCGAGTTTCAATGGCCACAAATTTTTGTACTTCTATGTTGCCTAATTGTGCTTGTTACCAATAATAGAATTCTAATTTGTACTTGTACCTGCAAGACACAATGAAAAGTGAATGCTATGTACATTCTTCAATGTCTGGTCATCTAGTACCTTCTAGACATTAATCATTCTATTAATAGCATTCTTTATTAGACTGGTTTATTCTCCATACGGATCCTAGAAAGTTGATTAATGATAGATTTTATAAGTCTCTAGCATTAAAATGTTCATTCGAGATTGAAAGGTAATTGTAGGACAAGTGTATGAACGTGTTATGTCAATTCAACTTGATAAAACATTGAATTCCTATTTCACTGGATTATGTGGTGTCTTCAATTTCTTTTGAGTGTGCTTATCGATCAAGGAGCTTTGATATAAAATAGACGATCTATTATAAGTGAGGGAGATGTTTTTCTCACTTGATTTCTGCGCTATTAAGAAAGTATTACATTATTTATGGATATTTTGGCACATTCAAGAACAAGATTGAGTCTCTCTTGTAGATCTCTACAAACTTCAGGCAACATGATCAATTTGTTTCGCTTTAGTTTAGAGATTATAATATGACCGTGGCCCTTCATATCCTCGTCCATCTTGTCATTCAAACAATCCATTGTTAACAAGACCTTCATCCAATCAATGGTATTAGTATACGAGTCATGATTGAGGACTCCTGATTTTCATGATTTCAATCTATTAGACTTGGTCACATTTTTCACAGTGATTGATAGGCTTCACCTTCCATGTATCAAATTTGACCTTGATCATCTTTTCAGTCTTTAGACGTAATGCAAAAGGGGTATTAGTATTTCAAATATCAAATAGAATATAACAATCTAGTGCTTGAAATCTTCACCTGCCCTTACTTCTGTCATGCTTAATGTTTGATGCATGATTGGTTGACAAAATTGGTAGGAAAATGACCTATACCTAGTACAATTTGTTGGATACAAAGTTCACTCCAACTACACTAGCCATTATTTCAGCTTTACCATGTAAAAGCCTTGAGCTAAATGGGCATAGTCATAGGGAACACCCTACACCCTATTGAGTACCAGGTTGGACTGTAAGAAACTTGAAAAATACCCAGCATCAACAATGAAGGTACGGCTTTCAATCCAATCCTTCCAAGTCTTTTCTCAATGGTGGATTGGGACCTTCAATAATGTTCTGAATGGCTTCCCAACATGGACATATAACAGTCCCTCTAATGCCTTGGTGCTATTGCATTCCAACGCATGGCAAAGGGTGGTTCTTCAGGCACCACTACGGATTTGGGATTGGAAATGTTAGGATGAAGATCATCAAAGTAGGGTTCGAGTAAATATATCGAACTGATCTCTTGAAAAAGTCGAGTTTTTTTTTGCATGTCTGCCCTTCTTTGATCCATCATCGTGTAGTTCAAAAGATTGAAAATACTAAATGATGGTTTGGGGCTAGAAATAGGCTTCATCAACAGTGTCTTTAGGACTATGGTCCTCCTTAAGTTCATGCAGTCTAGCCTTAAAGAAAACAATGCAGTGTTGCAAATGATATTTTGTTGAGCAAGGTGCCACATTAAGTTGAATGCAGTGTTAGGCCTAGCATCACCTTCACACTATTTAGGTCGTGGTGGGCAATCAATGTAGGTATCGCCATAGCCCAAATCGTTATATAATGGAACATAGGTCTCTTCCTGTGGAATCAACTATGATGATTTTCGTCAAACATTCAGCACATCTATCTCTATCTTCTTCGTGATTGGCCTTCACAGATTTGTCAACAGCTCTTTCATTCACACTGCAGTTAAGCAGTTAAGCACATCTCTTGTTCTCAATATTGTCTTAATCAATTCTTCTTAATTTAATTATTCCAGCAATGTTTCTACTTGCCTTTTTCACACAGACTTCTCTTCAAACTCAAAGAAACCTCTCTATTCATTTCAAGCTTCAACGGGTAATGGCTTTGATTCTAATTGTAGGTCACAACTATAACAATTCAGCAATCATGAGAGAGAGAGAGAGAGAGAGAGATTCAACATATGGAGTGTGGTGTGTCTCCTTGCAACGACCTACTACAAATACTAAGTTGACTTCACCAATATTAAAGTTACCAACTAGTCATAATTTCTACATGGTGGTGAGTCTGATGTCGATTATCTGTAGCGCTGCTCAGCTGCATCTTTGTTGAGTTAGATGTTGGGGTTGCCTTGACAAATACCCTCACAAAACTAATGTGCAACCAGAAAACCCCAAGACATTCAGCAAACTTTGGAGGGCAGAAAGAGCACGAGCTCCACTAAGGGAGAGAGGGGGAAATGAAGGGAGAGAGCAATCGGGACAACAAAATTTAGCGGTCTGAACCTCAAACAGGGGTCCTTGCTTTGAGTTTTGGGCCTGTTTAGACCCATGTACCCATTTTGCAGCCCTTTTTCAACTTTTTGAATCATGGGAACCCAAAGAAACACTTTAAAAAGCAGATATTTCAGATAGTTCAAATGTCCAGGTTTCAATTGAGTTTGAAGCATTCAAACATGTTCTGAATGTTACAATACATGTGTAAACCAGCAACACACATACAGAACCAGCCATGCACACTGGCCTCCACACGCGTACAGTGGTGACATGCAGCTAATCAATGCCATGGTCAGTCTATAAATATAATCGTGTCTCTGATACAAATCTCAGAGTCAGTATTTCAGGTAGGGAAAAACATTGTCTGTCAAGTAACAACAGATACCCACCATTGGCTCAACTCATGTAAAATTCACAAAACTTAGCTGTTCAGCTATTCCATGTTTACTACAACTAGGAGACAACTGCTTCAGATTCCATCCATTCAAATTTATATGTCTCCATCGTTCTCAGCTGCAAAGCATGAAATACAACCTAATTGTGACGTTTCAAATCGATGCATGAAAAAAAGCTTACCAATGGTCCTTTTTCCAAAAGAGACTACGGAAGTTCAAGAGGACACAAGTTTTGATGACTTCTGTGTCATAGACTTCAAGAAACTTTAAATAGATCGCCCGTAATTTATTAGTGACCAAAAATCTGTTCAACATTAGCAAGTACTCTGCACCAAAATTGGTATCAGCCAGGCTGAGAGAGCTCTCCCATTCATGGTGCATTGATAGTTTCTCTAACCATTCAAGCTCAACTCTTTTGCCTTTTTAATGTCATCTGCAAACTTCTAATGTCTTCAATTCTTACCAGAAACTTACATCTATTCTGCTAGTTATTTTGTAGAAACCAGCTCTAATGGGTTTCTACAATACGGTCTTTCAAAACAGCCAATCCACACTTTTTACATCAGACATGATCTGTTTACAAATTCAACAGAGATACTGCATACAAAACTATGGAAAGTAAGAATCTTCTTATGTCATCAGATCTAGAATTGTTACAAAAAACATTGACCAGTCTTGATCCTGATAAAAGGCAAACTTAAGGATTTGGGACTCAATATTCAGTACAGTGTGAACTTCCAAAGTACGAGGAAATTTTCTTGCTATGGTAAACAATTTACTGCGTTTGCAGCGAAAATACAAATCGGCATCAACTTCTCCCCTGCAAAAGATTGGAAAAAGATGGGGCAGGTCGATTGCGCATCTCCTCCTGCACTCTTTTCATTTCCTCTGGATCTGCTAGAGATAAACATGTTTGGAGTGACTCAAACTATAACTTACATGCTCAATAAACAGAATTCCAAGACTATTTCAAAGATTAAGTTGCAACCTAGTAAATAGCTTTAGCTCGTATTGGAAAAAGCAAAAAGTCTCATGAGCTTTATTTCCAGTATGGATGTCAAAACCTTCCAGCATTCAATTTTATCTTCAAGAGAGATTTACAGCCAGAACACAGGATCCATTTCACTGGACACCAAACAGTTTAACAAGCAAGACATGGTCAAAAAGCTGAACTTGCTTAAATCTTGGTAGGAATAGCTTTACCTATGCTATCCATCAGTTTGGGCAAGACAAACACTGCCAGTAGCATAAACCCCACCATCAAGCCCATTGGACTCTTTAGTAGCCCAAGCACCGAAAATGGCTCCCGCTTCTGCAAACAATTGTTCCAAAACCTCCACCAATCAAGTTTCAACATAATCTTGCGGTTAAGAGTCACAGCAAGAGACACAGATAGATGCAACTAATCAATCAATTCACAGCACAGTGCTGATTTATGCTAAGATGACAATCCGTACCTCAAAATACTGCTCCTCTTTCAAAGGCTCTAGAATTAGTGCGTCAGATAGAACTCTTCCGGTCTCAATCAGGCTAGCGCGAACTTGTCCATGCAGCCTTGCACTTACATCAACTCGCACCTAAATCAAGTAGTCGAACTAGAACTCCGTATAAGAAGCCACTTTGCAGTTTCAATCTGAACTAGAAGCTTAGTACATACTCAGAAGTTCATTTTCACTTTCCTTTCATAATGGCTTTCCTCTCAAAAGTGATAAGCATTCTCTAGACAACTCCTTGGACCTAGGGTGATAGTTACTCACACTTCCCCAGCTGTTCCACTGGGATACAAGTTTCCTCAATTCACATTCCTGAGTAAATGTTATAGAGAAACCGGTTTCCCAGGTTAAGGAAAGAAGTTTCCTGATAGAGGACAAATATCTTTTACGATTTCTAAGACTTATATTTTATTCATTTCAACACTATCACTCCCTTTTAGTGATATTAAACAATTTCGTCCTCAACTCCTGCATCTCTTCACATGCACTATTGCAAATATCTTGCACCAATTTACCATTGTCAGAACATGCCCCAAAAGTATGCCTGGGGCCCCATATTTATCTGATATTAGACACATGGTTGAGGGACTTTTTATTTCTTAGCGACACTTATTAGTCAAAGGTTATTGTTGGGCCTCAAAACTTAACTTATCGGTCCTAACCCTAGACTTTAGTTTGATGGTTATTATTGGGCCTCAAAACCTTATCAGTCCTAGCCTTAGAAGTGACTGTGAATATGCACCGAGACCTCATATTCTTAGGTGATCAATTGGAGATTGGATAGCAGGCTAGATCACTTAAAAGTTCCTAACGAGTTTCATCTCCTTCAGTTCTTTCAATAATGTTTTGGCTTGTCATTTAATTCTCCATTATGTTCATCTCATTTACATTTCCATTCCGTACATTTGCAGTTCTTTATAAAAGTTAAAGACATAGTATAGTGGTTGGCAGTTAAATGGCCCTTTGTAGTATGTGGGATCCCTTATAGTCACAATTAACTTACGGGTTGTTGGTCTACTGATCCCTAGTGTGGACACGCTACCCGAGACCAGTCGTGAGAATGATACCAATATAAAGTCCAACACACAAGATACAATCCTAAGCATTCCAATTAACTTATGGGTTGTTGTTCTACTGATCCCTAGTGTGGAAACACTACCCAAGACCAGTCGTGGGCATGAAAGTATCTCTGGGAGATGGGCGAGCTACTCAAGTATAGCCTATGGTGAGATTTGAGTACATTCATTCATTGAGTCCTTGGTAGACACTTGTGCTTGGAGCATGGGGAATGAAAGGAAATTAGAATTCAGGGCTTATAGGACAGAATGTCAGGGCAAAGCGGATCACGGCTTTGTTTAAGAGATACATCAGGGATGAGGCTTCGAGCGCTCATTGATTCGAGATGGTTGATCTTGGATGATTGTTGGTTCTCGTTAGGCAGTTCACCTTAGGGTTTGGGCCAGAAATCCTCCACTTAGTGATTACACATTTACTCGTTCATTGGGAAGTAATTCAGCACTAGACAGTGATATGTGGACCTAGCCCTCCTTCCGGATCCAAGAAGCATAAACTCGTTGATAGGTCCTTGTCATGGTTAGTGATTTATTGGAGAACAGAGTGAGTTTTAGTTTCAGCCAAAGTAGCACATGTAGCATGAAATAGAGAGATCTTGCAAACAGAGTAATCAATCATAGGAACAATAGGAATACATCAATCTCCAAGAGATTGATGATAAAACAAGTTAATCTTAAGCTAAATGTGAACTATAGTTGAGCTAAGCTAAGAGCTACTCTCCAAAACAATCAATTTCCCAAATGAGGAGCATCATATGTACTTTCGCTTACTAGACAGTTCAGCAGGTTGGGGCTAAGCAACTTGAGATGACAAAGTGACCTTATCCAAATGCCAAGTTATTAACAATGAGACTGAGTGACCTTTTCCTACTGTAGATACAACCTTACGAAGCTTATCTTAATGCTGACAAAGTCCAAGGGGCCAAATTACATGGTCTACCAACAAACAATAATAGATAACGTGTTGGAAACCTAAGTCCTATTGGAGCCCATAGATGGACTATTACTCTCCCTCAAAAAAAGGACGCGTCCTCTTTGTCTGTAAAGTGTAAATACATGAACAAGTTCTAGAATAATTTTGTCTATGATGTTTTTCAAAGAGACAACCTTCACAAAACTTGTGATGTGAAATCACTTTAGGTAAACGTGTAATCAAATTAAATCTCCTCAAAACTTGTAGCCCATTAAAATTCAAATGTCCAATGCTCTCATGCCATAACTTACTCATCCCTTCAATATCAGCAATTCCAACTTCATGATTTATTACCTGAGCTTGAAGTTTATAAAATCTTCCTACAACAATCCCTTCAACTACAACTTCATTGTTCTTCTTCTCCATAAGCCATCGCTCTTCATCGAAGTGTACAACTATATGCTGCTTTGTTATTGCTGAAACTGAGAGTACGTTCTTCTTTAAGTCATGTACATAAACAACATCCTCGATATCACCAATTTTTCCTGAAGGTAACTACCTTCCCACAGCCTTGATGTCGTAAGTATAATTGTCTCTCAACTTGACATTTGTACCATAATCTAGTTGTTGAAAACTAGATCGCCAATCTCGTCGTGGTGTCATATGCTTTGATGCTCCTGAATCAATAAACCAACATTCCTCTTCCCTTGAGAAATCACATGAAGATGTTGATGCCAAAAACAACTCACAATTGCCAAGATCCAAAGCACTAAACTTCGTGTCAAGTCCTTTTTCTTCAGCAAAATTTCCTGCCTGTTTCTTCTCGTTGAACTTGTTTTTCCAACATTCCTTCGCGTAATGACCTCACTTCCGCAAATACAGCATTTTCCTTCCATGATGGAATTTGCCATGTCTTCATCTTCATGTTGGTTCGATTTACTGTTGTTCTCCCCATTCCCTTGTTGCTTTTCATCCCCTTGTTCTTTTTCCAATTTTAACCTATCTTCGAATTTTATCTCCAGTTCTTTGCTATGAACACTTGTTTTTTGAAATCTTCCATGTTCAAGAGATTATGACGTCTCATTTCCTCTTGTAACAGAATAGCATTCAATTCATCAAATGTAGGCCTGGTTTCGCATAAAGATAACATCATGAAAAAATTATGATAAGCTAGTGGTAAGCTATTAAGCACAATGGACACTAATAATGAATCTAAGACACTTTCTCCAACCGGTATAAGTTGTCCTCGACGATCTTTTACCCGTGTAAAATAATCTGTCACTAATTCTCCTAAATTCTTTAGAATATGTAGCCTATTTGTTAAGGACAAAACCCTAGATCGGTTAACATTCTCGCACAAATTCTTGAGAATATCCCAAACTTCCTTGGGTCCACAGCAGCATCTCTGGTATATGGAGTGATCATATCTTTTACTGATAAGTTAATGATAGGATGGGCTTTTCTTTGCTGTCTCATGTATTGTCTTAACTCTCTATTAGTTGTCGTAGGAACTTCGACACCTGTAACCATACCCCAATATTCGCATCTTGAATTTCCATATGCTAAAATTCGTGCCATCAAGTTTACTTTGTCTTAGATAATACTGCACCATTTAAACTAACCATTGTATGGCACTCTGAGATCAATCAAAGTTTGTCAGATTTACAAAGATTTTTGTTTGTTAGAATATCTTTGCTGGTTCCATGGATTTTTCATAAAATTCTTTAATATAAATTGGTTTTTCAAAAACTCTTTGACGGTTCCAAAAGTTTGACGGCTCTTTCTTCTTGACTTGCATGTAATTTCAAAATACAATCAAAGTAGCCAATCAACTTTTGACCTCGAAAAATTCAGTAATTGGAAATTTTGACTTTCCCTTCACACGTCATGCAACCTTTGGCCTTGTGTATTGAATAAAGTTTGTTCCTTCCAACAAACTAAACAAGTCCTTAGGAACGAAGATTATGAACCACAATATCAATTTGTCTTAAGCTACTCTGCTTTGCATCAGCAGATTCCGATTCTCATGAACTATCTCATCCAGGTCCAGCACTCGGATCTGTAGATAAGATCTTAAAAACTCTTAACCAAAAAGAAATCTGCCTCCAGTGATCTTCAAAACTCTTAACCAAAAAGAAACCTTTCCTCTAAGGATCTGCCTCTTCTTGCAAAAACTTGTAGGAATTCTGGAACCAATCAATTGTAGAAGCTGATCCTCCAACAATCGATCTTGAATCTGAAAATCCACGACCAGTATGATTCATATCTAGCAAACAGTGTGAAAATTGTAAAAGCTATCTATCTTGAGTTTTGGCGGTTCTACGTCAAATCCACCGGTTGTACACTTGTAAATAAGTGAATAGGCCAAATTAAAACTTGGATTAGCTCGTGATAGTGTAGGCTGCTTACACCTGGCTTGATGGTAGAGGGCCAGTGACAATGCACGTCATAATCTCATTTGAAAATTTCGACCAATCATAGTAAGAGATGCACCAAAATGGTCCATCAATGTAAGAAGTGGCTTGTAAATGGTCTAATCATTGCAAGAGGTGGTAGGAGGGTGGTCCAATCACTGATCTATGTTCCCACCTATGTTGGATCTCGAGCTACTATGAGTTTGGTAGTGTTTGAGTCAACACTTAGTTTTTTTATGTGAGTTTGGTGAGAGAGCTGCCAACACTTAGGATTTTTTCTATACTCTCTCTCCACCCGAGAGCAATTAGTTGTATTCTCTCTCTACCCGATAACAAGCCATTTCCATACTTAGCTTTTTTCATCAAAAGTCACCTCTCAATGTGAATGTTGAATGGTGAATGATAGATGCATGTTTTGTGAAGTCTAGTTTGTGTTGCAATTGATTTCAACTCAAATAGATGTGTCTTGAGGAAGTTATTTCCATTCAAAGTGAGGTGGGTAGGGCACCCAACCTGGTTGGACACACCAAGATAGGCTCATATCTAGCTTGTTTCATCAAAAAAGTCATGATTTTGCTTGCCAATCTTGTCTAGGGAAGATCTAGGTGTGACATAGCCACATAGTTTCATGCAAATCAAGTGTATTTGAGTTTGTTATGGAGTCTTTGAGTGCCTTTCAAGTGTCTTGGAGCTCGTGGAGAGAGTTGGCTCAAAATCTTGGTGTACTTCACTTCTGGAGAGAAGTAATGTTACAATCTCGAAACCCTAAACCGCCAGGTGCCAGTCATCATAGAAACTGAACGCTCATGATCCACCCTCTGTGCCCTGGCCCGTGACCTGTAACAAGCAAGATCCGACCTCCAACCCTGACAGCGTCCCATACCACTGTCATGGCCTTCGGCCATCTCCTACCTCAAGCTAGCACTCCTCATGGCTTCCAATGAACCAATTACTCAGTAACTTGTCGGTTTCTGAGCCCACTTTGACGTACATCAACAATGGCCTGTGGTTCCGAATGTACAAAGGATGTCAGGTCCTCAAGCTGAACTAGGTCATCCTGCAAGATCAAGTCATCCTTCCCACCAAGTCGTTCCTTTAAACGACTAATGTGGAAAACTGGGTGAACCTTGACTCCTTGAGGAAGGTCTAGTTGATAGACATTCCGATTGAGTTTCTTTACAATACGGAAAGGCCCAGCATAACGAGGTGACAACTTAGGACATTTTCGAGTCTTTAATACCTTAGAGTCTTTTGGGATTCTAAGATATACCCAAGTTCCGTCCTCATTGACCCTAGGTTGTCGCTTTTAATTTGCATAAAACTGGGCTCTATCCTGAGCCGTTTTTACGTTATCGCGAGCAACAAGCAACATTTGTTGCATATTATGCAGGAAATCAATCGCTGCTTTATAAACGCAGATCATTTTCAGTTTTGGGGGTTCTATGTCAAATCCACCCCTTGTACACTTGTAAATAAGTAGATAGGCCAAATTTAGACTTATATTAGCTCGCAATAGAGTAGGTTGCTGACACTTGGCTTGATGGTAGAGGGCTATTGACAATGCACCTCATAATCTCATAGGAAAATTTGGACCAATCATAGTAAGAGATGCACCAAAATGGTCCAATCAATGTAAGAGGTGGCTTGTAAATGGTCCAATCATTGTAAGAGGTGGTAGGAGGGTGGTGCAATCATTGATCTATGTTCCCACCTATGTTGGATCTCGAGCTACTATGAGTGTTGGAGTGTTTGAGTCAACACTCAGTTTTTTTATGTGAGTTTGGTGAGAGAGCTCCCAACACTTAGAATTTTTTCCACACTCTCTCTTCTTGAGAGCAATTAGTTGTATTCTCTCTCTACCCGAGAGCAACCCATTTCCATACTTAGTTGTTGCCTCTCAATGTGAGTGTTGAATGGTGAATGATAGATGCATGTTTTGTGTGCTCTTGCCTTAAAATTTTCAAGCTAGATTGTTTGTATCAATTGAGTAATACATCTATGTGCAATCACACACACCTTAGAAGATCAAACACATTGTTTGTGAAGTCCTCATGTGTGTGAAAAGTACACAAACAGCAGGTAGCAACAATTAAAATATCTTTCTTCAATGACAATCTACCTTGTAGATAAAGCCACCAATGGTCTTCAAGAAGGAAAATTGTAGTGCTTCAACACCCCAATACCAGTTGTCCTTGCTGCAATCTATCAACCCCTGTTCATAGTTAGTTATCTGAGATCAATAGAAATCTGTTTTCCAGCTCTTGGCCTGTCTTCAATGACCCGTCACAAATGATCTACAATCAGAATTCTGTTAGAGTTAATGTTTACTTTAGTACCCCAAATGTTATCATTTAGGATTAATTAATGATAGTTTGGCCATGCCTCTCTGCTATTCTAGGGGGGCTATTACTATTTATAGTAAGTCATATTTTAGGGTCATTACTATTTATAGTAAATTCGTTTTTTGGTCATGCATGTAGGTGGGCGCACTACTTCTAGAATAGGATTTGCTTTTATCACTTAAAAACTCATCTTGGGTGTTTACCCAATATAGGTAGTAATTATAGCAATTAGCTTTTTGTCTTTTGCTATTTGCTTTTTGCTTTTTACCTTACACATAGTTTAGAGAAAGTATATATGTAGGCTGGCGCCCTACCTCATTTGTGATGGGACATAGTTGGAGTACATCTCTTCATCATTGTTGTTCTTTCTCATGTGTATGACTATTGTCTAACAACAATAGGAATCTTGTCTTGGGTTACTTGTATGATCAAGTCGGTTTTCTAACATGGTATCAGAGCGTGGTTCAAGATTCGAGAGAGCAAGGAAGTACTCCAACGAACGGAATCAATTCACAAGGGATTGATTTGGCCATCATCTTCAAGGAGAAAAACAGGTGCAGGTGGTGTCCCTAGCCAGCTTTCAAGTTTGATCTTCAACTACAACGGTGGCAGCTTTGTGGGAGAAGATCTGCAAGAGGAGATTTCCTCAGATCTCAGGTTGCTATAGGACAGCAAAGCGTGGAGAAGATCTACAGTATCTGATCGCTGGTTGAGGCTATACACTAAGCTGGAATCAAGCCTACAGATTGTTGGAAATCTGTTTGCTGAAATCAGAACTCACCAGATTGTTGGAATCTGTCTACTACCTGTTGGATCGCTGCCAGAACTGCAGATTGATCGCTGAAGCTGGATTACAGACTTCTGTCCTTGGCTGGATCGCTGAGATCGCTAGACCTGTTCGATGCAGATCTGATTTTGGATCGTTGAAGGACAGACTTGGAACCTGTTTGCTGATATAGGGTGGAATCAGATAGCAGGTCGCTGGAATCTGATCGCTGCATGCAGGGTATCTTATCACTGTCTACCAGATCTGTTTGTTGATGGTACAGACCTTATCGTTGCTGACTGATTGCTGGCTGGATTGCTACAGTTGCATCAGACCAATCTAGTGCCTTCAGACCGCTGCCTGCAGAACTGTTTCCTGGGTGACAAATCGCTGAGAAGCAGGTTTGAGAGTTAGCTGGTGCTATCCACAGACCTGAAACTGATTGCTGGAGATAGTTTTGTGAGAACAGGCAGATTGCTGGATTGCTGAAAGTCAGAACTGCTACTCCAATTAATTGCTGAAAGAGATACCCACAGAGAGTCTAGAATCAATTCGTTAAAAACTGGTTGCTGAAGGACAGGGAGAGCAAATACAATTCTGAAGGAATAGTGCTTGCTGGAATTTGTTGGAAAAGATTTAGCAGAAGGAAGTGTCAAAGTTTTCAAGTGTGCCTAGTGTTTGATGAGTTATCTTCTATGAAGAAGAAGGATTGTCAAACATATTCATGGAATCAGCACAGGGAAAGGAAGGATCGTAAAAGACTCAAGAATCTAAGGACCGTCACAAAAAATAAAAAAGTGGTGGAGAGTTCAAAAGCCAAAGTAAACCTAGTTTGGGTTGCATACATGATTGTTGGCTAAGGTTATCAACTTTAAGAAATCCTAAATGTCAAAGGGAACCTGGTTGGGTTTGCATGCATGTTATTGGCTGCGGTTTCTTAGGAACATAATCTTACAACGGTAAGAAGATGGTTGATAAAGGTTGATACTCTTGAAGGTGGATAATTGATCGGAATTCTTGAATCTGATTGAGGAGCAAACACTGCTTGGAACAAGTGCAGATTGAACATACATGCAGGTGTCGCATGATAATTTTGATTGCATACAAGTATTTGGCTTCATAGTATCACAGTGTCTTATCATGGTGGCAAATGATAAGTTAATTGTTACAAGTGGCGGTTGTGACAAGCTGTGTGGGAAATTTGGTCAAGGAAGTAAGGTGTTATTCCAAGAGGGAATTGGTTCATCAACGGGTATTCTTATACATGAACACAACAAGCAAGCTGTTATTCTACTTTGTGTCAATTTGAGAAGACAAAGATATCAAGGAGCAATTTAAAGCATTGTATTAAGTATAAAGATCCAGGGTTTCTTGTTATTCTAAATTGTTTGGTTTCTATCCAAGTCATAGTAGCCAATTCATGTGGTAGAAATTGTTTGGTTTCTATCCAAGTCATAGTAGCCAGTTCATGTGATAGAAACTTGCTTGTCTATTTGGACTTATATCACTTGAGTTTTATGATAAACCAAAGTGATTGCCTATTGTGATTGTCAAGTAAAATTCTTGAATCTATCCAAGTTCATGATCCGCCATGTGGTAGACTATGTTGTTTCCAATAAGACTTGGAAAGTACAAGGTTGTTGATTAGCCGTTGAAAATCAACAGTACAGGTTGTTGTTTAGCTTCAAGAAAAACAACATGGTTGAAGATGGACATTCACCAAGTTTGCATATGACAAAGTGTCAGAATAAATATCATGATGAAATACTTTCTAGGTTGGAAAGTTGTTTGGTGCAAGTGACTCTGTGTGTCAGATAGAGGTAGGAGATTCCATGGAGTAGATCATGTCAAGTACTTTGTGTGAGAAACTATTTGAAGGAGAGTATCAGTTACTTTGTGTGAGGAAGTATTGTATACATTTATCTTTCTATTGGGGATGCTCTTTTACTTGCAATTTGGTTTGGTTCATGGATGATATTCTATTCTATTTGGAGAGAGTGGTTGGAATGCAAACATGAAGTGTGCATGCAGGAGGAGTAGTTCAACTAAAGACCATCAAGTTCATCACAAGCGGTAACTTATGAGAGTACCATGAGAATTGAAATGGGTTCAATTCAAGGAATCGACACAAGTGGAGCCGTCTACTTATGAAGTACAGGTTTCTAAAGTGGGTGTTGATGTACGAGATTTGATGTTGACGTCTGTAGATCTATTTCCTACTTTATGGTTATCATGATGGTGTTACTGTAATCAAAGAGGATTATTTTTCTTTATGAATGTTGGGGAGATCCTTCCATTTGTGGTAGCTTGAAAGATGTTCAAAGAGACCAAGGGAGTCAATCTTCAAGCAAAGTTCTCAAGGTTAAGGCAAAAGTTATCATGTCTACATTATTTGATTCAGGGGGAGCCAAAGTTCTTTGATTCAAAGGAAGTCAAGGAATCAGGTGATATGTTGAACTCATGGTAGTCACGCATATACACTAAAGAGACATGAAGACCAAAGCAAGACATTGAGAAGTCATATGAAGCAGGTTCATACGAAAAGGATCGACATTCAAAGGAAATTCTACATCATCATACGAAGAAAGTTCTACATCGAGTAATGAAGACATTGAGATCAGAGTTGATCATGAATTCTACATCAGAATTGAGGATCTTCATTACATGGGCTTCATGGAAGATACATGCATACTTTTGTTATGCATAGTTCTAGACAATGTAAACATTAAGGAGTGTTAGAGTTAATGTTTACTTTCGTACCCCTAATGTTATCATTTAGGATTAATTAGTGATAGTTTGGCCATGCCTGCGTGCTATTATAGGGGGGCTATTACTATTTATAATAAGTCGTATTTTAAGGTCATTACTATTTATAGTACATTCGTTTTTTAGTCATGCATGTAGGTGGGCGCACTACTACTAGAATAGGATTTGCTTTTATCACTTAGAAACTCATCTTGGGTGTTTACCCAATATAGGTAGTAATTATAGCAATTAGCTTTTTGTCTTTTGCTATTTGCTTTTTGCTTTTTACCTTACACATAGTTTAGAGAAAGTATATATGTAGGTTGGTGCCCTACCTCATTTGTAATGGGACATAGTTGGAGTACATCTCTTCATCATTGTTGTTCTTTCTCATGTGTATGACTATTGTCTAACAACAATAGGAATCTTGTCTTGGGTTACTTGTATGATCAAGTCGGTTTTCTAACAAATTCTGCCTTTCAGATGTCTTGCAATCCAATTCTTGGGCTAGTTCACTCCTATGTTCAACACGATCAATACAATGGCAGGGTTAAACAACTTTGTGTTGCAGGAGTGGCAAGCTAGATGGAACGAACTACAACATATGGAAGTTCAAGATGCAAAATATTCTCCAAGATCAAGAATATTGGGAGATCGCCACAAAAGTCGAGATACCTCCTACTACTAACAAGGAGTTGCGGGAGTACAAAGACAGAGGAGAAAAGCTCATCGTATCATCTTGTCAGTTCGAGATATGATCATACCTCACATCAGAGATGTTGCTGGACCCAAGGAGGCTTGGAATATACTGAAGAATTTGTACGAGACTGTGAATCAGTCACGAATCTTGTCCTTAACTAATAAGCTACACACACTAAAGATGCGTACAAGTGAATCAATAACGGATTATTTTACTCGGGTAAAAGATCTAAGAGAGCAACTTATTGCAATTGGAGACAGTGTTCAGGATTTAGTGTTGGTATCCATTATGCTTAATAGTCTACCGTTGGTTTATCAGAACTTTGTGATGATGTTGTCGTTACGGGAGACGAGGCCCTCTTTCAATGAGTTGAATGCTATACTGCTACAGAGGAAATGAGGCGACAAAATATTGTCAACATGGACGATTTCAAGGAGCAGGCATTCCTAGCAAAGAAACAAGAACAAAGTTCCAAGAAGGGTGGCAAATGGAAAAAGAAGAAGAAGAAGCAGCAGGATCCGGAGGAGAATCGATCAAATCGATCAAAAGATGGAAAGAAAGTAGTTCGAAAGGGAAACTACTTTGTTTGCGGAAAATCGGGACATTACGTAAAGACTGCTGGCACAACAAAATCAAGAAGTAGCAAGATGGAAATTTTGCTAAAGAAGAAAAAGCATCGAATGCAAAATTAAGTGCCTTGGATCTTGAAGACTATGAATTGTTTTCAGCATCGACATCTTCTGATGGCTTCTCGAAGGAGGAGTGTTGGTTTATCAATTCAGGAGCTTCGAAGCATGAGACACCTAGGCGAGAGTGGTTGTCTAGTTTTCAAAAACTAGATGATCGATCAAATGTGAAGTTGGGACTACTTGGGAGACAACTACACATATGATATAAAGGGAGTTGGGAAAGACTACCTTCATGGAAGATTGGACACATAAAGGACATGCTTTATGTACCAGGAATCAAGAAAAATTTACTCTCAGTATCAGCTATTGCAAAGCAACACACGGTGGTGCAGTTTGATGAAAAGTGGTGTCCAATCAAGAGAAAGGATAATGAAGTAGTAGCTGAGGGCATACTTGTACAAAGGTTGCACAAACTTCAGGCTCAGGTGGTGGGTCATCATGCCAATATTGTGGATATTGGATCAGCGAGTAAGTTGTGGCACGAAAGGTTTGTACATCTGATTACAAAAGTCTACAAGTCTTCAGAAATACGACATGGTTACAGGTTTACCTCAAGTTGTTTCTAATCACAAGGTTTGTGAGGGTTATGTCTTAGGGAAACATCATATGAAGAAATTTTCATCTAGTACATTTAGGGCGAGAAATGTTCTACAACTTGTTCATACAGGATTTGTGTGGTCCTATGAGAACTCAATCTTATGGGGGTGCAAATTACTTCATGGTGTTTGTTGATCACTATTCTAGGAAGACATAGATTTATCTTCTAAAGAATAAAGGTGAAGCATTCAAGTATTTCACATGGTTTAAGACACAAGTGGAGAAAGAACCAGATAGACAAATTAAGATACTATGCTTGGATAAAGGGGAAGAGGATCTTTATACGGAACTTCAGATGTTCTGCAAGGATCATGGTATAAAGAGACAATTTGCAAGCACGGACATGCCTCAACAGAATGGAATTGCGGAAAGGAAGAACCGGTCTATTGTGGAAATTGTGAGGAGTATGCTTAAGAGTAAGAATCTTCCAAATATGTTTTGGGGTGAACCAGTTGAGATGGCAGTTTATCTTTTGAATCAAAGTCCTATAAAGGTTGTACAGAATCAGACTCCAGAGGAAGCTTACACGGGACATAAACCAGATGTAAGTCATTTGAGGGTGTTTGGAAATACTGCTTAAGCTCACATACCTAAGGATTCCAGGAGCAAATTATATCTAAGGCGACCAGGTGTTTATTCCTTGGATATGATAGTCAAGAGAAGGGATATAGGTTGAGGGTTAAGAAAGTCATCATAAGCAGGGATGTAATCTTTGATGAGTATAAAACTCATAAAGATACAAAGATACCTTCTGAGCAAGATGGAGGAATTCTTATTTTGTGTGACGAGTCATTAGAGAAGCCTGAATCAACACGTGTATCGTAGACACCAATCCAAGTACCTAGAGTAAGGAAAAAGGAAGGAGAGATCAAGTATATGGGATACCTAATCAACTCCTACTTCACCTAGTAGGAAGCATCCTACATCAGATACTAGAAGATTGCCTAGATGGTACTATGAAACTATCAAGGATAGTGTCATTTTGGAACGCAGAGTGTCGGGCAACTACGAATGCGCCAAGTGAAGCAATATGGTTACGAAGGATTCTACAAGATCTACATATGGTAGAAGATACAACTACAGTACTTCAGTGCAATAATCAAAGTTTGTGTCAAATTGGTGAAGAATCCAATTTTTCACAACAAGAAAAAGCACATCGAAGTACAATAACACTTCATTAGAGAGAAGATTCAGAGTGGCGAAGTGGAGCTTATCTATTGCCCTACGGAAGAGCAAGTTGCGGATATGTTTACCAAAGGACTTGGCAAAGCCCACAACTATGTTTGATGCATGCTTTCACATGTAATACGAGCAAAGCCTTCAATTCCACATTACATTATTCTAGTCGAGTTCGGCATGCCTCCCATTCAACTGGAGGCTATCTTCAATTTGGTCATTTATCTATAGAGAATTTTGGAGATCCATATTTGGTATAGTTTATATTGGCATACAACAACTCTAGGCTTAGTATGCTAGCATTCTTTGGCTATGATCTACAGATATACTAAATGTCGACATATTGCTACTGTGAAGGCTGCCAATTGTTGGCCTACAACATTGTATTCGAGTTACACCGAACATCAATAGAGATACATATGCATGCTTGGAACCCCTTCACTCATGCTATAGAAATATTACTTCTAGCTAGGTGCCACTTTCTAAGATCCAAAATCCAATTCTACTACAATGAAATAATGAGGAATCCACGTTTTGATGTTCAACAATCCAAGATTTATTGTTCTTTTAAAGAGCATAATGAAAAACTACTTCCAAGCTCTATCCTAAATCAAACTAAGAAGAGCCAACTTTACAAGAAGGGAAAGCTTGTTGCAACCGCAAACTCTCTCCTCCAACATGTAAGTGAAAAAGCCACACCACAAAAATGATCCATAAAACAAATTCTTAAACAACATTCTAAAGAAAAAGAGTAGAAAAGAAAGAGATGCATAGCCAAATAGAGCTACAATGTCATGCCACCACTTAGATAAAAACAATAAATGTACCGGAGAAAAGAAGTATCCCATCGCACAGACTTCAATCAGGTGAGTGCCTGCAGGGATGCCCTGACTTGTGACTAGTCAAGAACCCAATATGCCAAAGTGACAAATGACAAGTGACGAATTTCTACAACTAGCAACTAAACAACTAATTATGACAACTCTACATTATTCCAATTTTGAGAAGCTTAGCTAGAAAGGGATACAATGAGAAGTAGCCATCAGGCCTTATGAATGTGATTCGTTGCCCTCCATTTAAAATGATCTTTACGTTTGCAGCTTTCACTTGAAGACCTACAAAGCAATTGAAAAAATACTAGGGGTGAAACTTCAACAATATATGTGGATAAAAACATTGTAAATCTCACACGAAGCAGTTAAGATTAACCTAATAATCACAATAATAAATTGTACATTACGTGAGAAACAAGGATAAGAAAACACTTTGTAGAGACATCATGAGGGACTTCCTGGTAATTATAAATCTTATTTACACTTGAAAATAAAAACGAAGGCATGATAGTATACCTTCTATTCTGATTTTGCCTTCTACAACAAAGCCATCCTCACTCCTGCCAAGTTTAAACTATGAGGAATCAAACGAACAAAGTGTATCAAAGATAACTAAAAATTGGATTGAAATTCATATCTATAAACGTCTCAATGGTACTTGTCATGCTTTACACAAGTCATGAACCTTTATTATGTATTTAGAAAGAACTAAAAGTATATTTGAAAACTAACATTGTTTTAACAAATTTGACTCATACAAGGATGAGAACTTCACAAATTAAGAAATTGATCTTACAAACGTTTCATTGATTGCTCCAAATAATATCTCGGTTACATTTGCCTACCAATGAGCAATCACAAAGCTAGACTTACCTAAAGAGTAGTTAATTTACGAAATGCACTCACTAAGCTTGGCATAAAACTTAAATCTCAATACTAATCTTGGGCTTTTCTCTTTTATTAAACATTTTTCTCTAGTAGAAATTCCTTACTTTAGCTAAATTGAAAGTGTATTGAGACATTATTTTTGAAATAAATAAAATCAAACAATCCTAAACTGAATCGAATCAATCGATCTAGTAGAAAATAAACGTGTATGTATGTGCATTGTGTGTACATATATATGTACACACATACATACAAATGTGTGTATGTGTGTGTGTGCGCATGTATATGTATATATATATATATATATATATATATATATATATATATATATATATCATAGATGCACTGCGATTCTGAATGGCGATTCAGAATCGCGATCAGAATCGAGATTCAGAAACGCGTTTCAGGATTTTCCCAGAATCGCGCAGAATCGTTTTTTTTTTTTTTTTAATTTTTTAGGCAATATGGGTATCAGATGAAAGCTCTAATTGAGAGCATTATGACTGTGTAGTTTGCTGACTGTTTCGGGTGCAAAACACCAAAAAGTGTGTTTTCACTCAAGGAGTTGGAAGGTCAAATCATGAAGAGGTAGTGCGAATCCATACTCCGGTACCGCGGGACCATGATGGTCCGTGGTGCCATAATTTTTTTTTTTTGCTTTTTAAAAAAAATAATAAATGCATTTATGCAGGTTGCCGGTTCTAACGAGAGTAGTGCATTTATGCAAGTTGCTCCAACTTCTAATGAATGCCTCTCAATGTGGTAGTTATATAGTACCAACCACCATCTGAGAGAGCGAACAGCCAAAGGACCAAGGGGACGCAAAACACCAAAAAGTGTGTTTTCGCTCATGGAGTCGGAAGGCCAAATCATGAAGAGGCCGTACCGTCGGGGTCGGGGTCTACCGGCAGCCCCCAGACCCTGCCATTGGGGGGCTCTACCCCCCAAACCCCCCAGAACTTTCTGCTATATAGAAACTGTAATCTAGCCATCTCATAACCATCATGGTCTCACAGTAGACCCTATACTAACAACCATGCCCAATAACGGCTTCTCCATAATGGGGGCCTTACAAATTTGAGCTCGCGGTTAACTAGTGACTACTAAACTGAGAGGTGCATTATTTAGTTATGTCTAACACATTTTGTAGCTGAAACTACCGGCAACCTACATAAATGCACTACTCTCGTCAAGAGCTTCAAGCTGATACCCACATCGCCCACTAAAAAAAAAAAAATTAAAATATATATATATATATATATCATAGATGCACCGCGATTATGAATCGCAATTCAGAATCACGATCAGAATCGTGATTCAAAAACGCGTTTCGGGATTTTCCCAGAATTGTGCAGAATCGTTTTTTTTTTTTAATTAGGCAATATGGGTATCAAATGAAAGCTCTGATTGAGAGCATTATGACTGTGTAGTTTGCCGACTGTTTCGGGTGCGAAACACCAAAAAGTGTGTTTTCACTCAGGGAGTTGGAAGGCCCAAATCATGAAGAGGCCTCGTCGGGGCCGAGGTCTACCGGCAGCCCCTGGACCCCGCAGTTGGGGGGCGTTGCCCCCAAAACCCCCCACCGGAGGGCTACCACCCCCCGGACCCCCTATTTCTCAGGGGGCTGTCGCCCCCCGAACCCCCTGTTTCTCGGGGGACTACCGCCCCCCGAACCCCCTAGAGCTTTCTACTATATAGACACTGTAGATAAAAATGCTACCGCCCCCCCTAAAATAAAAATGGGGTCCAAATGCGCGCCAAGAAGTTGTAGGATTAACATTTACTGAAAACCAAAGCAAATGACGACCAGATAGCTACTGAAAATAAGATCTGTTTGTGCCTCATCTACTGCACTTCTGAGAGGCAAAACGCTGGTTTGACCATTAATCCCCTAAAAAATTTCAGCCATAAGCTATTTTTCCAAAAAAAAAAAAAAAAAAAAAAAATTGATTCTGGGTTCAAAATCGCGATTCGTGAATCGCGGACCCAGCGAATCGCGATTCGGTGCATCTATGATATATATATATATATATATATATATATATATATATATATATATATATATATATATATATATATATATATATAGATAGATATAGATATAGATATATATATATATATATATATAAGGAAGCGGATGGCGGACGCGGACGCGGACGCGCGTCCGCGTCCGGACAGGGACGCGTCAGGGGTGCGTCCGCGTCCGGACGCGTCCAATTTTTCTCAAAAAAAAAAATACAGGCACCTGTCTACACTGCCCCCATCCCAAAAGCAAAATAAAAACAATATATGGCCCCTGTTTTTCCCCCGGAATTAATTATCAGAGGGTGCCTGTCACCCACCTGCCCCCTCCTGTTAAAAAATAGGAAAACAGTATCGAAAAAATTTCCAAAAAAATTTGCAACAGACCTAACCACTAGGCCATGCCTCTCATAACCTCAGTATTACTAAACAACCATGGCCAATGAGCAGTTCATAAATTATTACGAACCTTCATTGGGAACTAAGCTCCAAAAAAGCGGCAAAGAAAGATCTGAGAGTGGTTTTGAGAGAAGGTTTGTATGGCAAACATATTACTGCCCCAAGGTTTAGAAGTGAATGCTCGCCAGAGGATTGGGGAAAGGTGAACGCTCACCATAAGAGTGACAAGCTCTCAGGAGCAGAAGTCTCTGGGGGAACTTAGGGCTCACCAGAAGAGTGACAAGCTATACACTACTGTGACTCGGTTTAGGGGATCGGTTTCTTCCCGGATGAACTTCAACAGCTTACTAATTAGTTATGGCACTACTCCAACTTGCTACAATACGATGTCGAAATTTTGCGTACCAGCACGGGGGCTCCGAAACATCTCCCAGTTTTCAGATCCCGACCGAACAAAGTGTCCCTGAAGCCCTATTTAACGTCGAACTTCGGACGAACGATGCGGCCCGACCGTCGAACGTTTCCTCGTCCTGTTTGTTCGCACAGGTTCATATCGAAACGGATCCCGTTTGAAGAAACGGGGCCGTCGGACGGAGAGTTGCAAAATGTGAAGCTGCAGTACTCGAACTGCGTGTCTTCGCTCCATTGAAGATTGTCAAAATAGCAGTCTGGAGGTCTTCTTTGTCTTGTTGACCTTCGAGGTTCGTTTCGTCGCTGCTCGAACATTTCTTGTTCGTGGGGTCGATCCTCTGTTTCCTGCTGCTCTAGAGTCTGGGGGCCTGCATTCTGATTTGATGTCTGTCCTCGATCTCCCTCTTGAATAGGCAGCAGTGTTAAGATCTCATGGCCTCTTTCGTCTTTCAGTCCAGGGAATGTGGACTCGTCGAACTTTACATCTCTGCTCGAAACAACCTTCTTCATGGTTGGATCGTAGAGTCTGTACACATGTGTTCCGTTCGAGTAGCCAACCATGATTGTTTGCTCGGATTTGTCGTCGAGCTTGCTTCTCTTTTCCTTTGGAATGTGCTTGTATGCTGCACATCAAAACACTCGTGCGTATGATAGATCAGGCTTTCTGCCTGTCCACATTTCGTATGGTGTTTTGTTCTCCAGCGCTGTCGTTGTAGATCTGTTCTGCAGGTGTACAGCTGCAGCTATTACCTCGGCCCAGAATTGGCCTGGCAATTGAGCCTGTGCAATCATGCATCTGGCTCCTTCAACTAGCGTTCTGTTTTTTCTTTCTGCCACACCGTTGTATTCTGGTGTGTATGCAGGAGTGAACTGGTGTTCGATCCCCTGTTCTTCGCAGAATCTTGAGAATTCTGTGCTTTTGTATTCACCTCCATTGTCAGATCTAAGTATTTGTATCCTTTTCGAGGTGTGTCGCTCTGCGAATGCCACGAACTCTTCAATCTGCATGAGTAGATCTTCATTTATGGACGAAACGATGATCGCCATTGCGCGCTCATCCTTTCTGATCCATTCAGCTCTCCTCGGGTCTCCCTCTGGACGCTGCACCTCTGAGAGCTCGGTCACCGACCAGATGCCTTCGCCCTTTAGGAGTGTTTTGATTTTGAAATTCCAGATTCTGTAATTTGCGCCATCGAGACTGATTGCTACTCTGGTCTGGATAGTCGTAGCCATATTATGTTGTCTGGAAGAATCATTGCTGGGATATCGGTAGTGATAACCTGTTGGCTTTGACACCATGTCGCAGAAGGGAGACTGTTTCGTGTTCGCCTTCTCCCTCTCTTTCCGCGAACAATTTTCTTTCTTTTGAATTTTCTTTTCGAGCGGAAGCCCTTACAGGATCCCAGACACTCGACTACGATCACAGAACATATTTTATTCTAGCAATCAAGACACACGGCACAAGACAAAGAGATACACGAAAATAGAGCGACTATATTGTCAGTTTGGTTTTGGAGCGAGATCGTCAGTGTCTCGCTCGTTGGCGGATTGACACTCTGCTCTTACGCTGTGTTATGCTCGTTGGCAGACTTTCATGCACAGCTATGGTGTCTTTACTTTCTTACTCTATTCGCTACGTCTCTCTCTGTCTCTTACAGATCTCTGTATTCACATCTCTTTTTATGATCCAGAGAGGATCGTTTTACCTCCACTATATGGAGTTTACAAGATAGCGTTGAATCACATGACTAGTTAACGCTAATCAACTAGTTAGTTAGTCTCCGTCGTTGCTACTCGTTTCAGCTGGGCGTGAAGCCCGTTGAGCTGTCAGCTAGCAGCGCGAAAGATTTTTCTTCGTTTGATTCGTAATCTCCCGTTTGCTTTCGTTCTTTTCGTAGTTTTCGTTTTGCATCCCTTTTTCGGTTTGCGGTCCTGGAGGTGTGTTTTCGATTCGCGAATGATTCGCGAATCGTTCGTGCTTTGAGTCAAAGACACGTTGACTGTCGCAAATCGTTCTCGTTCAACCTTCGTATCTTGTTCGTGCTTCGACAAAGTTGCAAGAGTTCACCATTTCTGACAAACTTCAAACTTCAAATATTTGAATTTAGAGAAAGATATTTGAATTTAGTGAGTGGGAGGGAAGGGGTAGAGAATCTTATTGGGGCCCACCCCTCAATGCACACAATATGCAAATGTATGGGGATATGCACTTTCCCCATACATGCATCCCCCTCCCCATCACTTTTAGTTAAGAAAGTGTGTATGCATGGGTGAGGAGAGGAGGATGCATGGGTGCACCCATACACATGCGCACAAATAGTTTTATATATATAGATATATATATCATAGATGCACCGCATTTCTGAAACGCATTCAGAATCGCGCTCAAAAACACGGTTCGGAAACGAAATTTCAAAAAAATTCCAGAAATGTTTTTTTTTATTTTTTTTTTTGGTTTTTTTTTGGGCAATATGGGTATCAGATGAAAGCTCTAATTAAGAGCATCATTATTGTGTAGTTTGCCGAGTGTTTCGGGTGCAAGATGGTCCAGTTCAAGTCAATTAATCCATGTTGGGTTCTGTCAAGGATAAAAATTCAAAACTAACCTCTAGCTTGTTCGTTACAATCACAGATGGTCCCAGTAAGTGTGTTTTCGCTCAGGGAGTAGGAAGGCCAAATCATGAAGAGGCTTTACCGTCGGGGCCGAGGTCTACCAACAACCCCTGGACCCTGCCATAGGGGGGCGTTGCCCCCCAAACCCGCCACTGGGGGACGGTAGCCCCCCGAACCCCCTGAGCATTTATTGAAAACCAGAACCAAAAAGCTATTGAAAATAAGATCTGTTTGTGCCCCATCTATTGCACTTTTGAGAGGCAAAACGCTGGTTTGACCATTGATCCCCTTAAAAAATTCAGCCATAAGCTATTTTTCCAAAATATATATATATATATATATATATATATATTACAATTATGGTCTGAGAAACGCGTTTCTCATAAACGCGGTTTCCAAAACGCGTTTCTGTGCATCTATGATATATATATATATATATATATATATATATATATATAGAGAGAGAGAGAGAGAGAGAGATACACACACACACACACACACACACAACTTATTGCAATATTCACATCAAAGGTGATGCATCCAGTAAAGACTCTTTAAGTAACTTCTATTTATCGATATAGAAATAGCTTTAAAATACTAAGAGAAGATAGAGAACTCGCTGGGCCCATTAGTACTTTTTAGTTACTTATAATTGGCAAATAGGAAGTATAAATAGACCCATTACTTTCATTCATAGGTGCACAAAAACACATTTCTAGAAAAAAAAAATGTTTCTAGAAACGCGTTTCAACTTTCTTAGAACCTCGATTCTAAATTCAGAATCTCTGGAAATAAAAAACAAATACAGTCTCCAAAAGAACTAGCTAATTAACAGAGACTATACAATTAAACTAAGAAACTAAAATAAATTGTGTTGGGTTATACTTGCAACTGCATCTCATAAAGTGGAGTATGATTAGAAAGCAAATCCATGTGGATGAAAAATGGCACGATGGTAGCTGAAGTACAAGTAGTTGACCATGCAATCACCACCCAGCGCCTAGACATGGTGGACGTGGAGCAATATGACGGAGCGTACGACCTCCGGTGGAGTGTGTAGTGTCTCTACACAATGTTAGAGTACGATGTCGAATGGAAATCTCTCATTCTTGTGAGGAATTAATGTTTGGCCATACTTGCGTGCTATTATAGGGGCCATTTTTATTTATAGTAAGTCTTTTTTTTATTGTCATGCATGTAGGTGGGCGCACTACTATTAAAATAGGACTTGTTTTTAGTACTTAGAGATACATCTTGGGTCTTTACCCAAAATAGGTAGTATTAATAGCAATTAACTTTTTGCCTTAGCTATTGCTTTTGCTTTTAGCTAGACTAGAGAATCTATATAAGAGAGGCCGGTGCCCAACCACAATCATTCCATTGTATAGAGCATAGTTGCACTGCGTTTCTAAAAACGCATTCAGAAATGAGTTTCTAAAACGCGTTTCTGGTTTGGGACAACGTTTCTCAAAAACGTTTCTTTCTAATTTATTTATTTTTATTTTTGTGGACAATATGGGTATCAAATAGCATTAATTAAGGGCAATACACTTACGTAGGTTGCCGAATGTTTCAAGTACAGTGTGGTCTAGTTTAGGTGCATTAATTCCTACTAGATTTTATCAATCCCTATTGATTTTTTGATATCTGTTATTTTTCTTTTTCCAGAGATTCTGAATCCAGAAACGAGTTTTTGAGAAAAACGTTTCTAAACGTTTTTCTCCAAAGACGCGTTTTTGTGCAACTGAGTGTTTGGAAGTATTGCTTATGCTCACATACCTAAGGATTCAAGGAGCAAATTGGCTTCAAAGGCGACAAAATGTGTATTCCTTGGATATGATAGTCAAGAGAAGGGATACAGGTTGCATGCTTGGAGGGTAAGAAAGTCATCATAAGCAGGGATGTGATCTTTGATGAGGATGGATCTCATTAAAATACAGAGATACCTTGTGATAGGAAGCAAGATGGAGGAACTCCTATCTTGTGTGACGAGTCATTACAGGAGCTTGAATCGACACATGTATCGCATGCACCAATCCAAGTACCTAGAGTGACCATGGTTGAGAAAGGAAAAAGAAAGGAGAGATCAAGTACATGGGATATTTATCCACCTCCTACTTTGCCATGCAAGAAGCATCCTGCATCAGATACTAGAAGATTGCCTAGATGGTACTATAAAACTATGAAGGATATTGTCATTTTGAAACAGGGAGAGTCCAATACACATGGGACTAGGAGATCGGCTAGGCTTGAAAAGCAACACGAAGATCAGGATCAACATGAGGATCATCATGAGGATGGGAATGTACATTGTGCATATATGGCCACAGTATTGGAAACCAAGGATCCATCTACTTTCAGTGAGGCTGAAAAAGAGGACATTTGGAGGAAAGTTATGGATGAGGAGTACGACTCGATCATGAAGAATGAGACTTGGCGACTTGTTCAGTTACCTACAGGTAAAAAGGCCATTGGATGCAAGTGGATCTATAGAACTAAATACAAATCGGATGGTTCTATAGATAAACATAAGACAAGATTGGTGGCAAAAGGTTATGCTCAACAGGACGGGATTGATTATGAAGAAACTTTTGCACCAATTGCTAAGTCAACTACTATGAGAACAGTTTTATCACTAGCAGCTCAGTTTGGATGGGATATTCAACAAATGGATGTGCAGAGTGCATTCCTGAATGGATTTCTAGAGGAGGAAGTCTACATGGAGCAGCCAGAGGGATACATAGTAGGAGGACATGAAGACAAGGGTTGCAAGTTGGACAAGGCCCTATATGGACTTATGCAGGCAGCCAGGGCATGGTACACAAGGATTGACACATACTTTGAGGAGCTTGGCTTTCAGAGGAGTAGTCTATAGCCTACACTTTATGTTTTGATCAGGGATGGTCATATTGTGATTACAGTGATGTATGTGGATGACCATGTTATCATACGATCAGATCATGGTGTGATTCATGATATCAAGAAAGATCTCTCATTGGAGTTGGAGATGAAAGATCTTGGTTCACTACAATATTTCCTTGGGATTGAGGTATGAAAAGTAGCAGAAGGGATATTTATTTCTCAATCTAAGTAAGCTCATGAACTTCTCGAAAAGGTCAATATGTCAGCATGCAAGGCATTTTCTACGCCATATGATAGTGGATGTAAGCTTACTAAAGTTGAGGAGGACCAGGATGTAGACAAGACGGTATATAGAAAGCTTGTTGGAAGCTTACTCTATCTAACTACAACATTATGTCGTTAGTATGGTTGGTCAGTTTATGGCTAAGCCTAAGCAGATTCATTGAAGAGCTGCTAAGCGAATACTCGGATATAGCCAGGGTACATTGAGGTTTAGTGTTCTCTATGGGAGACGGATGATTTGTAGTTATAGGGATATGTGGATGATGATTGTGCTGGAGATGCGGAAGACCGAAGATCTACTACACGATATGTTTTTACTCTTGGTTCTAGTGCTATTTCTTGGAATTCAAAGAAGCAACATACTATTGCATTATCATCTATAGAGGCAGCGCACCGGGCTACTACGAGTGCGGCAAGTGAAGCAATATGGTCATGAAGGATTCTACAAGATCTACATATGGTACAGGATACACCAACAGTACTTTAGTACGATAACCAGAGTATTATCAAATTGGAAAAGAATCCAGTTTTTCATAGTAGGACAAAGCACATCGAAGTACAACAATGCTGCACCAGAGAGAGGATTCAAACTGGTGAAGTGGAGCTTATCTATTGCCCTACGGTAGAGCAAGTTGCGGATATCTTTACCAAAGGACTTGGTAAAAAAATTTAGAGATTCTAGGAGTAATAGATAACATAGTAAACATTAGGGGGGAGTGTTAGGAATTAATGGATTAATTAATTCATTGTAGAGGCCAGCCTGCGAGCTAGTTCAAAGGCCTATTTCTATTTTTAGTATCAATTTTGGTAGAATAGTATAGAATACTATCTTATGATTAAGTTAGCATAGATTGCTATTTTTGAGAAAATGGACTAAAACTCGTCGTTGAATGCTTCGCGCTATTATACGCAAATTCAAGCATGTCTTCCATAGACTAGTTCGTCCTCTCTGTCTGACCATCCAATTCAGGATTATCAGAAGACCCAAGACTTAATGTGGTCTCTAATTTCTCGAAGACCGCCTGCCAGAATTTGCCAGTGAACTTAGAATCTCGATCACTAACAATGTCATTCGGCAAACCAAACAACCTGAACAACTTTTCTACGAAAAAGCTGAGCAAGTTTAGAAGCTTTGATAGTCTACTTGGTTGGAATGAATTGCGCCATTTTGGTTAATTTGTCACCTATAACCCAAATAGCATCATTTCGCTTCTTCGTCCGAGGTAGCCCAACCACAAAGTCCATAAAAATACTTTCCCACTTTCTTTCGGGCATTTCCAAGGGCATTAATAAACCACCTGCCTTAAGTCTTTCAGCTTGATTAACCTGACATTGTCCACACTTGTGAACATGTGTCTCCACTTGACTTTTTAAGTTTGGCCAATAAAAATTCCTTTTAATAAGGTCAAGTGTTCTTTGTGAGCCAGGGTGCCCTGCAGACGGGCTGTCATGACATTCATGGAGGATTTGGGCCCTAATATCATCATTTTCTGGCACAGAAACTTTTCTATTCCGGAAAAGTAACCCATTCCTAATGGAATAGTCTTTTAATATCTTGTCCTGAGGAGAAATCTTGGAATACTGCATTCCAAGTTCATCACTAGATCTAGAAGAACCTGCCAGGACGTCTAGCCAAATACGACCGAAATACCTATCTCTTAAGGACAAATATAACTCATATTGGATCTCGGAAAAGCTTAACTAATTAACCTCTCCAATCCGGCTGAAGGCATCCGCAACACAATTAGGAGTACCCTTCCGGTACTCAATGTCATAATAAAATTCTTGGAGCATTTCTGACCATCTGGCCTTACGACCCCTAAGGTCAACCGCATCATTAATATACTTTAACGCTTGATGGTAAGTTACTATGGTAAATTGGGAGCCATACAAATAACGTCTCCACACTTCAGGGCAGCATGAATAACAGCAAAAAGCTCCTTGTCGTAGGTGGAATATCGCCTTTGAGCAAGGTCTAGCTTCTTGCTTTCAAAAGCAACCGGTCTACCATCCTGATATAGGACTGCACATACAGCATAGTCACTGGCATCCGTTTCAAGTACACACGGCTTGTTAGGATCCATTATGTGTAAAATAGGTGTTGATGTTACACAATATTTGAGGTTCTCAAAACTCTACTTCATCTCTTCAATCCAAGTAACCGGAGGACTGAATTTACTGTGTCGGCTCGTTCTTTTAGCCCCTTTGAGGACATTTGTCAAAGGTAATGCAATTATTGCATAACCCATGATAAATCTATGAAAAAAACTCGTAAAGCCCAGACTGGACTTAACCTCCTAGATGGTTTTAGAAATTGGCCATTCACGAACTTGTCGGACTTTGTTTGGGTCAATTTCCAACCCATGGGAAAGTCGCGAGAGCATTTGCTAGGCCAAATGGTAAAACCAGAAACTCATAATGGCCATACCTAGTTCTAAACCCGATCTTTTCAACATCCTCAGTCTTTATACGAATTTGATGATACCTTGATCTCAAACCGATTTTGGTGAAGTGCTTCGCACCATGCAATCAATCAACCAATTCATCCATTTGTGGCAAAGGATAATGGTTTTTAATCGTTAATTTATTTAATTTTTTAAAGTCCACACAGACGAGTACCTCCGTCCTTTTTATCAACTAAGATAACTGGAGCCCCCCAAGGGGACTTGCTAGGCCTAACATGGCCAATCTTAAGATAATTTTGCAGTTGCCTATAAACTTCATCCTCTTCAGTACTACTCATCCCGTAAGGATACGAAGATACAGGAGAACTACCAAGATAAGTTTAATACCATGGTCAACTCCCCTAGAGGGGGGAAGACCCTCAGGAAGCTGCTCACGAAACACATCGTTACATTCTTGCCTAAGTTTCCTAAAAGTTTCACCTTCTGGTGAATTTTCTTGTTTTAGGTTGTTAGACATTAGCTCCATTTGGAAATTGTAAAATTGTAGATTACATTCTTCATGGTAAGTAAAATTCTTCTACCAACATAAATAAGAATTACAGTCAACAATATCCATACATTTAACTGTTTCTAGAGCAGAAAGCATATACGGAGAAAAAATATCAACATTTCCATTTAATTCTATGAGTGAGCCGCTATGTAAGAATGACAAACTGTGAGTTACATAGTTTTTCTTCAATGTCTCGTTCCTCTCAGAGAACCACTCCTTACCAAGTATTACATCTACCTTATCTAGATTCATAATATAAAAGTCTAATTTATCATTATAGGCTTGTATTTGAATCGGCAGATGTGGGACCATCCGGTCCCAAACTTGGCTTTCCGATCCTGTTGCCAGCTTCACTATAACACGGTGGTGACTTTGCTTTGTTTCAAGAGATGTACCACCCCCTCCACTCTCTCTTCTCATGAAACTTAGCATAGGAGAGGCATGCCTCCCTTTACATGCTTGATCACAATCTGCTAATGGCAATACTTTGCCACCTATGCCTGTCCAAAACTTTTGACAAGTAAGTTTGGTGACCTCGACCACCTGCCAGGGTTTCTTTGTCAGTTGGTGCCCAGGACACCCTCTCTCGTTGGTCCGCCCCTTCACCACAAATTGCCGCATACAGTAACATACTGCCGCTACCTTGTGGAACTGGTTTTTTTCCACAGTAGGGCCTCGCGGAATGACTGTCCATCGTAGCTAACCCTCATGGAACCTTTGTCCGCTGCTTGTTGCCACTTGTCCGCTGCAGAACAGTGCCACGTGGCAACGTGGAGAGGAATCAAATCCGTTTATTTTTTTCAGAAAGTTTTTTTTTTTAAAAATAGATGTTAGAAAAGAAGCCAAAATATGAGAGAAACACATTTCCTTAACATATTTCAAAAAAGATCAAAACTTACAAGATAACCTTTGGATCAACACACCTGCTTTCAGCATACAGTGGCTCTGATACCATATGTTAGTCTCCCTCTTACCGCATACCTCCAGGTGCCGGTTAGCCACAAGAGACCAAACGATACACGTTCCATCCCGCCATAGGACCCAATCCAGGTCCACCCTCCATGCCCTGGCCTATGACCAATAACAAGCAAGATCCGACTTCCATCCTAGACAGTGTCCCATACCACTGCCTAGGCTCTCAGTCATCTCCCCCCTCAAGCTAGCACTCATCCTGGCTGTGCACACCGCTCTCCATCCACCTCCTCCTAGATAGATAGAATAGATGGCAAATAAGTCCTCCTTCCCTTGTATGCCTCCAAGGTAGGAGACTCCAAGCCATGCGCACGTCCTAGATTACGACATGTGGCAACTGTAGGAAATAGAAGCCTAAGGATCCAGAATCTTAACTATTCAATCACACAAAGCATTTCTCAAAAGAAAGAGAGAGATGGCTAGAAACCCTCTTGTAGAAACTCGTGGACAGCCAAGGAGAATAGTTAGTATTGCTTACAAAAGTGTCTCATACAAACGGGATGCACACATACATATAGTCCACGATGACTATCTAACTTCATGACTATTGGCTATCCAACTACTTGACTATTGACTATCCAACTTTCTATAAGTTACATAGAAAGAATAAGGTACCTCTAATATGTCAAGTTGGGTACTTAATGTCACAATTAGGCCTAGTGGACCCATGAGTCCCTACCAAGTTAATTTCATACTAACTTAGCTAACTCTAAGTTTAGTAGGCCTAATATAATAAATAAACCATGGTTACACAACTCTCGACCTTTAACATGAAGTAACTTCTCGAAAGAAAAAAAATGCAACTTGTTGTCCGAACTTCATGTCGCCAAATAAACTTCGCATCGAAGTAGCCGAAATCTCATCCCCAATCATGTCCAACATATAAAAGAAAAAGAATGCGTAATAATGAAGCATCAAGTCAAAGGGTGAGGATTTGCATGCTCCATCTGAAGTAGGGAACCAACATAAACTTGACATTAAGTTAAAACATGGACTTGTAATCCATCATAGGCTCCCACATCATTCGAAAAAACTCCTTACCAAAAGGACAATAAAAAAGAGTACCAAGATCTTTTGGCACCACATCCTCCCAAACCTTACCATCAATGACTTGCTCACATAGAATAGGCACTGTACCAACATCATGATGAAGAGTAAGTGTAGAACCAAAAAAATCAGTAAGAGGTACTGATTTTAAAGAGGCATGTGCCTTTCCTTCGTAGAAAGACATTTCTTTGTTGTCCTGCAAAGTCTCCAATAGCCGACAACTGTTATGGGTTGTTCAACACTTTGCTGCCCAAAGTGTTCCCAACATGGACCATGTTGTCCATAATCTTCTGCAAGCTGTTCCTGAAGCATAATGGACTGCTCATGATGTAAAATGGGTTGCAAATGACCAAAAGAAGATGACTGAACCTGCTGTCCATCGTCTTTACCATAAAAATTTGGCAAACTATCAAGAGATGCATCAACGATGATGTCATCAACGCTATCCCTCGAAGAGGCATGGGATGACATAGAAGATTCTTCAAGTAATGAAAAATTCTCTCCAAACAAATGCTCACTCTTATTTCAACATATGCATCATGGGGAAGTCCCCTTTCATGACATGAGTGGGCGCAACATCATAGGAGGTCTTTTCATCAAAATGAACATCACAACTCACTATGATTTTATTAGTATCCATATTGAACAACCTATAGCCCTTGCTTTCACTACTATAGCCAACTAATATGCATTTAACTCCTTTATCATCATTAGCTTATCGGGAATGAAAGCATAAGTCGTGCAACCAAAGATGCATAAGTGAGAAACAGTAGGCTTCTTACCATACCAAACTTCATAAAGAGTTAATACCTTCAAGGCTTTAGTAGGACACCGATTACTGATGTGAGCCGCCGTTATAACCGCTTCAGCCCAAAACTTGTGAGGTAGGCCCTTTGGCTTGAGCATGCATCTAGCCATCTCCATGATAGTGCAATTCTTTCTTTCGGCAACACCATTTTGTTGAGGTGTGTAAGGGGTTGTCATTTGATGATAGATACCTTTGCTTTAAAATAAGTACCGAACGTATTCTTTATATATTCACCTCCTCGGTCGGTACGTAAGATCTTCAAAGAGTGCCCAAACTGATTTTCTATCATTGCTAGATAATCCTTAAAGCGTTGAAAAACTTCAGATTTTGCCTTTATAGGATAAATCCATGTAAATCTTGAAAGGTCATCAATAAAAGTAACAAAGTATTTACACCTTCCAATGGATTCGGTCCTCATTGGACCACATACATCACTATGAACCAAATCAAATTTGCCATGAACTCGAATAGTTCCATCAATTGGAAAAGCTTGCCTTTGAAATTTTCCAAGTATGCATCCTTCGCATGCATGTCCTTCGGGATGCTCAATGTCTTCAACCATATTGAATCTCTTCAACATCTTCAAACTAGCAAAGTTGAGATGTCCAAACCTAGCATGCCATAATTCAGCCAACTCCAAAGAATGTGAACTTGATGCAACAAGACAAAAGGATGATGAAGCTCTTCGCTCATAGGTATCCATAAGGAACAATCCACCACGTAATGTTCCCGAAGCAATGATCATAAGAGATCTCTATGGATCTTTGATAAGACATTTGTCTTCTTTGAATTCCACAACCAATCCTTGGTTCATAATTGTAGAGACCAAAAAGAGATTCTTTTTTATTTTTAGAACATAAAGTACATTACGAATGTACTTCTCCTCACCATTGCGTAAGATAATGGGGATCACTCCAATACCTTTGATAGGATAAGAGGTGCTATCAACACCTTGAACTTTGCTTCCATCATGCACTTTTACAAGCTTTGTGAAGACTTCTTTGTGATAAGTCATATGGCGTGTGGCACCGCTATCAATCACCCAATCAATAGATGAAAAAACAGCAACTTGTAAAGCTGAAGATGAGCTGTTTTCTACTGAAAAACCAGCAAGATTTGAAGTGGCAGAAATCTCGTCTTTAGGAGAAATGAAATTATTAGTGACAAAAGCATAATCATTATTGAAGATTATCCTCCTTTTCAAATTGTTATTCCAAAGCAATGATTGCGGTACTTGTATCGTTACCTTTCTCTTTTTCCTTTGCAAGTCTCTTCCTACATTCTTTGATGTGATGCCCAAACTTCTTGCAATAGTGGCACTTACCCTTCTTCTTGGAGCCTTGATGTTGAGCTTCCTTAGATTTTTTATCATCTTTGGAAGTGTTGAAAGAAGGCTTCCCTTTCCACTTGCCTTTGCCTTTGCCTTTTGCAAAGAAAGCTTGATCTTCTTGTTCACCAAAGTTGATCCTTGTTTGCTCTTCTTGAAGAAGTAAGCCAACAAGTTCGTTGAAGGAGATTAGCTGTCCCCTAAGAGAAATGCTCAATGATGACACAAATGGAAGGTAAGAATTAAGAAGAGAGTTGAGAGTAATAGATACAAATTGTGAGTTCTCAATCACCTCATCAATACTAAGAAGCTCCTCTCAAAGATCCTTGATCTTCGTCAAGTGGTTTGTAAGCAAATCACCTTCTTGCATCTTCAAGATAGAAAGTTGATTTCGAAGATATACCACTTTTGCCGCATTCTTTACTTGAAACATCTTGGCAAGAGTCTCCCAAGCACTTTTGAAAGTCTTGCATGATCTAATATGAGGAAGGATAGAAAAACGGAATGTGCTTGTGCATCTCGTCGATCCCACTTCTTTTGCTCATCGGAAGACACCTCAGTAGATGATGAAGTAGTTGTTCTAGATGGTGTAATAGATGCCAAGGTAGGCGGCCTCTCTTCATCACCATTAACTACTTCTCACAAACCTTTAGCAATTAGAAGGTTCTTTATCACGTAGCACCACAACGAATAGTTTGTGCCATCCAGCCTATCTTCATTAAATAAAGAACCAATAGACTCCGATTCTTTAGCCATAACAGAAAAAATCAACTTGTAGTAGATAGGAAATAGACTTTCCAAGACATAATCTACTAAGGGCAGCAACCTGAAAGCTAAAATTATGAGCACAATAGATTGCAATACTCCACATGCAATTTGCTCAATAAGTAATGAAATAGGTGGCTGATTTCTGCACAAAAAACAGAACGCTCACAAATAGGTAGACTTCTATATATATCTATTTGTGAAATTAAAATATATCCAATTTCACAAATTTATATAGAGAAGTCAGTGATGTCATAAGGTAAACCTTAGAAACAATATACAAGCAACTCAAAAGTCAAAGGATCTAAGTCAAAACAACAATAAAAAAAATAAACAAAAAATCTTAGCCAAATAGCATTGCTTATGTCTCATCAGTACCCAAGCATAAGTTGCTAACTGGGTTTCAAAAGAATCCGGATTCAAATGAAGCCAAAACCAAAACCAAAAATTTGTGGCTAAAATGAGTGCACATTATGTGCATATAGAGCTGATGGTAGCGCCCTACTCCAAGCTCACCAACATGGAAATTTCAGCAAGAAATGTGTTTAAAACACATGTATCTTCGTTTAAGAAGTAAATCTAAAATTTTCAGCATGTAATTGAGTCAAAATCACATGCAATTTGCAATTGGCTTGAGCATGGGCGCCCCTACTGCTAGCTCTCAAATAGGTGAAGGTGCCCTGCAATTTCCTACAAAAAACCTACAAGAAGATGAACAAATTCTTCTCCTACAAAAATCAGCAGCTTGATGATTTTCTGCTACCAAAAGGGGAAGAAGATAGTTTCCTATTGGGCGCCCTCCTGCAAGCAATTTGATCACCTAAAAGCTCTGATACCATGTAGGAAATAGAAGCCTAAGGATCCAGAATCTTAACTATTCAATCACACAAAACATTCTCAAAAGAAAGAGAGAGATGGCTAGAAACCCTCTTGTAGAAACTCGTGGAAAGCCAAGGAGAATAGTCAATATTGCTTACAAAAGTGTCTCATACAAATGGGATGCACACGTATATATAGTCCAAGATGACTATCTAACTTCATGACTATTGGCTATCCAACTACTTGACTATTGGCTATCCAACTACTTGACTATTGACTATCCAACTTTCTATAAGTTACATAGAAAGAATAAGGTACCTCCAATATGTCAAGTTGGGGTACTTAATGTCACAATTAGGCCTAGTGGACCCATGAGTCCCTACCAAGTTAATTTCATACTAACTTAGCTAACTCTAAGTTTTCCGAATCTGTGTCTGTGTCTGTGTGGATCAGGTCCTATTTTGGACCAAAAATTCTATTATGGATCAGGTCCTATTTGTCTGTCCAAATCTATTATGGATCAGGTCCAAATTTGTGTCTAAATCAGGTCCAAATCTGTATACAGACGAATTTGGTAATTAAATAATTGATTAATTAATTAAATACTAGAACCGTACCACGGTTCAATGAACCGGGGTACGGTTCCAAGGACCCACGGTTCTGGGAACCGTGGGTTCTATGGGTTACACAACTCTCGACCTTTTGGGTCAAAGTAACCTATGGTAATGTAAGCAATTCCATTTACATTCCAACACAACCATGCAGGTTCACGAGTCACCGATCAAGTCAACAAGCCCAGTCATCGTTCAGTCTCAAGTTAGGTTTGGGACCCAAGGGGATTGGGTCCCTAACAATTACTTTGCTGATTTTTTAGTGCATTGATTTCTAAATCCTCTAGTTTTTTGTTTGAATTAGCAACTTCACGTTTTGTTGTGAACAATAGCAAGATGGGTGATAAACTTGACTCTTTGATCCTTGAATGAATCTAACAAACTTGATGATGGCATTTTAAAATGAAGAACATTCTTGTTTCAACAAATTTATGGGGATTGTAACAGGCTTGGAAATCACGCCCACCGTTCCAAATAGTGCACAGCCAAGTCGAGATTGACAAGAGGTCAAAAAGAGCACTATGCGTAATCAATATACCCATCCACGACAAGTATGCAACTCATGCCTTTTGGCCTTTGGGTTTCCATTTTCCAATTTAAGTGTGCGGTTGTTCATAGTACTCGCCAAGATGGAGAATGTAGCTAGTATTCATTCAATCAAGCTCGTCTTAGCTTCTTTTCCTTTGTTGTCCCATTGTCTTTGTAATTTTTATATCTCTAGATTAAGGCTGAATGCTTCTTGTTTTCTAACATTTTGTATCAAGGATAGGTAGGCTAACACTCCTTTTTATGAAGTTTTGCAAAGTCTATTAGATCACAAGAGCTTCATCTTTAACCATTTCATCAATTCTAGAGAGAGAAATTGGGCCCCGTTTTAAGAAGGGAAATTGTTTTTTTTCTTCATAATCTTGTAAGGAAAAGAGTTTCTATTTGGATCTAATATCTTCTAAATAAGGACAGAAGGAGCCTAGGAAGTGAAAAACTAACAACTATTGAAACTGCTAGATATTGGGTAGCATTTAATTGTTGACTTTAAGAGACGATTAATTTCTTACCTCTCTAGTTTTGTCTTTGGAAATAGCAACATGAGTGATAGACTTGAGTATTATAATGATCAATTTCTCATTAAAAGCATGAAGAACAAAGACCGTGTGATTGCAAGTGGATCAAAGGCTAATGCGGCAATCTTCAGAAATTGGAAGTTGTTTTGGATTTACAAACTCTTTGGTGCAAAATCTTTGGCATGATATAAGTCATCTTTGGCATGAACAATATGGTCACCTACCTTATCAAAGCTTGAAGCTTCTTTACAAGAGGCACATCATAAGAGGCCTTCCCAAAATCCAAAATCTTGAACCCATCACGTGTTTGTAAGGCTTTGGGCAAAGCACAATAGAAGCAAGTTTCCATCAAGTGGCACATGGAGGACAAAGGCATTGGGCAATTCTAGATCTTGTCCATTCCAATCTATCGGAACTTCCTCAAACACTATCTTGGGAGGTGCTTTTTACTTCATGACTTTTATTAATGACGAATGTTGGATACAAATTTTTAAGAGCAGATCACAAGCATTTGATCTCTTTGTTGAGTTCAAAAATTTGATTAGAAATCGAATGCACAATAAAATATGATGCCTAAGAAGTCATAGAGGTGGAAAGTACATCTCTAATAAATTTACAAATTTTTGCATAGAGCACAAAATTAGGAGGCAACTAACAACAACTTACAAGCCTCAACAAAATGGTGTATCGCAAAAAAGAATCATACAATTGCTGAATGTGCTCAAAGCATGATGAAGGATATAGGTTTACCAAATTCCTATTAAGTTGAGGCTGTCCACGCTGTGATTTAACTTCAAAATCGCTCACCTTTGAAGGCATCGGAATTTAAAACACCCGAAGAGGTGTTTTATGGTAGCAAACCATGCGTTTTCTCACTTGAGGACCTTTGGTTGTGATGCTTACGCACATGTACTCGATAATTTACGCAAGAAAGTTGATAATAAATCATATAATCTTTATTGGCTATGCTAAAAAGGAAAAGCATGTTGATTGTTTAATCCAAAAACTAAAAAGATCAGCGGAGACTAAATGGATGGAGTGGCCTGGTAAGAGGGACTAGCCTAACCCCATGGAATATAGGAAGGATAATCGAAATTTGGGGCAGTGGGTCCAGAGGGAAGAAAAATGTGAGTGAAAGTCGGGGTGCCGGGATACTCAGGTGTGACAGATGCGTCACAGTATCATGTGTCCTGCGCGCTGCCTCCTAAGTAAGTGTCTCTCGAAGGAGTCCCTATGACGAGATGTGTTAAGATGACGTGGTGGACTCATGACTACCTCAAGCGAATCATCGTCGCTGCCACAACCTCCACAACATGAGACACTGACGCAGCTCCTCCTACACTCAATGGAGAAATTCTTTGCTGATTTTCTACAGAAAGCAGTGCACAACAGATACATCACCACGTAAGGCAGCCACAAAGCTTCCAAAATGCCATTTGAATACTATTGAAGATGGACACATTTGGAGCATGATCGGCAAGGAGATCAAAGAGTTTTCAGAGGGAAAACTCATTGTCGAACAAATCTGGACTTTGCTTCAATGTCTAAAGTACTAAGAGACGACAAACCTAACTCCTTTGAAGATGCATCTCAATTTAAGGCTTGGATGGACGCAATGAAAGAAATGCATTATTCTAATTTAAAGAATAACACTTGGGTGTTTGCGAAGAAAACCAAAATCAAGTAGCCAATCAGCACCAAATGGGTGTACCGAATCATATACAATTACAATGGTGACATGGACAAGTTCAAAGCAAAATTGGTGCCTAAGGGGTATATGCAAATAGAAGGTATTGACTATAACAGGACTTTTGTTCCCATACATGTAGTTCTCAAACAAATGCCACTCTTCTCCATTGAGTTATTGCCCAATCTGTCCGTCATCTCCATCCCTAATATTGTCACATATGTTGAGCAAAATGCTTCTCTTCTTCTATAACAATCTCCCACAGACCCGTCCCCTTCCCCTCCATATATTGTCACATGTTGATCAAGATGCTTCTCTTGTTCTGTAACAATCTCCCATAGACCTCTACAATCTCCACTCACCATTTTCAAAACTGAGAGTTGGTGTCTCCTGCATAAAAATAGCCTAGCATTCCTTGTAAGCAAAGTAACTGCCCGTTCTTGTGCTGAGACCATGTGAGCATAACCTGTAGTAAATCATAATTGTCACAGCAATACCAAGTGAATCAATGGTATCAATCAAGTCAATATATAAAGCAGATAACCTAGAGTGAAACCAAGAGATGCTGGACTGAGGCAGTTCAGAGTGCAGGACAGAGGGTATGAAGTCAAATCCGATAAGAGACAGCACAGACTAACAGCAAAGACATAAGACATGCTGAAAGTATAGGAGACGTATTTTAGGCCCTCATGTCCAGAAAGAAAATCATCGTTGGTACAGGGACTCTTCCAAAGGCATCTTCCAGCTTCAATTTAGGGATGACAGGTTGCGATCTCTAGTTTCCAAAAGGAAGCGTTAATCATAAAGGGCAGCTTCAGAAGCTAGTCCCAAGCGACGATGTGAGGCATTAATACCAAAATTTGAAATTCCGAACTATTCGGGAAACACAATTTGAGCATGCTTTCAGGGCATCCAACAAACGATCCACTGCTACAGCTACCAGAGTCAACATTTCTGTAAATAACAACACTATTTACACCCAAAGCTTCATACCTTATCAATAAATTTTCCTCAAAAGAGCATAATGATCAATCTGAACAAATTAAGATCCAAAACCCTAAAAACCTTTTATCTCATAAATCCATGAAACTTCACTCCAACGATAGAGGTGCTACCAACAGTTATTAAGCATGTTTACGTAGCCAGTATGACCAATTTTTTTTTCTTGTATCAAAATGGATAACTTGACATTGTAGCCTCTATTACACCTTCCTTTGACACTCAAATAAAGTATATCAATAACAACTCAACTGCCCGGTTGTATTCAAAGTTAGGCGCATAAGAACTATGTCAGACGCTCAAGGAATTTCGGAAACTCAAAATAGAACAGAATCTCAAGTATTTTGAGAATGATAAATACCTAGCCGGGGCTTCAGCGAGTGCAGATGTGATCTGCAACGACACCAGAATAAGGAGGCAACGAAGTAGATGAGCAAGAGCGAGAGGGCGATCGCTGCAAAATGAAGCCTCCTGTTTGTGCCTGGCTAAACGATCCACCGCCATCGCCATAGCTGACACGTTCAACAAAACAGAATGGACAAAGGAAATAAGCAGCACGAGGAAAGTGAACGGAGCTGCAAAGTGACGGGCTTTGACTGCCTTGAAGGGCGTCAATTATTGACGTATCCATGTGTACTTGGAGAGCCATTCACGTAGCTCCACTACCTTTTTCAAACCTTGCTTGTAACTTTTGGGGGCCTCCAAATTAATGTTAACAACATGCCAAGCCTCATTTGTACTTCAAAGGAGAATGTTGGGAAAAAATAAATAAAAGTAAAAACCTTGTTCTATATCCATTAGTATCAAGGATCAACACTCAAGCATTCTCACTCCAAAACATTAGGAAATAACTACTTTTTCAATAGAAGGATCTATAACATCATATTAGTTTCAATAGAGGATTTAAAGTTCTTATTAGTCAATTTAAGTTTGGTCAGAGTTTGCTCTCTCTCTCTTTCTCTCTCTCTCTCTCTCCCTATGTTGGGATAGATAGCTTTGGGTAGGCACTTGAGCCCCCAAGGCCAAGATTAGAAACACCCATGGATCAAGATGTAAAAGTTCTCAATAAAGGTGATGAAGGATCTTTCATAGACATCAATTTGTTGTAGTTGAAGATGGTTTTCATTATCATTTTGGTATGTTTTATGTCTTTAATTACATGTGGCATATAGAACTTGAATATCTCACACTTCTTATTAAGAATCTGGTTTGGAAAATATTTTCATGGTGGAAAAGATTTTGAAATGATTTTCAATTTTTTCCTGAGTTATGTTGGACATATACTCCAGTATCCTTTAATGATTAAGTATGATTTTGGATTCCAATGAATTATGATTGACGAATCATAAGGATCTAAATATTTATGATTGACGAATTATAAATGGATAATTAATTATAGTCAGATGATTGTAAAGAAGTGTGATGATTCTTAAGTGTGCTGAATAATTTTCGATCTATTGGATGAGTTAGAAATTTAGATTAGTATGTTGAAAATCTACATCTCTTCACTCCAGTGAATTGAGCGCGTTTGTGCCTCACAAGAATTCTCATAGAATAATTGAATTCAATTATGGGGAATTTAAATAATTTGAATTTAATTAATTTAGTGGATGGTATTCTACTACGAATTATAGTTTGTAAAAGCTTGGGTACAATTTTTGTTCTAAATCTCTGATGGTTATAGGAGGTAGACAAATATATTAAGATTGGGATGATTGCAATTTTCTTGCATGAGATGCTAGAAACAAAGACATTTAATTCATGACATTATTTAAGATACTCGAACTTGAGATAAGATCTTTTTATCTTAATGGATCTCCTAGAGATTTTGGTTGAATGAATTGTGATACTTCGGAATTTTGGATTCTAAGAGTATTTGTACCAAGAAGCATTTATGACTTGTCTACAAGAAATTGTGGATAGTTTCAAACTATAATTGTTAGTTCTTTAACTTTGATCTCATGAGTTAAGTAATGTTTCATCCAGTGTGTCATGTAAAGTGTTACATGAAGGTGATACTACTGATTTATTGAGATTATAGACCATATGAAAAATTTATCACTTAATGTACTTTCCAAACCCAAGTTTGTACTCATGAGCAAAGATAAAGAATTGAAAGATCATAGATCAGTGTTAAAAGTTTAAAAAATGGTTTTCATGTTTTTCTTTCATGTTCTGAGGACAGAACTAGATCAAGGGGAGAAGAATGTTACGTCCATGTCCAATACATAGGATTCGGTGAGGGCTTGTACACATTAGTGGAGCTAGTGCATGGATTAGGACTGTTTTATGCATGTGTAGAGTATCAATAGTAATGGAAGTTGCTTTCGGATTATTCCTAGCTTGCATGGGCACATGCACAAAGGGTCTTGGGGCCTATATATGCTACTAAAAACTCACTCATCTCTATTCCTGATTTGAGTGCTTTCATTACCAGTTACTCTTTCTACACATGTATCTTATTCCCTAGCTCAGGGGGGTGAGGCTATCGGAGATTGATTAGTAGCTTCTAGTTGGTTGGGTGGTTTGCGGTATTCTCTTTGTGTGTGTCTTGTAAATAGGATCTTGGAGGTTCTTCTTCTTACACTTATGCTTTGATGGTATGATTGTTGCTCTTTATGTTGACGACTTGATTATTACGAGGAATAATCAAGAGATGATAGATATAATCAAGAAAGGTCTCATGGATCAATTCACGATGACAGATCTCAACCTAATGCATTATTGCCTTGGAGTGGAGGTGTGGCAAAAAGGACATGAGATGGGACTAACACATGTCAAATATGTCACAGAGGTGTTGCACGGGTTCAGGCTACAAGATTGCAAGTCAGTAAACACTCCTATTGAGCTAGGTAGAAAGCTTTCTAAGCTTGATGAATCACAGCCATTTGATGCTACGTTGTATACGCAGTTAGTAGAGAGCTTGATTTACCTTACCACGACTAGGCCAGATATATGTTATGTTGTTGGTAGTGTAAGTCAGTTCATGGCAATACCTATGGAAACACATTAAAAGACAGCCAAATGCATCTTGCGATATGTCAAAAGCACTTCTGATTATGGCTTGGTATATAGGAAGTAGGAAGTTTGTTTGAGCTATGTGGCTGCATGGATGCAGATTGGGGAGGTAATTGTGATGATCATAGATCTACCACAGAGTATGTATTCCAGTTTTGTGGCAGTTGCTTTTCCTGGACTAGTAAGAACCAAAGTATAGTTGCTTTGTCCATAACATAAGCAGAGTATAAGACAATGTGTAGCGCAGCACAAGAAGCCATTTGGTTGAGGCAAATTTTGGAAGAGATGGACATGAAACAAGTGATGAAACCAATATTTTCTATCTTTCAAAGCCTTAGCATTTTTCCTTAGTTTTTCCTTTGCTGTTTTTCGCGACTGTGCATTTTGAACTATGTTTTGCACAGTCTTCATCTTTTGAACTATTTCGTCGCACAATCCGCATTTTTGGGTCATGAAAAAAAGTCTTCCCTAGGTCTAAACACTTAGAAAGTAACTTTGTCAACTTTTTCCGACACTGTCGCATTTTTCGCATTTTTGCGAAAAAGGCAACATTGTCACAAAAATGCCTTAGAGAAGTTTTTAGACGTACTGAGGACTTTTTTGCCTTTTGAAAAAAAGCTACACATGCCCTTAAAAAAGCGACACTGCTCTTAAAGTCGCAAAAATGTCCTTTAGCAAAAAGAGAAGGCCTGCAGCGTGAAGGCACTGCACAACGGACAAACGGCGGATGATTCACAGAGGACAGCGACAGAAAACTGGAATCAGTTTTGTTTAAGACTAATGTTTTTCTTTTAATTAGATCTCTTAATTTAATTAGATCCCTGGATTGAGCACATAAAAGGATCAATGAAGGATACAGACAAAAGCAGACAGTCGCGAATACACAACTGTAAAAGTTTGAGATAGCTCCAGAGTGAGTTTATAGATTAGCAGTAGCTAGTCATATTATTTGTGAGAGAGAACATCTCTCTCGAGCCAACGCGCTGATCTGGAAAAAAGACAGCACTCAAGAAAAATATTATAAATTCAGTTCTGATAATAGAAGCGACTTTTTCAATGATCTCTTATGTGATGTGTATGATCTGCAATATTTGAATGCATGCTAGTAGTAGATAGATTTTCAATGTTGTTTTACTTAACATTATCTGTTGTTTACAAGTCTAATTTTTACAACAGATCGTCATAAGAAATCTGGGGCTTGGAAGAGAATTAGACCGCAGTCAGTAGCAGTAGCTATTCCTGCCGACTCTATCCAGCCTTCATCACCGGGAACGTCATAGACTCCCATCAGCGGAGCCTGTCATCAAATCCCATCAGTGGTATCAGAGCCTTGCCTGATTCCTTCAGGCTATGGCATCCATTAGCAGCATTCAATCAAAGATCGCACGATCCTTGACTTCTTGGGATCAAACTTCCTAGCATGGAAGGTGAAGACTTCTCTCATACTAAAAGGAGAAGGTCTATGGCTCTGGGTTGATGGCATAGAAGAGATGCCCACAACCACTGGCAAAGAGCTATGAGAATGGAGAGAAAGAAACGACAAGGCAGTAGCCGTCCTATGTTCCTCCATCGAAGACAGCTTGACACTTGATCTAGCCACACTCTCTAATGCAAGGGAAATGTGGGATACTTTGTTGACCAGATTTCAAACGAAATCATGAACCCAAATTATGCTTCTTGAAGATCAGTTGACCAATCCGAGATGGGATGGTAAAGACTTCACCTCCTTCATAACAAAAATGAAGGACCTATTCCTCTTGTTACACAATTCTGGAATAGAGAATGTAGGACCTACTATTTGTTGCTAAGATGGTAGATATAGAACTAATAGTCACCTTTGAAGGCGATACCTATGAAGTGGTTGAATTCGCAACCACTCAACTTGTCACCATATGAAAGCGAAAGGGTAACTTGTATTACCTCAGGATCCGAGTACCTTCAGATCAAGCTCACCAGATCAACGAATTGATGAATATTATATGGCACATGAGGCTATATCACATGAATATAGTTGCTCTATACAACGCTAGTCGGAGCGAAGCATTTACTAGTGTCAACATCAAAGATGCAGCATGCCTGAAATCCTGTGGTGCTTGTAACAAAGACAATATGTCACGTATACCATTCACCAAGGACTCTTTCAAAACAAAAGAATCCCTAAAATTGGTACACTCTGACATTTGTGGACCGTTTGATGTGGTTTCCCTAGGAGGTTCATGTCATAAAATCGTGTGTGGGTGTGAGCGATAGCGGAAGCTCGATGATTTAGGAGCGCGACATGTAGGAACGGAAGTGCAACAGTTAGAAGCAGAATTATTCAAGTAGAAGAATTCATACAGAATGCGCAAATGAACGACGCAGTAGTGAGACAAAAATTGCACTCTGATTAATATCAACAGTGAGTACAATAGCTTGAAGTAATAACTTCAGCTTGTTGAGTGTGATAACGCTGGCTACAAAAAAATCTGATTGAAAGATAAATTCAATTAACCCTTACATAGCTTGATTCAACTAATATATATATTTACAAGTGTTGAGAGAAAAATATCTTATGCCTTAACTGCCATTTACTCCAATGTAGCAAAAACGCGAAAAATCCGAAGGTGCCCTTAGTCTGAAGGTTTGCAACTCCTGAAGGTACCCTTACACTAAAGGTATGTAAATTCCTAAGGCGCCCTTAGATTCAAGGCAGCGAAGAAGGTGAAAAAGACAAAAAAGCTGAAAAGTGCCTTACACTGAAGGCAGAAAAGAAGGCGAAGGTGCCTAAAAAAATGGTTTCTAAGTCATTATGGCCAGCGTGTCGCATTTTTTACGAAAGCAAAAAGGCGAAAAAGCAAAGGTGCCTTAAGAATGATTTCTAAGGCATTCTGTCCACTTTGTCCAGAAATGGTTTCTAAGTCATTCTGGCCAGTGTGTCGCATTTTTCGCGAAGGCAAAAAAAGACGAAGAAGGCGGAAAAAGCAAAGGGGTCTTAAGAATGGTTTCTAAGGCATTCTGGCCATTTGGCCACTGTGTCACATTTTTTGCGAAGGTGCAAAAAAGACAAAGGAGGCGGAAAAAGCAAAGGTGCCTTAAAACGTTTAAGGCATAAGGGAAAAAACTTAAAGGTAAAAATGTGAAGGTCCAAAATCATGTTGTCGGCCTTTTGTTTTCAAGATGCTCATTACTTAACGATTTTTTAAGACTGAGCATAAAAAATCTAACACTCCCCCTTAATGAGAATCTTGAAAAACTTTGATCTTAAGATTTAACATATCGTTAAGTCTGAGATGTTGCTCTTTTGATAGAGCCTTTGGGAAGTAATCTACTGCCATGTAGTTTGTTCTGCATAAAACCAGTTCTACTTCCTTGATGTGAACTTTCTCTCTAAGGTAATGATACATGATTTCTATATGTTTCTTCGAGAGTGAAATCTCGGATCAATAGATAGCGCTATTGTGCTTTGATTGTCACAATAGATTGTTGTAGGAAGTGGTTTTGCAAGGTTCAAGTCTGCAAGCAGTTGCCTTAGCCAGATCGCCTCTTTGGTTGCATTGGTGATAGCTATGTATTCGGATTCCGTTGATGATGATGCAATTGAGGTCTGCTTCCAACTGTTCCATGAGATTGGGCCTTGGTTGTATAAAAATACAAATCTAGGGCTGATATTCTGCTGTCGACATCTCCTGCCCAATATGCATCTGTGTAGGCTTCAAGGATGTTGGCAGTGTGGCTACCTTCGTAGCAGATGCTGAGAGTTTTCGTTGCTTGGATGTACTTCATGACCTTTGTTAGTGCCTTCCAATGAGTTGAGCCTGGATTGGACATGAACTGGCTTAGTGTATTGATCGAATATGCAAGGTCTGGTTGCATGCAGATCATTGCGTACATCAGTGAGCCGATGACTGATTTAAATGGGTAGTGCTTCATCTCCTCCTTTTTTACCTCAGTTTGAGAAGACTGTTCCTTTGATAGCTTTAGTCCACGGTCGTGTGGAAAGTGACTTGATTTGCAGTTGGCCATTCCATACTTCTCCAGCACGTTGTTGAGATATCGTTGCTGACTGATAAAGATTAGTTTGTTAGGTCAATCTCGTTGAATTTGAATTTCGAGACAATATTGGGCTAGTCCCATGTCAGTCATCTTGTATTCCTTAGCTAGCATGCATTTTGTATCCTTCATCAGATTTAGATTATTATTGAATAAGAGTGTATCATTTACATAGAGAGTGATGATGATGAAGCAATCTGATATAGACTTGAAATAGACATTCGAGTCAACATGAGGAGTAGACATCGCCTCAGCAACTGTGTTTGGTTCCTGCACGAAGTAGCAGGCCGGATCATCCATAAATCTAGATGGAGGCTGTCTGGACCTGTTCGACCTTCTGGATTGAACTTCGATCCTTTGATGTGGGTTGACTCATTGAGGTTCTAACTCATTGTCTGAGTCAACATCGTTATTCAGCAGTTGAATCTTTGTATCGAAATTAATTGGTTGCTCGATCCTTGGATCGGAATTATCAACGACTTTTCCTTTGTGGTCAATGAACTGGTCTTCCACAAAAATGACATCCCTACTGGTGAATGGTTTATCAGTATCCAGATTGTAGAGCTTGTATGCCTTGTGGTTTGGGGAATAGCCTATGAAAATCATTTTTCTGCTCTTGTAATCTAGGTTTTTTCTTAAATCCTCTAGGATTTGAGCGAAAGCGATGCATCCAAACACTCGAATATGTTTGAGTGATGGTTTTGATCATGTCCACACCTCATAAGGTGACTTTCCATTCAGGGCTTTGGTGATGGATCGATTCTGCAAATAGGCAACTATAATAACAGCTTCTGTCTAGAATGTCTCTGGAAGAGAGGCATGGGCCATCATGCTCTTGGCACTTTTGATGAGTGTCTGATTCTTCCGCTCAGCTAAACCATTGGACTGAGGTGAGTAGCTGGTTGTATATTGTTGAAGTATCCCATTGGTCTTGCAGAACTCCTTGAAATCTGTGGAGATGTACTCTCCCCCTCCATTTGTGCATAGAGCCTTGATCTTCCTCTAGGTCTGGTTTTCTGCAGACGCCTTGAACTGCTTGAAGAACTTGAATGGTTCGGATTTGTTCTTCATATAGTAGGTTGCAGTGCTTCGAGAGAAGTCGTCGATGAAGGTTAGAAAATAGAAATCTCCCTCTATGGAAACAGCCTGCATCGGGGCACAAATGTCGCTATGTACAGCAAGCCCTTGGATGTATGAACTGAGTTTGAACTGAAGGGACTTCTAGCATGCTTGCTGATAATACAACTTTCACATGGAGAAGTTGGCTTGATGACTGTGGGCAGATCTTGTACTGGACTCTGAACTGACATTTGCTGAATACTGTTGAAGTTAAGATGGCCAAGTCTGAAATGCCACAACATATCAGTTGATTCAAAAGTGGCTGTGTGAAGAGCTTGATTGCTAGAATAATAGCAATGGCTGAGTTTGTACAGATAGTCACTTCTTCTTCTGTAGGCTAGAACCTTTCTGGATTTGTCAAAAATTGTGCAGTCTTCTGTATCAAATTTGACCCTCCGACCTGAATCGGTGATTCTGCTAACTGAGAGCAGATTCTTGGTCGAATTTGAAACATGGAGAACGTTGGACAACAACTTAACTTTGCCTCTTTTGAATTCAACTCTGACTGTTCCTTCACCTTCGATTGAATGAGATGAGTTGTCTCCAAGTTGCACAACTCGAGAGTGGGTGAATGGCTTATAGTGTATAACCCGTCGCGATGGTGAGTCATGTGTTGAGTTGCTCCAGAATCTAGATACTAGATATTCTATCGTTCTCCGACTTTGGTCATGAAAACCGCTTCATCTTCTTCTTCTTCTTCTTCTTCTTCTTGTTTTGAGTGACTGGTTGTGTAGCACTATGTGCTTGTTGTTGGAACTGCTTCTTCTTTTCGTTGTTGTACTTCAAAGTTCGGCAGTTCTTGATTTCGTGGCCAGTCCTCTTAAAGTATCTGCAGAAAAGTTTCTGCACTAGTTGGAATGATAAAGAGCTTGACTTCAATCCTGAACCGGAATTTGGCCAGACTGCATGTTGCTCTTCTTGTCAATAGAGCCTGACTTTGTAGATCTCTTGGATCTATACTTCTGATTTCTTGAATACATAGCTTGAGGATCTGATCATGAGCTTGAGGAGGATGTTGATCTTATGATCTCCTCTTGTAGAAGCAGAGATATTACTCTTAATAGAGTGAGGTGCTCCTGGGTAGAAATTGCCATTACCCAATTTTCGTAGGCTTCAGGTAGACTTGATAATAGAGTCATGACTGCATCAGAATCTTCTATGACTGAGGCAAAAGGCGAAAAAGCAAAAGTGCCTTAAGAATGATTTCTAAGACATTTTGGCCACTTTGTCCATAAATGGTTTCTAAGTCATTCTGGCCAGTGTGTCGCATTTTTCGCGAAGGCAAAAAAAGACGAAGAAGGCGAAAAAAGCAAAGGTGCCTTAAGAATGGTTTCTAAGGCATTATGGCCACTTGGCCACTATGTCGCATTTTTTGCGAAGGTGCAAAAAAGACGAAGGAGGCGGAAAAAGCAAAGGTGCCTTAAATCGTTTAAGGCATAAGGGAAAAAACTTAAAGGAAAAAAATATGAAGATCCAAAATCATGTTGTCGGCCTTCTGTTTTCAAGATGCTCATTACTTGACGATTTTTTAAGGTTGAGCATAAGAAATCTAACAGTTCAAAGTACTACATCACTTTTATTGATGACTTCAGCAAGTTTGCAACCGTGTACTTTATCCACAACAAGTCAGAGGCCCTGGACAAATTCACATAGTTCGTGAATTGGGCTGAGAAATGGATTGACAAGAAGGTGAAGCAGCTGAGAATGGACAGAGGAGGAGAATATGTCTCAAAATGCTTCGCAGACTTTTGCACCAGCAAAGGCATACTTCACTTGAAGACTGCAGCCTACACACGGTGTAAATCGGACTCTCATGGAAGCTGCGAGATCCATGATGGCCTATTCAAAAACATCAAAATTTTTTATGGGCTGAAGCAGTAGCTATAGCCAACTACTTGCAGAACAGGATAGGTAGATCCAGTGTTGCACATATCACGCCACACGAGGTTTGGTGGGGCAACAAACCAAGTCTCACACATGTGCGCATTTTTTGACGCGTCGCATACGTCCACATTCCAGATCAGAAAAGAAAGAAGCTGAATGAAAGGGTGGATCAAAGATTCCTTGTAGAATATGATGTTCATTCATCATACTACATGATCTCAATACCTGACAACAGACAAATCAAGACCATCAGAGATGTCATATTTGATGAGTCAAAGACAATGGCTGACGGAGATCCAGTGGCTACAAAATCTTCACCAGAGGCTACTATGACCTGCCAACATCTACGAAGGGAGCGAACCATGAGCATTTGGAACAAGATACTCAAATTTTAGATGGATAGAGTGATTGTTCAGACGACGAGCAGCAAGGCGCACATCCTATACCCAGGACACATGCTACTCACCACAATTCAGTAGTCAGCAAAGGCAAAAAACTTGGCAAAGACAATGCCATCGATCTAATTGCGGACTCTCCAAGAAGATCTACGAGAGAAAGAAGACCACCTGTCAGATTTGTACCTGATAGCTCAGCCTCTATATTAGAGGAGTTATGTGAATTTGGAGAAGAACCTCAAACATATGAGAAAGCTATCAGCTGTCCAAATAAGGACAAGTGGATTCAAGCAATGGAAGACGAGATGAATTCCATGGAGCAGAATAATGTCTGAAATCTGGAGCCATTACCAGCAGACATGAAGACTGTAAAGTGCAAATGGATTTTCAAATACAAGTATGGACCTGATGGCAACGTATCAAAATACAAGGCCAGATTGGTGGTGAAAGGTTTATCTCATAAGTATTGTGTTGACTATATTGAGACATTTTCTCCAATCGTAAAACATTCGTCCTTACGCTTGTTATTTGCATATGCAGCAGCATACAGTCTCAAGATCCACATAGTGGTGAAAAGATCGCCTTCCTACACGGCGAGTTGAATGAAGAGGTCTATATGGACCAACCACAAGGATTCATCTGTTCATGCTTTCAAACTACGCCTGCTGAATGCAAAGAAGCATATACAGACTGAAGCAGTCTACTAGACAGTGGTATAAGAAGAAGGATCACACTCTCAAATCCTTAGGGTTTCAACCATTGATGGCCAACTACAATGTCTATACAAAGGTCAAAGATGGAAAAATCATAATCATAGTAGTCTACGTGGATGACACTTTGATCATGTCCAGAAGTGAGGAGCTAATTGTTCAGGTGAAGCATGATATTTCACAGCATTTTGAAATATCAGACCTAGGGAAAGCAAGATGCTACCTAGGATTGCAAATTGACAGAGATCTTGACGAAGGGAAGTTGTATCTTCACCAGTCAAGATACATCTACAAAATCATTGATGATTTTCAAATGACAGATTGCAAATGAGCTTATACGCCGATGGTAGCTGGAACAATTCTAACCAAGCAAGACTGCCCACATAATGCTGAAGAGTAGGAAGCCATGCAGAATGTGCCCTACAAGAGGTTAATCGGATCACTCATGTACTTGGCAGATAATACATGCCTTGACATTACTTATGCAATTTTCAAAATGAGCCAGTTTAATATCAATCTAGGCCCTATGCACTAGAAGATAGCCAAGAGAATTCTACAATACCTTCAACAGACGAAGGATTATGGGCTGTGTTTCTCTCAGCATGAAAGATTCCAGATCAAATTCTATAGTGATGCAAGCTGGATATCCATGAAAGATGACTGCAAGAGCATCTCAGGAGGATGCATAATACAGCCAGTGCAACTGTGATATGGATTACTATGAAGCAGACCGTAATTGCGCAATCATCCTGCGAAGCAGAATATGTTGCAGCAGCCAAGATGGCAAACGAGCTTACATGGCTCAAGCAGTTCTTTGATGGACTGGGAGAGAACTCCAACGAGACGCTACTACTATTCATGGATAGCACATCCACCATTCATCTGACGAAGGATCCAATGTTTCATTCCAGGACGAAACACATTGCTATTAGATATCATCTGATAAGAGATTTAGTTGAGAAAGATAGGCTGAAGACAGAGTTTGTTCCAACGAAGTAGATGGTGGCTGATATCTTCACGAAGTTTCTTGACAAGGTAATTTTTGAGAAGCAGCGTGCAAGCTTAGGAATTAGAAAAATATCAACTTTGAGAGAGAGTTGAAGAAACCAAGAATTTCTATCTTTTTATGCCTTAGCATTTTTCCTTAGTTTTCCTTTGTTGTTTTTTCACGACTGTGCATTTTGAACTATGTTTTGCACAGTCTGCATTTTTTAACTGTTTCGTCACACAATTCATATTTTTGGGTCATGAGAAAAATTCTTTCCTAGGTCTAAAACACTTAGAAAATAACTGTGGCAACTTTTCTTGACACTGTCACATTTTTCACATTTTTGCGAAAAAGGCAACGTTGTCGCAAAAATGCCTTAGAGAAGGTTTTAGGCATACTGACGGCTTTTGCGCCTTTTGGTAAAAGGCTACACCTGACCTTAGAAAAGGGACTTTTGCCCTTGAAAAAATGACACTGCTCTTAAAGTCGCAAAAATGTCCTTTAGCAAAAAGGAAAGGCCTGCAACGTGAAGGCCCTACACAAATGGATAGAAGGCGGATGATTCACAGAGGACAACAACAGAAAACTGAAATCAGTTTTGTTGAAGGCTAATGCATTTTCTTTGATTAGATCTCTTAATTTAATCAGATCCCTGGATTAATCACATAAAAGGATCAATGAAGGATACATGCAGAAGTAGACAATCATAGACACAGAACTGTAAAAGTCTAAGATAGCTTCAGAGTGAGTTTACAGATTAGCAGTAGCTAGTCACATTAGTCGTGATAGAGAACATCTCTCTCGCACCAATGCACTGATATGGGAAACAAACAGCGCTCAAGAAAAATATTGCAAATTCAGTTCTGATAATAGAAGCAACTTCTTGAATGATCTGTTATGTCATGTGTATGAACTACAATAGATAAATTTTTGTTGTTGTTTTACTCAACATTATCTGCTGTTTACAAGTCTAATTTTTACAACAAATCATCAGAAGAGATTTGGGGCTTAGAAGAGAATTAGACCGTAGTTAGTAGCAGTAGCTACTCCTGCCAAGTCGGCTCTATCCGGCCTTCATCGTCAGGAACGTCACAAACTTCCATCAGCGGAGCCTATCGTCGAATCCCATCAACAAGAAAAACCTACAACTATACATAACAACAATTAGAGTGACATTTAGCTAGCAAAGAATCCAGTGTTTTACCCGATAACCAAACACATCAAGATTCACTATCACTTCATATGTGAAAGGCTGAGTAAAGAAATAAATATTGTTCATTGTAGCACATATGAGCAATTAGTTGACATTTTCACTAAGACACTCATTAAAGAGAAGTGTGATAAGTTTAGATCAAAAATTTATATACTTAAAGTTTGTTAAGTTTGATGCTATGTATATGAGAGTGTAAAAAGTATATTCTACTTTTAGGGGGAGAGTTAGAATAAAAGTAGAACTATTGTGTTACTGTATTGTGGGTCCAATCAGTGGATAAGGACCAGTTGGTCTTGCAACGAGGCAAGTCGATGAGACACACATTCCGTCAATAGCAAATCGGGTCATGCATAAGCTATATGTACAGTGTACTTAGTTTTTTGAAAATACAATTGTTGTGGGAGCTTATGGCGAAGAGTGCTTTATGTGTGTGTTATTGTGTTGCATGATCGTATTTAAAAAAAAATTAATTGCTAGGGCCCATGATTTTTTTTAGCACCACAACCTCTCCAGGCGTTTTCCCTTAAACTTGTGGGGCATATTGCCATCTAGGTTCCATCGTGAGAGGGGCCATGAATTTTTTGAGCACCATTTTTATTATTCCAATATGCTAGCGTATTCTAGCATGGACCTGAGCACCTGAGCATAAACTAACTTGAGCTTACAAAGCTGCATCCTATCCATTATGAGCACGTAGGCATGATCCAGGTTCATGCCAAAAAGAGTTCATTGCCAATAATAGCCTAACATGGCTCCACAAATTTTGGGCAGCCAACCCTTACCATTCTTCGCTGCTAGAAAAAGGTGCCTAACTTGCGTGCCTTCGGTCGTTCGTGGATTCAAAGGACAATAAATCCTTGCTACCCTCTTGCTCCACTACATCATGCGTGCACTACTCAGAACTAGAGTTTATATCTGAAGATTCTGCTACAACCATCGACCTGTAGAATCAAAGTTACATGCATCGATCTACTCAATCTGCCTTGTTTTGCAACATTTTTTTGCCATGTCCAAAAGACGAATAGGCCATGGCTAATTTATTTTGGCCCTAGCATTGTTGATCGCCAGTGATTAGTAGTGCATGGCCAAAAAAGCAAGCTAGAACAAAGCCCATTATTATTCAAACAATGTTCAATATGTAGTGGACATGCTACCCGAGACCAGTCGTGGGCATGACATTCTTCCCCCTCTGATTCAAGTTCTGTCCTCATAACTTACGGGAAGTTCTTCCTTAAGCTCCCTTCATGTTACCAAGAACCATCATCGTTTGTGCGACTCTTCCATCAAACTAGATGCTTGGTAACTATACGATTTCTCAATCGTTTAGTTCTTGTATCCGAGATCCTTCTAGGTTCAAGTCGAGACACACCCCATGAGTTGTCAAATGGGTCCAATTGGTGTCCAAAACCAAGATGCACTCCTTCACGTAGACTTTTCTTGAGTCAACTTACATGAAAAACCGGATGCATTTGAGTTCATTCCAGGAGGTCCAACTGGTAAGCTAAGGATCCAACTTTTAAAAGATCTAATATGGTCCTCTGTATCTAGGGGACAATTTGTAATGCTTGACGATACTCATTACACTAGAATCCTTCGGGATTCTCAAATATACCCAATCTCCCACTTGAAAGTCTCAAGGTGATCTTTTCAGATTAATGTCGATCCCTATTATGGGCACACTAGACATTCTTACGTGCTATGTGTAGCATTTCATGCATATCGTGTAGAAAATCTGCTACTTTTTGAAACTTGATCGTTCAGATACCGTGTCCACGCTAGGGATCAGAAGATCAACAACCCGTAAGTTAATTGTGACTATAAGAGAATTGGGGCCCTTATGTGTATAAGGTCATAATTAATGGTTGAAAAGGCCTAAACTCATGATGGTGGATTTATATGGGTCTATCAGTGAGTCATTGGGGAACTGGATGACGTGGCCCATATAGGTTGCAGAGGTGTCCAATGAGGTGTCACAATGCATTACTAGTGGTGCATGGGCCTTGAGGGTATAAGTATATCTATTGGGCTCTCACTAGTGTATCCTTGATTGTGAGACTAGTAGTCGTATGTTGCTGGTGTGATGCCTCATTCCTCTTTGAGATCGATCCATAGCTTGGGGGCTAGATTCGTTCGATCTAGGATTGGTTGGGTTGGTTTGGTTTGTCAACCATCAGTACCCTTTGTGGTTGCTTGTTTTGGCATGCTTAGAATAGGATCCTTGGTTTAAGACTTTATAAAAAATAGTACTTATGTTATGTATTAAAAGGAAACTTAATCACAACATATTCAGCACCTCCAAAACAAGTTATCAGCCAAGGGTTTACTCTAAAATCGTCTCTTTTCAACCGACATGCATAAAGAACCTTCTTATCCATTTTGCGTGCAAGAAAATCTTGCTTCCAAATGTTGAAAATACCCAAAAATTTTGCCAGAAGATCTTGAACTTGGTTATGGAAGCATGAACAACCCAACCAAATCATTTTGATACCAATTTTTTTTATCACACTAAAAATTCGGCAATTAAGATTGAATTAGGATTTTTTTTCTCTAGAACTATTTATTATCTGAAAAAAAGAAGCTTTATTTTCTCACTTATACCCCCGTCCCTTTTATTTTGTATAAATGTCTATAAAAGTGCTTTTCATCCCGCAAAAAAAGTGCTCAAAAAAAACTTTCGAGTCTGTATAATATACATGAGATCTTTCGAAGAATTAGGTGAAACCCCAAATTTCATCTTCAAACTTGAAATTTATAATCATAGGATCATTTTTTGAATAGTTTTATTGAAAATTCCAATTTGAACAATTGGCTTGTACATGTACAAGTTGGAGCATGCAAACAACTACTTAATCTTCATGGATGACATCTTTCATAAACTTTATAAAATGCTCGAAGCTTAGTGCATGATATAAGCATTGATTTGGACTCTAGCACTTAAAATGATATCATATTTATAGACTCATAGTTGAAATATAATAAATTAAGCATAAGCTCCCAAATGAATATAAAAAATGATAGACGTTTGAGGTGAAGTGTATTCATGCTATGGGATATAGGTGTGTCTACCTAGAAATTGGTGCTTAATTAGGGTGCCATAGCCCAACAAAGGGCCGTACATTAAACTTAAGGCCCTCACAAGGGCACATGAGGGCCATACATCAAAGTTATTTTTAAGCCCTTCCCAAATATCAACACTTTAGATGAACCATTCTTCTTATGAAGCAAAGACTCACGAGCATGACTTGAGAACCAATGCATCAAGAGTTTTATTGAATATTCTTGACCATTTGTACTTGAAAGGACCTACTTAGAATGTTTATGTATGGTGAAAAGACTATAAAAAAACAAAATTTATGCAATAAACGAAGGGGTTAAAGAGCATAATGACGTATAGCATAACCATATAGTGTCATGAAATAGTCATTGAGTCATCCATATACCAGATTATAACCTCTTAGTGGCATCAACAATCATGAAGGTATCATTTGTGAGGATTGTGTTTGCCATTGTGTGATTGGGTTGAAAAAATTGACTCTAAGAAATGAGAGACTTTTGACAAAATTTCCAGAATTCACACATGTGGGGAATGTCCAAAAGAGTGACTGATCTTAATTAAGCTTTGTGATTCGCACTATAACCTGATTCTAGATTGATCAACAAAATCTAGTTCAGAAGAAATGGCTAGATCACAATCTAACATGCTAATCAACAGAATGTAGTAGCAATGAATCAAAGAATGAGTAAAAATACAAGGTTTCAGTGTATGAGCCTTAGCCTCAACACGAGTTAGAGAGAGAGAGAGAGCTAGAGAGATAACAAGCAATATTTGTTTAGATCCAAAATGGCATGAGATAGCTACAAAACTTTGGTTCTTCATCATTGATTGTGTGGAGAGCTACACATATTTATGGAGATTGAGGTAGCTCGAGGTAGAACCACATCTATCCATTCCAAAATGACATCTAAAGTGACATCTAGAGTCTCTGTGACATTTGTCACTTGGCATGCATGAAATTCTACCAACTTTTTACAAGTGTACAAGTTCTAACTATAAATGTCCAAATCATCATGCATGTGTCCATTAAACTTTGTGCATGCATTGCATGTCACTATGGATCACTTACAATTAATGCATGTGAGTTGCCACGAGTTTCTACAAGCATAATCATGCTAATTCTATGTCTACAAACTATATGCAAGTTGCATTTATCAAACTAGATAATACATAACCATGTAGCTCGAGTTCTATGTAGGCCAAACTTGGCATTTTGCATTAATGAGCTACATACTTGCATGGTACAACATTTGTAGCAAGCCAAGAAATCAATATGGATTGTTTTTCATTTTGTAGCAAGCCAAGAAATCAATATGGATTGTATGCTTGAGAGAATTGGTTCTTACTCCTTCCTTTCTGCTTGCCTTTGACAAAGAGGGCTTTGTCACTTCCACCATGTTCAAGTTTGTTCATCCTGGAGAGTTTATAGCTTTGTCTAGATTCTTCAGAAATAAGAATTCCTTGGAGAGTTTCTAGATTAGATAACTCCTCCTTAATAGCAAAAGACTGAACAAGATTATCATAGTCATCTCTCAAGCCATTCAGTATGACTTGAACTAGCTCAACTTGGTTAATGGTAACACCAGCACAGGAAAGCTCTCTATGTAAATCTTTAACTCCCATAACATAGTTAGATGCACTCTCGTCACTTCTTTGGAAACTTTGGAAAATTTGATTCCTAAGAGTGAGTATTCTAGAAGTATTCTTTGCTTCATAGATGGTCTTTAGTGCATCCCAAGCTTCTTTGGTTGTAGTGCAAGATCCTATCTCTCTCAAAATTTCATTAGATACATTCATCTTAATGAAATGTAGAGCCATTCTAGCTCTCTTCTTATATTTAGGAAATTCAACCTGTGCTTGAGGCTCCTCCTCAACACCAAGCACAATATCCATAACATCATGGAGAATCAAAACAGACTCCATTCTTAGCTTCCAAATCAAGTAATTAGAAGTGTTTAGTCTTTCACTGGCTTCTAGAAGATATCCTCCCTGAGATGCCATTATAATGAAGACTTCTTAGTTATTCGATTGAGATATGTTTGAGCTTGTTCCTATCAGACTTAGAGTTGCTGCTCTCTTTCACTATAGGTATTTTCAAGGTTGAACTACCTTCCTATGTGAAACACTTGCAACTATATTTGAGATGAATCTCAAATATTCCACAAGACAAGTTATCTAGATCATACACAAAAAAGTGGTTTGAGATACTTTGGCTGGTTTGAATCCTACTTTTGGCACGTGTGAAATACTTCAAAAGAAAACACTATTGAAACTCAGAAGGCTCAAAGGGTGTTCAAATACTTCAAGCTCGATCTTGATCTACATAATTGAAATGTAACCTTCTCAGATTTATCAATAAAGTGGGATTTTTCTCAAACTGACTCTGATTACCTTCTAGGTTTCAGTGTTCAGTAAAAGCGTCAGTTGTAAGACCGCTTCAAACTTTTTAATTTGGCACATAGCTAAGGGTCGTATCTCGGGACGCCAGCGGTATGCCGTCGGGACCATTCGGTCCGTGGTGCCAACGATATGTTGTCGGGACCATTTGGTCCAAGAACTGGTTGTCTTCATATTTGTCGCGGCTTGTGGTTCTGAGTGTTCCTTGCATGAACGTGAATGGGTTAAGCCCTCGGGGAACGGGCTCTAACTTGTCGGCTGAGTTGGATGGCTTGCTTGGGTGGAAGTTACCTGTTTATGGCTGTCTAGTCTGGCGTGGCGCCAGGTTGGCCACCAGCGCTCGTGGCGAAGCTTTCAGTTGGTTAAGTCTGATGTAAGTCAGACCACTTGCTTGGAATGGATGTTACTCGTTTGTAATGAAGCTTCAAGTTGGTCAAGTTTGATGTATGTCGGACGGCTTGCTTGGAGGGAAGTCACCCACATCAGGACCTCCGATCTGGCATGGCCCCAGGTTGGATCTCAATGTTGGTTTTTGAACTTCCAGTTTGTTAAGTTTGATTGTTGTTGGCGAGTTGGCTGCTTGTATGTCAAGTGGGTTTGGATGGCAAGAGTTGAAGACTGGGAAGCTGAGTTGTGGTTCCCGGCTCCCTTTGGGATGCCTGCGCTATGTAAATAATAATAAAATAACTTAAACTTAGGATTAGAACTTAGACTTAAGAAACTTAAGCTTAGAAATATTTGTCTTAGGTTGTCTTAAGTTTCAAGTTAGAAACTTTTAAAGTTCTAAGTCCTAAGTTAGGAGTTCTAAAATGGCTAGTTTTAAATTAATCCCATAAGTTAGTAAATACTTATGGTAGACCGTCCTTGCTATAAAAGGAGGTATTTGCCATGTACACAACACTTTTGAGATTAAGCTATCAAGCTCTCTATTTTTGAGACTATCTTTCTATTTCATTTGTGTTCCCTTTGGGAAGGAGCATAGCTTGAGGGAAGGTGCTTGGGCCTCCTCTTGCCTCCTTCTCGTCAGCTGTATTGTGGCATGTATTTATTTGATTGATTATTAGTTAGCCGCAATCTATCATTCCATTTTCCCTTGTGGGTGTTAATCTAGGATCTAGTTTAGTAACCCTGCTAGTTGGGTAAGCCTTAGCAAGGATTGATTATTTATTGTTTTTCGATAGTTTCATTTCCGTTCCGGGCACTAGTTGGGCAAGCCTTAGTGCATTCATTTTCGTTAAGTATTTCCGTTTGAAGCTTTTGGTAGGAACTTAAAAGGTGGATGATCTTCTCTATACTACACCACATCGTGAGTAGATCCAACGGATAAACCAGATTTACTTCCAATAGAGTTTTGAAAGAATTTGTCTTGCAAAGTGGAAAAGTCGGGTCTTTTAAACAGACGTTCAATTTCTCTAATATTTTCAGCATCGTCTAGGCTTGCAAGGAGTTTGGCAGAAGGATTAGCAGCAAGCTCAATGGACGCATCTATCATGTGTTGGCAGAGAAAGAAAAAGTCAACTGTGCTTTGATAACCTCTCTAGCAAGTTTGTGAAGCACAGAAAGAAAGCATTGAGTTAATTATGTGTAGAGGCCCCAGGGGAAAATGCTCAGGTAGTTCATCATGTACCAGATGGCATGGTCAAACCAGATAATGGAGGACTGATTTTTGCATTTGTCACCACATCTACATTTGAAGAAATGACCTTTTTAGTTCCAAATTCTAGCTTGATGAAGATTAATTATATTGAAATCGGTGTCAAAATAACCGCGAATTCGTGCCCAGTTTTGCTCAAAAGGGCAACGAGAGGGCTCAAATTTGTTCATACGTATGATATTATCAAAGGCAATGGGAGTCTCAAGAATGGAGTTCTTGTTCAAGGCAGCAAGTTTGCAAGTTTGTACTTCTTTGTTAGTGAGGTGTGCGAGAATAATCCAGAGATCGATAGGTAGTGGAACAAGAAAATTAACAGTGGGTAAGCTTCAAAGCTTGTAAGCAGTATGGGCAGACTTGAGTTCAATAGTGCGTGAAAGGACAAAGGGGACTTCACAATTTTTGGATTGGCAAAATTTAAAAGTGGATATATTACCAGTGTCATAGATTTCTTGGAAAAAAGTTTCAACTTGTGAGGCGCTATCCTCGTCCAAAACTTCTAAAAAGGCAAGAGGATGTGAGGCGGAGGTGACTTGATGATAGTAGGAGTGGGATCAATAGAGAGAGCATCACTTTCTTTTTCAAGATAGAAAAAAACTTTTTTGATATGAGAATTATAAAAGTGGAGATAAATAAAAGTGATGAACAAAAAATGTTTCTTCTCTCTCACTATAGGATCCAATAATGGTGGGGTACCATCTCCAATGCAAGATCTTGCAACAAACTGTGAGATGATTTTCACTAGGTATCTCAATCTCTCCAAAACTAGATCTACTTCACATCAAATGATGGAGTATGGGCACGGTTAGGATCAAACACTCTTAGCACGTGTGAAATACACTAAGAAACCAAATTTGACTCAAATACAATGATATTGCATAAAACAAAATGGCTAAGATCTCAAAACAATGTCTATATCACATATAGATGAGATTGGTAAGCATTTAACTATGATTTTGGATCAAACAAGCAATCTCTTGACCAAACCAAATGTGTCCACCCAGGTCTAGGTGCCCTACCTAACCCTCTTCAAAGGCTTATAACTTTTGATTGGCACACTTTCAACTGGCAAAGTTTCTACTTGCAATGAACAGACAGGAGCAGTAGGTTTGGATCGAGATGGGCAGTCCTTCACGTGATGTTCGATACCACAGTTTTCACAAGCTGGAGGAAAGCGGAGTTTATCTGGGAAGCGAATACTAGGATGCTTACCTGCATAGATAAAACATCCTCGTATTGCTAAGAGTTGATGTGCAGCAAATACAACGTGGTTGGGATCATAAGTTTGGGCATTAGGGTCCACTGCTTGGGCATTAGAATCATATGTATAATAAACAATTGTCTCAGTGGGGTACTGATGTTGAGTATGGTCTTCCACATAGTAGGTTGTTGGATCGATAATATTGGGATGAAGATAATGTACAGCTTGTTGTGGAGCAAGTTGGTTAACGACAAACTATTGACGTGGTGGTTGGTGCTGATTTGTTACAATTGGTCGTGGTTGGTATACCCCTGGTCGTGGCATAGGCAGTTGTGGAGGGTAGGGGCGGTATGCTTGATAGATGGTGGGTCCGGGTGCTGCTGGAAAATGGTTTCATAGTTGAGGGCATTTATTAGCAGTATGATGTTGTGAGCAGATTGGACACCAGACATTTTTTCGTGCTAGAAAAGATTTCTCAGCAATCTGTTTCATGGCAGTTTGGAAATCGGCAGTGAGTTTATCCATATGAGATTGTTGAGCTTTTTGCTGGGTTTCCATTTGATGCAAAAGTTCAGAAGATTGGGCAACATTTTTAGACTTTGGGTGATTAAGGCGATCGGGATTCTTAGATTTCTTTTCACAATGATCAAAGTCATCGTCGAAACCTTCGTCTTCTTCACGGATAGCATCAATCATCACGTCTTTAAGTTGATCATAAAGGTCAACTAGTTTTAGTTCTCGGCGGATGTTTCTAGGCAATCCAACCAAGAACAGTTTTATGGCCATTCGTTTAGTGATGTTTTTGTCAACACATTAGACCTTGAGATGTTTAAAGAGCTCGAAGTAGTTTCGAACAAACTCATCGTGACGCATCTTGATATGGGTAATTTGGATGAATGGGCTATGAGTCAGTTTGGATGGTTTGAAACGCTTTATGAGGGCGTCTTTGAGAGTGGCCAAAGAAGCATGTTTGAGCCCATTCATGTGAAACAATTTTATGCTTGTATTTTATTACAGTTATTCAGCTTTATACATGAGTCCTTCGACGATATTGTTTTTGGTTGATTGTATAAAGTAAATGTCAAAATGGATTGGAATTTTCCTTATTAAGTTTTCTGCAATTTTAAAATTGAAAACAATTTTAAATGTGTTCATATACTACTTTGAAGATGAATTACGAATGCACATGGCTAAACAAATTTTATAGTAGTAGTTTTATGATCTCTTTTTTACTTTGTCGAAAAGACTTTAGAATAGAAGACGTATTTTCTCTTGATGCTTATGGCAAAGACTTTGTAGTAGTTTTATGATCTCTTTTTTCCTTTGTCAAAAACACTTTAGAATAGAGGGAGGAAATATTTTATAGTCATTTGGAGAGTACATATCCTAGTCAAACTCGCCCATCTCCTCATTGTCTTTTCTGATTTCAAAAGCCAGGATCCCCTCCTCTCTTGTATTCATTCACCTTGGCTTGGGGGTGAAGTAGTTAGGGTATTGACTAGCCATTTTTTGTTAGTTGGGTAGTTTTGCTCCACAAGTATCCTTTTGGTTGCATGTAACATGATTTAAGAAGATCTTCACTTGGCGATTGTTGTAGTTGTTATGGGAGCTTAAGGTGGAGAGTGCTTTATGTGTACGTTACTGTATTGCATGATCTATGATCTTGTTTCAAACAAATTTTAACTTGGTATCATAGACGTACAGGATTGTACACAATATAGTGTAGTCGTTGAAGAGAGCTTCGGAAAAAATGATTTTTCCAAAAAGTTTGAGGTTTACGGTGGTCATATGCGTTGGAATTGAGCATCACTCCAACTCACCAGAATTCAAATCATTAGAATTTGAGTCATCAGAACACGAATCGTCCGAGTTTGTCTCAATTCTTGAGCCCCAGTACACTATGTAAATACTCTCTCTCTCTCTCTCTCTCTCTCTCTCTCTCTCTCTCTCTCTCTCTCTCTCTCTCTCTCTCTCTCTCTCTCTCTCTCTCTCTCTCTCTCTCTCTCTCTCTCTCTCTCTCTCTCTCTCTCTCTCTCTCTCTCTCTCTCTCTCTCTCTCTCTCTCTCTCTCTCTCTACAACAACACTGCAACCTTACTCTCTGAAGTTGAACATCTGTGCAATCAATCAACTAGAGCATAAGCAAGATTGATGACGCACTATTTGAGTTTGAGGTCTTACATCTTCTTTGACCTACTTTGCATTCAAAGTCTTCGAGTTCGAGGTTCACGCCATCCACACTGCCCCGTCCGACGCAGACCGCGTCATAGTTCACTTTAGTATTTTTTAGTAACTGCGTCATTTCATGCTAATTGCCCACGCAATCATTGTAATTGTTTCATGTGTATATACATAAAGGCAAATCACGAGCATATGTAAGGATGATACGATGTTGAAGAGTGAGTGAATCAGAATTGATGCGTGAATTCCATTGTGTCTTAACTATCTGATTCTATATAATTAGAGATATCCGAGAGGGTGGAAGCCATTCAAGGAATAATAATAGTTATTTAATATGTGGCTAACTAAGTAAGATCACCGCACACAGTGTGCCACTAATGTGAACCATTCTTGGACACAAGATCATGATCTGATCGTTGTATTCACAACAACTTAATTCAGATTCTCTATTTTCCTATGTGTACTACACTACGAATGCTTTCTGATAATTTTTCTTTCTCAATTGACACTCACTCAATTCGGAATGTCTAATCTCGAAGGAAGCATGGTTGTCTCATATGCCTAATTGTTTCTCGCTCCTTTCATGGTTGTCTTTGACACCTACCAGACATTCCTCCATTCGATCTAAGTCAATGTTGATGTTGTAGTTTGTTAAAGATCTTGTAATGTTCTCTATGTTGGAGCTCTGTTTTCTATTCCGCACCTAATATCTTTGAGAGCCCTCTAAAAGAGTGGTATCAGAGCCCTCGTTCCAAACTATTATTAGTATTCAAAACTGTTTTACTATACTTAGATCATTCAACATTGAAGGCACATCTTTAGAAATCCGCTTGATCAACAAGTTCAACGGTGATGACTTCCACATGTGGAAGTTAGAGATGAAGATGATTCTCACAAAAAAAGAACTATGGGGATACATCAATGGTTTGATAGTCAAGTTGGCTAAACCTGACATGCTAACCACTTGGGAAGCTAAGGATGGCAAAGCTCTTGCCATTGTATCTCTGAATCAAAGATTCACAAATAGCTCACGTAGCTAACTGTTCCAGCTCCAAAGAGGCATGGGACATTCTTACTGGTCTATACGAAACGACATATATATAGACTCATCTCTTCTTGAGGACAAAAGTTTCTGTCACTCAAGATGAGAGAAGCAACCTCAATCACTGATCATCTAAATAAATTCAAACAACTACTCAATCAGTTAGCTGTAGTAGGTTTGCCAGTATCATACAAATATGCTAACATATCTCTTGTGTCCAATCTTCCTCCCTCTTACGATAATCTAGTATTGCTACTACTTAGCAATGTTCCTGACCTATCTCTGCAAAAGGTAACAACAAGTTTATTGCAAGAAAAAGGAAGAAGAAAAAGCTTATTCACCTCGAGTTCGAAGACAGGCGCTCTCTATTTGAATAAGCAACAGCTCTAGAAGAAGAAATCTTCGAAGGACAATAAGACAAAAGCTGAACAAACTTATTCAGACCAGCAATCACAACAACACAATCGACAACATCAAAAGACCAAGACCAGACTCTTTTGCAAGTACTACAAGAGAACCAATCACGACATCAAGGATTGTCGAGTTCTCAAGCATAACGAAGCAAAGAAGAAGATGCAGTAGGATGGAGGATCTGATTCTGCCATAATCTCTCTCGAAGACCCAACACTTCTAATCATATAAGATGAACTCGTTAAAGGAGCCATGGATTGGTACCTCGATTCTAGTGCTTCTTAGCACATGACTTCATGTAAGTTCTTATTCGAAGACCACACATCAGCAGATTCGAAGTATGTCTACTTTGGTGACTCAAGTACACTACAGATTGAAGGCAAATGATCTATTCGCCTTTATCTTCGAAATGGTAAATTGACCTTGCTCAAGGATGTACTATATGTACCCAAACAGACCAAAAATTTATTGTCAGTCAACAAGCTCACTGATGAGGGCTGTAGAGCCTTGTTCAATTCGAAACAATGTACCATTTTGGACAAGAACGATAAATTAATCTTCTCTAAAAACAGAGAAGGTAATTTGTACATTATGGGTCATGAATATGCACTTTCTACTAATGTGAGTACTTCAAATGCCCAATTATGGCATCAAATATTAGGACACCTAAACATGAGATCAATCTTGTATATGCATCATAATAGCATGGTCAAGGATTTAAATCTTGATGCTACCTCCACTGACATTCGACATGTCTGTGAGATGTGCCTACTAGGTAAACAACCTAGATCAAGTTTCCCAAGGGGACAAGCCACTAGAGCTGAGTCCAATCTAGAATCGATACATAGTGATCTGTGTGGCCCTATGAGTACTCCCTCTCTGGGCTCAACACTATGTTTTATCAGTTTTATCGATAATGATTCAAGATTTACCAACATTATGCTCATTAAGAACAAGTCAGAGGCATTCAATTGTTTCAAAGACTCCAAACAATTCGCTGAGACACAGATTGGTCAACGACTCAAGACCCTTCGTACAAACAATGGTGGAGAGTTCATGTCAGACGAAATGTCCGACTATTTGGCATCATTTGGCATTCATCATCAGTTCACCACCAGCTACACACCACAACAGAATGGAGTAGCCGAAAGGAAGAACCGAACATTACTAAATGTAGCACGATCAGTGATGTCAAATGCTCAGCTCACCAAGAATTTTTGGGTTGATGCTATTTTAACGGCTTGCTATATGCAGAACTATTCGAGTACCAAAGCAGTCAACTCAAAGACTCGCTTCGAAGCTTTCTATGGCTACAAACTAAGTCTAAGAAACCTTCGAGTGTTTGGTTGTCTTTGCTATGTACACATTCCCTCTGATCTGAAAAAGAAGCCTGACCATGTTAGCTGCAGAAGTATCTTTACTGGATATTCAACATCACACAAAGAATATTGAATTTCTTATGTCGAGTCAAGTCGAATCTCAGTTAGTCAAAATGTTGTCTTCCTTGAAGATAAATTATTCGACTTCAAGCATAAGCAACCAATACAAGGGTTCATTCCAACGACTCCCATCACCATCGACAGACCTCAACTTCTTACTGTTCTGATGAACATTGAAGATATCCTTGTCGTACAACAAGGAGAATCATCCTCTCAGCAACCAGCTATTGTTCGAAGATTTGCACGACATCAACAAGAACCTAATTGTTTCATCCCTCATGCATTCATCAGCAATGATAAACCTACTTCATTAACAGAAACATTTTCGAGTTTTAATGCAAACAACTGGCGTTCTGCCATGCATGCTGAGTACAATTCATTGATGAAGAATGAGACTTGGCACCTTGTCAAAGCTCCTATAGATGCAAAGATCAGCGACACTAAGTGGATCTTCAAGTTGAAGCTCAATCCAGATTGTTCGACAACCAGATGGAAAGCTTGTCTAGTTGTCAAAGGTTATGAACAAACCTATGGGATTGACTACACTAGAGACATACAATCTAGTCGTAAGACTTCAGTCAATTCGATCTTTATTCGCCTTCACAACTATCGAAGATTTGGAAGCTCACCAGATGGATGTTCAGACAGCCTTTCTGAACGGATATATACAAGAAGACATCTACATCTATCAACCCGAAGGTTACGTCCTTCGAGGCCAAGAACACAAAGTATGTAATCTACAGAAAGCTCTCTATGGGCTAAAGCAAGCTCAAAGGGTCTGGTTTGATAAAATCAATCGATTCTTGTTGCTTCACGACTTCATTCCTAACTTTGCTAACTCTAATGTTTATCTCAAACACAGAGGTTCAAGCTATGTCATAATAGCACTATATGTTGATGACTCACTAATCATCATCAATTCGAATCAGTTGCTTCATGAGACGAAGACACTTTTGTCGAAGGAATCCAAAATGACTGATTCAGGCCCTACGCATTACCTTCTGGGAATCGAGATAATTGGAGACAAAGTGAAGAGAAGTACCACATTAAGTCAAAAAAGGTATCTAACCAGTGTACTCTACAGGTATAACATGGAAAACTGCAAGTCAATAAACTTGCACATGGACCCAAGATTCAAACTATCAAAGGATTTGTGCCTAAAAACAGATGTAGAGAAGAAAGAAATGTGCAAATACCCCTATTAGTCAATAGTCGGATCGATCATGTATGCCATGGTCTGCACCAGACCTGATCTAGCATTTATAGTCAACACATTGCCACAATTTATGTCAAATCTCGGCCTACCTCACTGAAAGGCTCTGCTTAGAGTACTAAGATACATTCAAGCCATTAAGCACTATGCTTTGTGTTATAATGGAAACACAGAGGATGCCTTGACATTACTTACTTATTCTGACTCTGATTGGGCTGGCAATGTGGACAAGAAAATCCACATCTGGCTATTCTTGCTTTCTAGCAGGAGGACCCATTTCGTGGAATAGTCGAAAGCAGAAATGCATTTATTTGTCCCTTCAAAATTAAAATCAGACTATGTCGCGGCTACCTCTACGGTGAAGGAAATTATTTGGCTCATAAGATTGCTTCAAGATCTTATAATCTCTCAAATCTGTCCAACTATACTCTGTTGCGACAATCATAGCTGCATTGCTCTATCTAAACCCATGAACTCACTCTAGAACTAAACACGTTGAAGTTCAATTTCATTTTCTTAGAGAGAAAGTTCAGAATAAAGATGTCAAATTAAGTTATTGTCCTACTACTAGTATGTTGGCTGTATCTTGACTAAGCCTCTGTCAAGAGAAAAACATGTTCCATTATGTAGCTTGCTTAATTTCATTCAGGATCCTAGGAGTTAAGCTTAAGGGGGGTGTTGAAATTAAGCATCACTCCAACTCACCAGAATTCGAATCATTAGAATTCGAGTCATCAGAACACAAATCATTCAAGTTCATCTCAATTTTTGAGCTCCAGTACACTATGTAAATACAAACTCTCTCTCTCTCTCTCTCTCTCTCTCTCTCTCTCTCTCTCTCTCTCTCTCTCTCTCTCTCTCTCTCTCTCTCTCTCTCTCTCTCTCTCTCTCTCTCTCTCTCTCTCTCTCTCTCTCTCTCTCTCTCTCTCTCTCTCTCTCTCTCTCTCTCTCTCTCTCTCTCTCTCTCTCTCTCTCTCTCTCTCTCTCTCTCTCTCTCTCTCTCTCTCTCTCTCTACAATAACACTGCAATCTTATTCTCTAAAGTTGAACATCTGTGCAATCAATCAAATAGAGCAGAAGCATGACCGACGATGAACTATTTGAGGTAGAGGTCTTCGAGTTTTACATCTTCTTCGACCTATTGCAAATTCAAATTCTTTGAGTTCAAGGTCCACGTCATCCACACTACCATGTCCGACGCAGACCACGTCACAGTTCACTTTAGTACTTTACATGTTTCATGCTTGTTGCTCACATAGTCATTGTAACTGTTTCATTGGAATATACATAACGGCAATTCACGGAGCATATGTAAGGATGACGAGATGTTGAAAAAAGGAGAAGAGTAAATCAGAGTTCTTGCGCGAATTCCATTGTGTCTTAACTATCTGATTCCACATAATCAGAGATATCTGAGAGAGTGAAAGTCATTCAAGGAATAGAGATAATCATTTAATCTGTAGCTAGCCAAGTAAGATCACCGCACATAGTGCGCCACTATTGTGAACCATTACTAGACACAGGATCGTGATATGATTGTTGTATTCTCAAAGTCCGTATGCAAGTCTATGTATAGCATTACATATTAATGTACACGATAGATATATTATGGTTGTGATCCATACTATCTTGTATTACCCATTATCGAAGCATTCTTAGTAGTGTACCTCTTGCATGGTAAACGTTCAGGTAGTAGAGATCATATATTTTCTTTTCGTATGCTAGAAACCGATGACATAAAGCTTAAAACTCATGCAATCTTGCTGCTATAGTGTTGAAAGCCAAATATGATAGCAAATATAGTTATGGCATATATGTATCTCAAGTGCTCATTGTAATAATGCAAATCATACATTTAAAAGCCATCAAGAGAGCTCATCACTAGAAAGTGGAGTGAGAAAGGTATACTAGCTCATCGCTGGTCCATCGCGATATACTTCTCCATACCAAATTATCTAAAGAGCTACCCTACTATACGTAGGATAGTATGCTGGATAGGCAGTGTTGAGTCGCGTTGAGCACTCTTGAAGAGTGGGTACCTCGTGTATCTTACATGCAAGCATACATAAAGAGAGCAAACTCTCCTCTGGTCAGCGATAGCTTGTGGGATCGCGATTGGGCAGATCATATATACCCTACAGAGCAGCGATTGGCAATGTATATTGTCTAGCAAATATGTTTTTGGCCAGCGACTGATGGTATTCATTCATAAACAAGATGTCTGGCCAGCGATGGCATAGCCAATCACCTTAACCAGCGATGCAAACACATATGAATGGATGCAAGAAAACCAAATCTGAGCAGGGATTGCCATATAGGTATAGAGATTTTGTTGTGTTTTCTATTTTCAGGATCCTAAGCAAGCAACTACAGATCATAGATCATGAGAGAATCAATCAAGAAGATGACACGAACGATGAGGTGGAGAAGAGAGCAATTGTATTTTCTGTTTTGCATTTTCCAGTGAGCTGGTCAGTGTCCATTGGCGGCCTGACGCTCACCTCAATCGTCGTGTTCTGCTCGTTAGTAGACTTTCAAGCACAACTTTTCTCTCTTGTATTCTTTTTGTTCTGTACACCGTCTCTATAAAAAATACGTATTTATCTCCACCGTGTGGAGTTTACAAGATAGTTTATCAGAGAATTACAAGACAAGTTAATGCTCATTAACTAGTTAGTTATTTTCTGTTATCGCTGTCTCTTTCAGTTGAGCGTGAAGTACAATACACCATGCTTGTCGAGCTGCCAGTTAGTGTGTTTTATCACCTAGTCGTTGGGTTGAATCTCAAATACTTTTCTTTCGGTCTTCGGAGTTTGTCCGCCCTTCACTTCGTTTTGCTTCATCGCCTTTGCGACAAAGTTGCAAGAGTTCATAATTTATGACACTCCCTCTTGAACCTTGCAACTTTGTATATTTAATCCAATTGTTTTTCTTTGTCTTGCAAAGAGTAGTTTGTCAGCGACTTCATGAGCAAATCTGCAATCATGTCTTCAGATTTTATGTATTGAATCTTGAGCTCTCGTTTCAAGATCAAGTCTCAAATATGATGGTACTTCAGAGGTATATGTTTTGTCTTTGAATGGAAAATAGGATCCTGGGACAAATATATGGCACTTTGAGAAGCCATCTTTGAAGTTGTGACGTATTCAGCTTCACATGAGGATTGAGCCACCAAGGTTTGTTTCTTGCATTTCCAGCTGATTGCGACTCCGCACGCAATCGAACATCCTCCTGTCACGGACTTGTTGTCGTCTTTACAGCTCGCCCAACTTGCATCACTGTAGTGTTGTAGCTCAAATCCTTTGTCTTCTTTGTCTGCTTTGTAGGTTAATCCCATGTTTTGGGTACCCTTCAGATATTGCAGAATTCGTTTTGGCATTTGCCAATGTGCCATGCCAGGATTCGAAGAGAATTGGATTAACGCATAGACAGAGAAGGCCAAATCGGGTCTGGTACAAATTGTGAGGTATATTAGACTACCGATGAGATTTTGGTAGGGTATACCTTCCATTTTCTGTCTCTCCTCATCTGTATTCGAGCAATCATGTTTCGTTAGTCTGGCTCCAACTATCATTGGTGTGGCTTTTTCTTTGCAGTCCATCATTTGATACTGCTTCAGCACTTTCTTGGCATACTCTGACTGACTCAGATGCATTTCTCTTCTCATTCGATTTATTTTGATTTCCAGCCAAGGCATTTTGTTGCTTCTCTAGATCTATGATTTCATAACTTTTAGAAAGTTGACTCTTCATTTCCTTGATTAGCATCAAGGAATTTTCTATCATTAGGGAGTCATCTACAGATATAGTCAGAATCACAAAATTTCTTCCTACTTTTTTATATATAGACATTACAGTCAAGTTGTGTAAGAATGTAATCTAGAGACTACAGAAGACAGTGCCATCTGATTTGATTTTTCTTTTGTAGACCCATTTGTTTTCAAGGAGTGGTTCTATTGTCCATGCCTTGTTTTGCCTCATTGATTCGATTTTCTCTGACATTGCCTGCTTCCAGAATTCACCTTATGGACTCTAGATAGCTTTTTGATATGTTGTTGGTTCTTCAGTGATCCTACAGTATTCGAACTTTGTTTCTTCGCTCCATTGAAGGTTGTCAATGTATCGTTTTGGAGGTCTTCTTTGTCTTGTCGACCTTCTGAGTTCGATTCGTCGCTACTCGAATGTTTCTTCTTTGTCGGGTTGATCTTCGGCTTCATGCTACTCTGGGGTATGGGGCTTGATTTTTTGATTTCATGTTTGTCCTCGATCTCCCTCTTGAATCGGTAGTAGTGTGAAGATCTCATGGCCTTTTTCGTCCTTCAATCTAGGGAATGTGGACTCATCGAATTTCACATCTTTACTGAACACGACTTTCTTCGTGGTTGGATTGTAGAATCTGTAAACTTGTGATCCGTTTGAGTATCTGACCATGATTGTCTATTCTGACTTTTCATCGAGCTTGTTTTTTTGTTTCTTTGGTATGCGTTTGTATGCTGCACATTCGAATACATGCACATATGATAGATCAGGCTTTCTACATGTCCACATTTCGTACGATGTTTTGTTTTCCAAGGCTGTCGTTGTTGATTTGTTCTGTAGGTGTACCGCTGCAGCTATTGCCTCAGCCCAAAATTGACTTGGCAATCGAGCCTGTGCCATCATGTATCTGGCTCTTTTGTTAGTGTCATGTTTTTTCTTTCTGTGATACCATTATATTTGGGTGTGTACGCAGGAGTGAATTGATGCTCTATTTCTTGTTTTTCACAGAATCTTGAAAAGTTGGTGCTCTTGTACTCACCTCCATTATCAGACCTGATGATCTGAATCTTCTTTGAGGTGTGTCTTTCTACAAATTTCACAAACTTCTTGAAAGAGTCAAACACTTTAGATTTTTTCTTCAAGTAATAGATCATTGTCATCCGGTTGTAGTCATCAATGAACGTCAAGAAATACCTTGATCATGAGAGCGAATCAACTTTCATTGGTCCACTAACATCTGAGTGGACGAGCTCAAGAACTTCTTTAGCTCTTCTTCCCTCGTATACGAATTGATTCCGATGTTGTTCCCTTTCAGACAGGCTTCGCAAAACTCAGTATTGGGTCTGGATATTTTCAGACCTGTGACTATGTCCTTCTTGCTCATGTCATAGAGGCTCTTCGTGTTCAGATGATACATTCTTCTGTGCCAGAGTTGATATTTGTTTTCTGATGCATTTAGTATGCTATCAGAATTGTTGATTATCTTGGCTTGGTAGAGATTGCCTTCTCTGCATCCAACTGTCAGCAACTTGTTTGTTATTTTTTCGATCATCCGGAATACATTGCCATCAAATAGAACTCGTATTCCAAGATCTGCCATCTTGGAGACTGATAGTAGGTCTTTTCTTAATAAGGGAACGTAGAGTTCGTAGTTGTAGAGTTCCAACGTCCTTGACATCATGTCGGCTCCCATCGCCTAGAATCACTACTCTGTCGTTTTTGAGTTCTCTATAGTTGATCAAGATTCTTTTGTTGCAAGTGATGTGTGAGGTTGCTCCTGAATCAATGACTACATCACAGTCTTGTTCAGTGTAACTTGTGGAGGCTTCGTCGAATATCATGAAGGCCTCATCGCTTTTGTCTGCATCCTTTGATGACTCTGCAACATTCATCTTGTCAGCTTTGTTTTTTCTTTTCGAGTTGAATCTGCAATCATATGTAGAGTGTCCTTTCTTCTTGCAGTGCATGCAAGGTATTGTCGGGTTAAACCAGCATTTGTTGGTTGCGTGTCCTGGCTTGTGACGGTGATCACAAGAGGATGTTCATTGATTGTCGTTGCCTTATCGAAGACTTTGTATTCGCCTTGTCGAATTTGGGTATGGGTTTGGTATCAAAATTGCTTTTTTATGATTTTGATTATAGTTTTTAATGATTTCAATATTAAATAAACTTAAACCAGTCTGGTGTAAAAATAGCTTACTTGTTATTTTGATTTTGACTTCTATTGAATCAATTTGATTTTGCATGATGCTCAATTGATACTGTCAATCGAAAAATAGACCTCAACTATTTTTTACGACGACTATTAGTTTCACAAAATTGTCATGATTTTTTGTTTTGAATTTGGAGATTGAATTCAGTTAAAGTTGAATGAGTTTAGGATCGTGAAGACCAACTTTAAAGATCAATTGTACACATCATGTTGGTTATTTCCTAATAAGATTTTTACCCAAATATTTGAGAGAGGTAGAGAGAATATGGAGCAATGAGGCAAAAAAATTAGGAACCTTGATTTCCATACTTGAGAGTACGATGCCATCACATTGTCAAAATCTCCAATGTCTAAGTGATTAAACTCACAAAACTCGCAATATGTCTGAACTCATTGACATTCAAGAGGAATTTGGATAAGATCTCGTATAATGCTTGAAGAGTGACATTAAATGTACTTATCTAAGACAATGTACAGTGCATGTCTAACCCTTAAGTACAACTCTAGGACCAATGGTCACATTTAGATCAACTATTTCAAGACAAAAGTGAATTATCTCCTGAAATCCTCTTTAAATGATATTAGGATCAAGGAGGAGAATCATTGAAACTATAGAAGAAGAAGAGCTTAGTACCTCTTCCACGGACGAGCCTAATAAACATCCACATGGCCGAGCACCTCATCCTTTATCTGCACTGCCCATGTTATGTTACACCATTCAATAGATCTTGATCTACCATAACATCATGGATTAAGTAATCATGTACAATATCTCCCCAGATGTGTGAGAAAGCTTGTGATATATACGACAATCCCGCACTTGAAGAGAAGTTGAAATTCTTCAATATGACCTTGACCAGTGTTGCCAAAAAATAGGTTGTCAATCTTGAAGGCCATGAAAGGAATGAATCAAAAGTATTGAAAGGAGCATTTACCAAACAAATCGAGCCTTTTTGATTTTTAGATATTCATTTCTTTGATAATAATAAAAATTTGAATGAAAAATATGAGTGCGTGCGGGCTGTGTTCGGGAAACTTTTTTGAGGTTTCCCTCAAAAATCCCATATCTTAAGGAGTTTTTCGGCTACTAAGAGGGGGATATGCTTCTACTTGCTGATTTTCCCCTATAAAATCTCAAATTTTCACGTAAAAAATCCTACAAAATTTTTTAGTTGTCGATTTTTGAGAAAAGGTGCCGGTTCCATTCTTTAAGAATGCCGGCTTTCCCGAACACTGGTGTGCGGGAATATATAATAGAAGAATTAAAGGCTTAAAATTTGAATGCACTCCAGAATTGGTACATGACCATATTGTTTTAATATGTTTACGACTAGTTTACCCAAAATTGTCGAGAGTTGAGAGCCTAGACAAGGAATTATGGTGCAAAAAATGCTCCAACATTTGTGGCTAGGCATTATGTCTTGGGCACAACAATTTGATCAGGCTTATGCTATGAGTAAGGTTCATGAGGAGGGTTTTATTCCCCCTTTGATTGCTACCCTAGAACCCCTCAATTTAGTGTATACATGAACTACCTTGACCAACTTCAACGGAAATACTTAAGGACTGCACTAAATGTGCACATGCACTCCTGGCCCACGCTGTCCAATGATGATGGATCTTTGAAGCTAAGTTAAAAACAAGATATATGATCCCTTGGATGGAGTGAGGCCTGTGCACCCCTCGTCGCTTATTGGCACGGACGCGATGGCTCTCGACACACTTCATTGATCTCACGCAATTTTGTTTAGATTGGCTGCCCGGGCGCCACCTGTTCGGGCAACCAAACTTTATCCCATAAGCGTTCTTATGGGATTTCTCATAGGGAATGTTTAACTACCTCATATGTGAGTGCTTGGGCGCGGTGGTGCCCGGGACCGCGGCCTGGCTCCGCCCGTGAAAACCCAGCACGTCCCCATTTTTGATGGGCATTGCATGTGGGGCACGTGTCAGCCCCAGGCACGCCCAGGGCCAAACCCCTCCCAGCGGCCCGGGGCAGCCCTACCAAGCGTCGCACTGGGAGCGGGAGTTACCTCCCCTCCCGTGCCAATAAGTGACTTCGATGTGCAGCAAGGCAGTGTAGGTGCATCTAAGGTGCACTCTCTAATGAAAGCCAACTTCAACACGTTGTTAGTGGCAAAAAAAGGGACCTTCTTATTAGACCTTATTATTAGACTGCCGCCATTTTTTTTGTTATTTGAAAAATTTGGCATCTTCTCACGGCGCCCAATTTATACTTCATCTTTATTTCAAGAACAACATCTCTCTCTCTCTCGATTTCTCTCTCGATCTTTATCGCTCGCTCGATCCTGTCATTGCTTGAAATACCGAGACAAGCAGATTCAGCTTACAAAATATCTGTAGCCAATTTTCTTGCTTAATCTGTGTGGCATTATCGGAGAAGAAGGTGATAGAACAATAGTTGCCAGGGTCCTGATACGCGCTTCGCAATTAGATGACATAGAGGCTAGCATTATTCTTCAAGGTCTGGGATAGATCAGTTTGGTTTTGCAATCGCAAGACATTATGGACATTATGTATTTGCATTTTTGGGAAAGCTACTTATCCACTCTTGCAATCTTATCAGGGCCATGAGCTGTTGGCTAGTGTGGAAGGCTTGTCTGCTCTTTTTGTGGGGCTGAGTTGCACAGTGCTTGGAATCACTTGTGAATTTGAGTTCAGATCAGCAGCTGGACAGGTTTTGAGTTGCTGGTTCAGTAAGCAAACAAACCGCTTTCTAAAATGGAAGCAGGCAATTCCTTTGAACCGTCCTCGAGTACGTTGTTTCTGGGGATGCAGTTTTTCTTGGCTGGATTCGATCCTGCAACAGAAAAGCAGGTAATCCACACATTGATCCGCTCTTTAAGAAACCTTTCCAATGTCTGTCACAATGCCAACTTACGGTTATTATAAGTTCCAGGTGTCTTATCTAGTGTTCTATCTCATATCTGTAAAATGGCATCGAAAATGTAGGTGGTAGCAGAACTAGAACGGAATGGAGGAAGAAAGGTTGGATCATACGATGAGGGCTGTACACATGTCATTGTTTCTCAACTCCCTTATGTATGGCCTGACTCTTTTGTGCAGTGTCATAAATTCTTTCTATTCAAGAATCAGTGAAGGGCTATGTTTTTTTTTTTTGACCCTATCATGCTATAAGAGTTTCTAAATTCCAATCAAGTCAATGAAGAAAATGTTTTGCAAGATATCCTGAATCAAAAATGTATTTATTTTTTGCATTGTTTTGATTAACATTAGAGTGCTCGTTACTCCAAATTCAGAAGAGATTGAAAGATGATTGTTCTGCTGAATATGTAAGCATGGCGTTCATTTCAGTCTCCTGGTGCTTAATGTTATAAAATTTTCAACAAAAGCTCGTATCTGCAAGAATAGCCAGTGATCAATAAGGCAGCTCCTCCCCACATAAGCTACCCTTTTAAGCTCAAAATTTGCTCTTTCAGTCCTAGATCACACAACCGTCAAAAGTTAGCCTGGCTGTAAGTCTGTGCTAAAGATCTGATGAGATAGGTATAGTGACTCTTAGTGTACACTGAATTGGCTGAAAGATTATTGGACCATCCAGAGGTGCCTGGTATAGTGACTGTTAGTGGCCATACATGTGTACTGATTTGGCTGAATGATCATTTGACCACTCCGACAACCTGCAGACTAGCCCTCAGTCCTAAAGGGAATCTTTCCATGCAACGCCACCACCATAAAAACTGGTCAAGAAAGACATGATTGCAAGGGTTGATGCACAGGCCTTTCCAGCTTTGGAGGTGACCTTTCACTTAGGTTATGCTTTGCAATATCATAAATTTGTAACCATCTTCAAGTTCACAGTACATGAATGGAATTGTGACTGGCTGGTGAATGAACTCTTCAAAGGGTGAGGGGGTTAACCTAGAGTTAAATCTGAAAAACATGCAAATTGTTAAAATAATGTAAGCCCTGTTTATATCTTGATGGACACGCCTTTTGCTGTAATCAGTAAATTTTTATTCTCAGTACACGCTACAGTGACGAGTGCCAGGTCAATGGCACCCAAGTTCAGAGAGTTTGGATTGTTGTCCCGTAATGGGGACTGTTTTACCATGCAGCAGTACCTCCCAAGAATGTACTTACTTTTCAGTTATTCAATTTGGAGTTCCCAAGTGTTGCTTGGGGTGACTGGTACTATTTTCTTTCAGCTCTTTATGGCTTGTGATTGATTGATAGCTTGTTTGATTCGTATCTTAAACTGCACAATTGATCATTTACATGGTATAAGAGCCTTGGTTAGGTGCAACTTTGCAGCTATCGGAAGTCAAATTTTGGGAGAATTCTAAATACCATTCCGGTTGATTGAAAAGCTATCATTTCTGATCTATTCGAAGTCGTGGTGCATCGAAATTAATACATGAAAAGTCCATATTGTGTTGATAGATAAGATATGGCAACCTATTGCTTCAGATAGCGTCAAATTTGGTCAAGATTTGAGCCCGAAGTGATCAAAGCCACAATTCTTGAGGTCTGTTGACTGTTTGTAGATGATTCTTAGCTATTCGGCAAATTCTCGATCACATTAGTTAAACAGTGCCAATGCGATCTCAGAGAGGTAGCAATCTCCAAGCAAAACTTTAGAGGAAGGTAAAGAATAGCTCAAGAAAACTAGTTTTTTAGGAAGGAGAGAGAGGAGGGTGGACCCTTGCGCGGAGAAGACGCAATAATATCATCCATTGGGGTCTAGTGCGTTCAAGAGCGCGGTTCAGCGCATGCCAATGGAAGTTGTTGGATCAGGACCCTCCTTTGATCAATGGATGAGATCTGCTCGTTATGAACCATCAGATCTAAACCAACCATTAGGTTCATGTTGAAAGAAGGGCATTTCAAACTTCCAACTTTATTAAAAAAATTTCAATTTGAAAGGGCCCATGAATTGAATTTCTTCCGAAGGACTCTATAACCTTCAATAATGACTACTCAAAGAAGACGGGGATCTACACGATTAGAGAATGTATGAAGCATTTGAAAGTCTCAAAAGCTTCAAAGCATTGGTGGAGATCCAATTGAGGTACCAAAATAAAAGTGCTTAGATCTTATCTTGGTGGTGAGTACCGTTTTATAGCTTTTATTAATTTTTGCAAGGAGCATGGGATTGAACGTCAACTTGCATAGGTTGATGCACTTCAACAAAATGGGGTAACAAAAAGAAAGAATTGTACAATAGTTGAAGTTACTAGGGCAATGATGGGTCACATGGGAATTGCCGATTCTCTCTAGGCTGAAGAAGCTGTAGGAACGGTTGTATTCTTGGAAAATAGAAGTCCTATCGTTGCAGTACTTAATCACCCCTGATGAGCATAGTGGCACGAATCGCGGTTCAAACCTCAAACCATGGTTCGAACCATTCGGAGCCGAACCGAAATCCGTTTCGAAACAGAAAAAAAAAAATCACCAAAAAGCCAAAAAAACGTTTTGGAAATATTTTTTTTGGGAGTTCGAAAAGAGTTTGAATGCAACTATGCAAACAATAAGCTTCTTTAGCATTACGATAACTAAAAAGTGAAAACACACAAACACAATACCATGAATTTCTTTTTAGAAGACAAATGACTCAAGAAACACCTTATTTAAGCTAGCAGTGTTACAAAACAACTATCCAAATGGCAATGCTTCTTGAAAGAAAGAATAGAATCTATTGACATAGTGTCCCATCTTCCTAATGCAACTTGCAATCTAGAAAGTAAAACTGAAGAGCTTATCATTCTTTCATTGCTCGCTAAATAAGTTATGCAATGCTTTTCGTGTATTCATTCCTTTTCTTGCACAGAAAAAAAACTATTGCTAAACTAGCTTGAAAGTGTTCCAATGTTATAATGTCCTATGTAGCGTTATAGATATAAGCTTGATAACAAATAATTTTCCCTTGGCTAAGTTGGGTCCTCTGCTAGACCATGTAAAAATATTTTATTGTTGGCAGCATTAATAATTTTAAGGGCGGGCCCTATTCACAATCATATGCTTTTTATAACTTGCTAGACTACGGATCCTTCTACTCACTTGTTAGAGGAGAAAAAGTGCCACTGATGATCCTATTCTTAGGCATGCACTTTGGCATCTTATGCATAGGTGAAATCATCCTAAAGTTAGATTTGGAGCAACATTGAAGGCCGATTTGTTTTTCCTTCAAAAGCAACATCAACATTGGCAAATCCTTCCTTCACATCATTGTATTCTCATTCTTGCTTATCAAAATGAATTTCAGTGTTTCCTATTTCAATCTACTTTTGAGCTACATTATCTTCTATGTTGCCTTTTTCCTTGTAGTCTAGTAGCAAAAGTTCAAGTCAAGCATCCTCTCACACCTTACTCAGTGAGCTATATAAGCACAAATCTTCAAGTCAAAATGGACATCAAGATCTAAATGGCATATGTAGATATGCATACCTTTTTCGAAACTTTGTATTTGTCACAAGGTTTCTTCAACACAATTATGCTTCGATCAACATAAAGGCAATAGAATACTCTATTTTGGCTAATGGACATATGCTTGTTGAGACTACCTCTAAGCAAGGCTCCATTGATAACTTTGAGGTGGTCGTCTATGGCACTTGGTATAGTAGTGTAGTGACCAATCTCAATACTCTTGACAAGTACTCACGAGTATATCGGACGATCTCTTTATTGTGCCTATATTCAACATACTTGCCAAGGGCAATTGGGCACTAAGCCTTACGTCTATCAAAGCCATTTCTTGGAGTTGGACATATCAAGTTTCCCAATCCTACCACAGTACCTGGACTTTAGACAATCACATTGTCTGATGTTTACTTTCGAGCAATTTCATGTTTCTTGGCACTAGCTTGTTATTGATATGCCAAATGTGTTCCTCAAGGGTGGTTGAGTAGGAGCACTTCACTTTCAAGTGCCCTATTTACTATGAGATTCATGGAAGATATTGTAGCCTTTTCAAATACTTGCATACCTTAATCTCTCTCATCGACTATGATGATCCCAGATGTGTTGCCCTTATGCTACATGAGATGTCCTTACTACAACGCAACTTGTGTCAACACATTCAGTCCATCAAGACACATCAAATTATGGACTTCTTCTCCAGAAAAAGACCACAAGCAAATTCAAACTCCAAGATACTCTTACACATGACCGTTACAGAGACCAGAGACAACCAACAACATAGCATTCCCCTACAACTAGAGCATATAGATGTATTATAAGTGCACACAACCAAAGATCACATGACAATCAAAGTCAAAGTCAAAGATACAGACATAGGCGTCCCCAATGCTAATATCAATATCAATCCTCTTCAATAGTATCAATATCAATTCCTCCTTCCAAGATGTCATCAAGGGTGCTTTTCAATGGTACTATTTTCAATATGAGACATGTAGCCTCGGCCGCGAGGGCCAATAACTGGAGTCTAGGATGGACACCAGGGGACCAATTGGGTTGAGTGCATCACAGGCAATGACCAGATGTGACCACCTGACGAGATGTCAAAAGGCAGAGTTATGACCGTCTGGACCCTAGTCGTCAACACCGAAGTTACCTCTGCAGGACAAGCCGACAGTTAGCTGGGGTGACCGTTAGTGTCATAGGTCCATGACGGGACTTGGGGGTAGTTCCTCGAAGCCACACACTGATTACGGGTAGTGAATTTGCATTGCACCATGGGGACTGATCACCCTTGAATGACAACCATGTGTCCCAAGCCTAGAATAGTAATCAGATGGACTCAAGAGGAGGGTACCTACAATTGGGTGGATGATTCCTCACACTGGCCATCATAGTTTGAGAGCTCTTGGAGATTGGAGTGTTACATTTTAGTATCAGAACCTCGTTCTAGAGGGAGAATGAACCGTCTTAGAGAGAGAAAGTGGAGAAATCTCTTATTTTTGCAAGATTCTTGGGGTTTTGAAGGGGGAAGTGGGAGAGACAGCACATAGGAGCAGTAGTAGCGCAACCATTTTTTAGAGTTAGGAATCATAGTTCCAAGCTTCCCACAGCTGGTTCCAACCAGCGATGGACTTGAAAGGGTGCAACGCAAAAAAAAAAACACCTGATTTTTTGCTCTACTCTTCGTGTTGAGCGTAGTGCTTTGCAAAGGGACATCATCCCTAATATCTCCCGTACTGTTGAGGATACTAAGGCATCCATGAGTAAGCTTCCCCAACTTGAGCGCCAAATATGTGACATTGTTGAGTGCACTACCTGGATTCCCGTTCTTGAACAACAGCTTCATGAGACAGTGGTGTTACAAGCACGTTAACCAGTGCTGAACCCTAGAGAACACAGGAGGTCAGATACCACAGTCAGGGTCGTGTCCAGTGCGTACACGACCAACAGGGCAAGACAGTGTGAGTAGTGTTCCCCGGCACGGTCCATAGCCATGGCAGGCCTAACACAGCCTAGGGACCCTGTTAGCAGGATAGGGCCCCACATTGGGTCCCGACGTGTAGTCGGCCACGTCAGTGCCATTTGGCCGACACTTGGCAGTATGCATGCTACCAGTCCTCACACTGGGCTAGGAGGGGCTTGCCCCATATCAGGGAGTAGGCAAGGTTGGGTGGATCAGTTAGTGTTTGCCCTACTGTGGTGTTGAGACCTCTAACAAGTGGAACACGTACAGAGGTCCCTACTCTCGAGCAAGAAGTACGTGAGAACAATTCATGGGCTTCTATCCTGAGGTCATCTACCACCTCTTCGTCTTCTGTAGCACCCTCCTTAGACACCACGGTATAAGGCGTCTTGGCAGAACAACAACATCGGGATGACAAAAAGCTCAACTTAAGATTTCGGGGTCTTCCTACTGAGGGCACAAAATTGGACCATGTTACCTCTTTGTTTACTTCACGCATGGGACTCTCAATTCTAGATATCCAGTACGCTTGGCGCCTCAAGCACGGTCCGAAGGTACTAGTTGTCAAATTCAAAACTATAGATGACCGGCAGGCAGTTCTTCGTGCGCGTCGTACTCTCCGAGGCTCTCAGATTTACATAGATGATGACCTTACTCACTGCCAATGATTACAACATCAAACTATTATTCAAGAGGCAAGGACAAAACAACAGCGGGTGGTATTCACAAATGGCAGCCCGCGCTTTTTCTCCAAGCGTCAATAGGAAGTTGGGGTACTCGGGCATCGGAGCAACCCGATAGCCCTGACTAGCATCACATTCGGTTTTTGGAACTGCAATGGCCTCTCCACCTCTTCTACAATGGATGATCCTAACACCTATCTGTGTTTGGCTGATTTTCTACTTTTTGCAGAGGCATGAGTCTTCCACAAACCCACTTCCACACATTTCTGATTTTCAGTGGATTTTTGCTCCACAACCTATGTTACAGGGCAAGATACTTCGGGCCTCTAGTGGAGTTGCATGTTTGTACACGTCGGTGTATACTCCTATTCGGTTGGTGTCTCAGGATCCTTATGGCCGTTACTTACATCCTTCTTGGGACTGGACCAAGACTTGTTTGTCACAGTGTGCTACTTTGCTCCGCACACTTCAGTGTTTATGGATTTGGGAGGTGATCCTTTTAAGGCCCTTTCTAATGGCGTTGCTAGACTCTCTCTACAGGGTTACATATTGCTTGCAGGGGACTTTAACGCATGCATAGCCGATCGCCAAACTGAGTTCTATGCTGACACACTCTCTCTTCATCCATACCTCTTATGCCCGTTATTCTCAGGACTCATCGACAATTACGCTTTTTGGGGAACATCTTCTGAGGTTGGCTCAAGCACACAGTCTCATTATCTTTAACGATCTTCTTCAATGGCCATTATCCTATGCATATACTTGCGACCCATTTGGTGGCAGTCCCAGTGTAGTGGACTATTTCATTGCATCTCTTGCTTTATTGCCCTGCCTAACATCCTTCACCATCTCTACCCCGGTGTTGGCTGATCACTCTCTGCTCTACCTCTCCTTCTCCCCAACGCCAAGTATGCCTTCTCCTCCACCTTCCCTCTTTGTTCGGACCACCTGCTATCGTATACCTCCTCATCAATCCTAGGCCTATGTTGCCCACGTCTCTCGTCTTCTGGACCACTTTCCTTCCTCCTTTGATGTCACTACCCAAGCCTCCTTCTTGACACACGCCCTGACTATCGCCGCTCATGCCATTGCCCCCTCGCCGCTTCTCTTCTCATCGTCATATCCATAATAAATGGTATGACAATGACTGTTCTTTCTTCCAGAAATATGTCGAGTTCCTCAAATTCTCCAGTTCTGCACTTTCTTCTTCTGCAGAAAAGCAACTTTGTTCCCTTGTCCAAAGAAAGTGAACTACTTTTCTTCCCGTTCCTCCTACCTCCTTCGCTCCCTCCACTCTGCTTCCTTGGCTACTTTTTGGAAAATCTTTCTTCATAAGCCCCTATCCATTGCACCCATCCCTCTTCAATCCTGGGTCGACTATAGTCGACACTTGCCTCCATCAAGGCCCACTGTACACTACACTCAACGGACACTTCACACTTACTTTTGCTGATATGTACATATGCTCTCTCTCTCTCTCTCTCTACATAGATGGGGATTATCTATGTCTGACCTCCCAAATGGGACTCATGCTTTCATTCGCCGACAGATCTACAAAGCATACGTAAACACTGTTTGGTCTCACCTGGATCCTTCACGGGTTAAGCTTCAGTCCTACCACACTCACTTTCTTCACCTTGATGCTTCAGGGTTTCCGGTCAGACCAAGTTATCTCTCTCATGCACTGTCTCTTGGCCTACGCTACCATATTGGTCAGATATGGGTCTCTTCACATCAGCTCACTATTGAGACAGGCAAATACATAGACACGCCACAACCATTACGGATCTGTCAGTGTTGTACACTACAAGAGGTTGTTTACTACATGAGTTTCACTTTATTTTCATTTGTCCAGCTTACTATGAGATCAGAGGCAGATACCATTGTCTCTATCGGGACACTCCGCTCATGCTTGGTTCCTTCTTTACTTATCTGGATGCGAGATGTGTTGGTTTGCTATTGCGAGAGATGTTCTCGTTGAGATCCTCTCTTATGTCGGTTGATCAGGATGTGGACCACAACCAGCCACATATTACACTTTTCTTTTAGAAAAGAGGTAGAGAAGATACTTTGGGCAGTGAGATTGACATTCTGGCTCGTCTACCGAAGCTCCAGCATATTCCTCGACCATCCAGAGTTCGTCGCCATAGGCCTCCATGTGCCTCACACTAGATCACACAGTTTTTTTTCTATCAGTTAGTGAGTATTATTCCTCCGCGTAGTTGGTGGTTAAGTTACGGCTTCTGTACCGTCACCATAGCTAAAGGTTAAGCTTTGGTTTTATTTATTTAAAACTCTCTTTAGGGGACGATATATAGTAGTTTGGATCATTAGGTTACAAACCACTTTCATGATTGAGATTTAATGCCCATGTCAACCACCTGTATATGTGTTATTCCAATCATCCCCTACTTGGTTGATGCTTCTATGTGGCTTTTCCCTTAAACAACATAAAAAATTTGTGGCAAATGTTTCAAAAGTTTGATTGCACTATTGAAGGTTATTGTATCATGGTGCTTCTTTCATACTTTGTTAAGTAGGAGAACTAGTGAATGCTTTACACAATGGCAGTAGGTCTAGTCAAAGGACATTTTTAGCTATTATTTTGCAATTTATGATAAATAAACACACTTTGTATCACTATGGTCTCTAAATTTGGTTTGTGTTCCTTTTAGGCTTCCTTTCTTGAAGTATTTTTAATGATTGCTAATATTTGTTCTTTCCTAAATAATGTAGAAATGCTCTTGAGGAGTATACATTGTTTTGGGTGCTTCACTATTCCCTTTGTTGATGGGGTTTGATATTGATTTATTGTAACAGGAGGATCCAATTTGCAAAATTGCTAGGGAACATGGAAGGAAGTTGTTATCAGATTATTGGATTGTAGATTGTTTGGATTATGGTATGATTATGGATGTGAAAAATGTAAGTACATACGTGACCTTTTCTCTAGTTTTATTCTTTAACAAAGAATGTTAAAAGCTTGCAACTTGCGGATCCTTTTTGAAGACTAGGCTAAAGTTATTCCTACTTTCTTCTAAAAATGAACTTGGTATCTTGAAAACTCTCGTTTTTTATTTTGTTTGTGAAACATTGACCTTATTGTCTATTTATTTTGAAGAGGAATGATGAAATCTTCAAGTTCAATGTAGAATTGTCCTATGTTGGTATTGCCTTTGCATATGCGATGTTGCAATCAAGTTCCAAGATGTGTACTTGATACGTTGATTCATCACATTTTTATGACAACAATGTCGTAAATGTATTTTATAACATTGTTAATCTGTATCTCAACAATATAGTATGCAAATCCAAAATAGAAATCAATGAAATTTTCTCTAGTCGCATCTCATTGGAACATGCGTGTAAGAGTTAAGGCGCTGTTTGTTGATGTTTCAAAAGAAAACTTTCACATTTGAAAGGGAGAAAGTTCAATGCATGCTTGATAGAGTCAAGTTTAAATAACAACTAGATACCAATGTTCTTGAAGGTCAAAATATTAATATTTTTGAAGCAATTTCAATTATGTGATAGCAAGCTACATGAAGACTAGAGTGCTTACCATTTTGTATGTAACATGCTTCTTTTAAACTTGAACCTAGTAGTTATATTGGGGCTCCTCAAGGGTGTCTTGAAGCTGAACTGCTAAAACTTGTAAGTTTAGGGTGTTTCCTTTTGCTTTGAAATTGGTCTAAGAGTTTCCTTGATCGAAGATATCTTTTGATTTTAGATGCTATCATTTGGCTGTTTGTACGAATGCCCTTTTGTTAGTGGTTCATAACTGTATTGAAGACCTAAAGCTTATGTTACACTGATTTTGGCAATGTGTATTGGTGTGAAAGCGTATTGGAATCAAAGTAATGAAATGTTATCTTCCCTTTTCTGAGCAAGAAAAACACTGCTATTCATTCTAAGAGGGGAGACTAGACTTGTAGTTCAGCAAAGTAAAAGGCACATCTATCAAAATTTTTTATCTGCTTTGAGAAGATAAACAAAGACATGTGACTATGTGATTCACCTGCCTGCTGGAAAACATAACAAGAGAAAAGCTTTGTCTGTCCAGGTTTTTAAGGATCTTTTGTTGTGTGAGGATCTGAGTAGTGGGAATAATGAGGACTGAAAGAGGAGGTATCCCAAACTATTGTTTAGAGAAAGAGAGCATTCTAAGATGTGGAGGTGGATAGGCCACATGTGATCTTCCCACATCTAATTTACTATTGTTTTGATTATTGTAATCCAGTTACATGGATGATCCTCTACTCATTTTTTGGGTTGATGACATGCGATTTGAGCTTATTATTTTGCTTGTTTGTTATTGTATTTACTTGTGCTTGCTATATTCATATTGTTAAGTTAGAGGTTGGCTGTGTCCATTGCTAGACCAAGAAGTGACTTTTGGCATTCTACTTGTGTATTTGTTGTCAAAGAAAAATGGAAGACCTTGTGCTTCAATATGAATCATAGAACGGGTTATTTTCCAATGTTAGGCTTGAGATTGAACTTTTTGCAATCGAAAATCTTTTTAATTTTGTCTAACTAGTACTTCATAATTTTAATTCCTATTGGGAGGACTTTACGTAGAGCAAAATCTAATCAAAGTACAACAACATTGTTTGCTATGGCATAAAAATATTGTTGAAGATGTGAGAGATTATCAAACCTTTTATCCCTATTAACACAATTAGGCCCTACATTGCATGCTAGAAGTTTGTAAATGAAAGATCACACAAGTCTTTTATGTCTTGGTTATGTATAGAAGCTCTTTGAACTATGTGTGTTATGACAATGAGGTATTTGGTTTGTGGGAAATATTGATGAGGATTATGAGAATATGTTTTGTATGATTTATAATGTGCAGGTGATTTACAAACCTTTGCAAGATTTAAATGGTATACATGGTAGTGAGGCACTATGTATTTGTCTTACAGGTTATCAAGGCCAAGCTAGAAGAGAGATAATGGTGAGCTCTTCAAATAAGGAATTTCAATATTGGTTATCAAAAGCAAGTCTTATGAAATGCTTATATTTCTAATAGATTATAAATGATCGAACTCTAAAGCTGGAATTTTTACCAAGATTGAGGTCTCTATAAAGAATAAAGTTTGTCTTGAAAAGACACTTCACATGCATTTTGCTGTCCCACGTACTTGCAATTTGTTGTCCAATGTAAGAAACAAAATTCGTGTAGAATCTTTGGACTTGCCTTTATGCACTATTATTGTTTGGCTATATTTGGTATATTATAACTTATGTCTCATTGTAAGCGACACATAGCATCTTGATCTTCAGATGTGTGTGAATATGATGTTCCTAAAAATATAAAGGTTTTGTGGGGTTTTTGATTGTACATGGCATAAAACATCGTTTTGTACCTTTTTGTATGAAACGTATTCTAATCAATAATATACGGAATATAAAAAACATTTTCATACTTTTAAGGCTTTTTTGGCTATCGTTTTTGGAATTTGGAGCATCGTTTGTGGCAATCATTTTCTAGCATGGAGCAATTGGTTCCCAATTACGATTCCTAGCTGTACAAGTGCATTGTTAGGCGTAGTTGAGTCTTCCCAGCACGAATTTTCAACTACAAGTTTCCTAGTAGAATTTTCCAGTATTTTAAAAAAGGTTGCTATGGATTTTTTTGCTATATACGCACATTCTTAGGGCTAGTGGGGTTGTTTAGAGAAAATTAAAAATTAACTTATCAAACAAATGTTTAAATATACTAAAAATATGTATTGAGCAAAGTTTCATATGTGCGTATTTTGTACACCATGGAATTATGGTGCTTGCGTCTATCAGGAATACATCAGCTTGTGGGTAACTTATAACATGTTCACAATTTTAGGTGCTATGTGCATTTTATGTGGGACTCTAGTCAAAGATGGGCTTTGAATTTTTGGTAGAAATAATCTTGAGAAGTTTTTCCCTCTTCAGTCGGCATTTTACTTGATGCAATTTTTTGACTTATGCCTTTCGGCAAATGCCGATTGGCATTTTATGGCTTGTGCCGGACACACTCTTAAGATGTTTTTCATATCTTTTTTTTGTATAATCAATCATGTTACTAGCATAATGTTATTCTGGTTGATGAATCATAAAAGCTCTTGCATTTCTATGTGAGCACACTTATTTATAACATTGAGCATATAATTTTCTTGATAAAATCGTTCATGTGATTGAACCCTTGTACCCTAATGAATGATATGAACCTAATAAGATATCTTTTTCCTAGTGTATAGGCTTGAATTCTATTGATCCTAAACAATAGTTGAGAATGAATGTCTTATGTTAGCCTTGTAGAATAAAGGAGTAGCCTTTTGTGTCGTATTGATGATTAAGTTTTGACCCTTGGGCTCTCATAGCTATGTAGGTAATATTGTTTATTGAACTTGTACCTAATGGCCCATAATAGTTTTTAAAGTTATTTTTGTTAATTATTAGGTATTGCTACTAAGGGATGTCACTAAGGAGCGCACCCTCTATGTATTGTGCTTATGTGACTAACATTTGGAGTCTCTCTCTCTCTCTCTCTCTCTCTCTCTCTCTCTCTCTCTCTCTCTCTCTCTCTCTCTCTCTCTCTCTCTCTCTCTCTCTCTCTCTCTCTCTCTCCCCCCCCCTCTTCATTTCCATCTTCTCCTCCCTCCCCAACCCCCCACCATCTTCTTTTTCTCCTACGCAGCAGGTTGTTGCCACACAACAACAACTACAACCAGTTGTTGTTGCGCAGGAGGCAGCTTCTGTTGCCACGCAACAAGTAGATGTTACCTCCCAATTTGTTTTGCCTCTCCCATCTCCATGTCAAACCATTCCTAACACTTACAACTAGCTTCACTCCATTGCCTAGTTCCACACCTATCGTACCTCTTCCGGATTCTATCTATACCCCAACTAAAGCCTACGAAGATTATGTCTCTTCCTTACCTAGAGCAACTAAGGATGGATTTTAGAGCCACGAAATGTGATATGATGCAGCTCAAAGCAATTGTGAGGTCATTGATGGAAGAGAAAGAAAAAATAGGAACCAAGATTGCAACCTTAAAGAAAGGATCAAGCAAGTCGAAAGATTTGCAAGGGACACCCACATGTGGATGCTTTGACAGATCATATTTGTCAGGCCATGGATGTTGCTATTTCTAGTTTCTCTTCTCGTTTAGATACTGTCATGACCAATCTTGCCTCATCTCAGTCCTAGATGACGCATTATAGCCCCATGGTCCTGGCAAGGCTCCTATGATGCCTATTCTCGGGGCACCGTTGTCCTCCAATTATCTTGGTGGCCATTTCGGTGGATCTCCCATTCCGGCTCCTCCTCCATAAATTTCACCCCTTTTCACGTACGACAGGTTCTGAGCCACACTTTGCTCGTGATTTCTGTGACCGGATACAGTTTACTACCTATTTTGATTCCTCTAATGGGAATCTTCTTGAGAATTGGTTTGCTAAGATACTTATTTCTAGATCTACCCTAAAACTGACGTTCAGAAAATCTAGTTAGCCGCCTTACATTTAGATGGTCGGCGGGATGCCACTTGGTGGCAGGTTTTTCGTTCTGATCTTGATCGGGAGGGGATGCATTTATGGCCCTCTTTTCGCTGTGACCTTCGCCCTACTATGATTGATCCTCAGTGGTTGAGTCGCCAATCTTTCGTAATCTCACTCATATTGGCAACCTGGCTTCCTACTACTGCCTACTGAGCTCATCTCACGCTACATCGCAGGACTTCGAGGTGCATTATGCTATGATGTCGCATCTTTTCGACCCATACTCTTTCCGATGCTCTTGCTAGTACTCTACAACATAAGTACCCTGATACATCATTTTTCCGACCTCGTCCCCCCTCAATTTCTGCTCCATCCCCTACCTTGCCTTCCTCCTCTATTGTTCCTTTTGCCACACGTCCTCCTATTCCTCGCCTTGCTTTTGTCCGCTGTTACACTTCCGCAGAGTTCTTCGACATTCAACAAAACGTCTCCGTTTTCGTTGTAAGAGTCCAGACCACCTTGCTCGTGATTGTCGCCAGACTCCTCTTACTACTATTGCTGTTTTCTATCATGAGGGCACTGACACTGACAATTCTGATATCTATATCCATATCTCCGACGACCTTGATCCTGTGTCCGAGCCTTCTTCTGACCTCCTCCTAGCTACTTGCCATGCCCAACTTGCTTATGCTACCTGGACTGGGCGTCTTGGTCCTCGCTCCATTCGGTTACGCATACCCGTTACTAGATGGGAATATATTGCTTTAGTGGATACATGCAGCACACATTCCTTTATCAACAGTTACATCTCCAGTCGGATCCGTGCTTTACCTATTCCTGCTCCACAACTCTCAATGTTGAGGTTGCCAATTCTCATTCTTTCTCTAGCTCTTAGATGTTCCAGGGCTTGGCATACCGCATTGGGGATTTTTTCTAGACAGGCGGATCTTTATATTATTCCTATGGAGTGCTATGATCTTATCCTTGGTGTTAATTGGTTTGCTTCTCTTGGTGCCGTTACACTGGATTTGACACGGCAGACACTCACTTTTGTGCATGATTCAGTTACCCACTCCCTTGTTAGCATCGACTCCCAGGGAGATTATTAGCTGATCAGTGGGAAACAGTTATGTGTAGTCTACCTAAGGCTTATTGTGCGGCTCTCTTATGTCTACAACGTGCTACAGTGAAGTCTTCAAGAAAGGCTCGTTGTCAGATTGTCGTTTATTTGGTGCAGAACATGTCTTTCGGTGGTAAAGCTGTTATAAAGTCTTCGTTTAAATCCAAAATAAAATCTTCCCAATTGAGACATAAAAGCCGCTTTTTTCAAAGGCTTCTAGTTGGGAACAATCTTTTTCATTCGCCTGCTTATTTCCTTCCTTGGCAACTATGAAGCTAGTTAAATGCAGTAGCAAAGATCTTTCTAAGATTCTTTGTAAAATAAGTGACAAAAAGGAATGTTAGAAGCAGAGAAACACCTAGAGAAATAGGACTCTCAGGCAACAGGAGCAAGGAAAAATCAATTTCAAACTTAGAATTTTGTTCTTATTGAATATAATGAATGGCAAGAACAAATCCTGTAATAACACAATTAACCATATATTTTTATTTGCTAAAAGAAATTTTCGAATCAGTATGCTCAATTCTCAGAAGGTTAAACAGGTTGGTTGTTTTTTTACTTAAATTATTGCTCATTGGTGTGACAGAAGATGGTTGAGATGATTGGTGCCAAATTCACCAAGCCATTGATTGCAAGCAAGGTTACTCATCTTATTTGTTACAAGTTTGAAGGTATATTTCGTTTAAGCAAATGCATGCATGGTCAGAATAATTCCATATTCTTAGGGATACTTGCTTAAAGAAAAATAGTGGTTTGTCATGCTAAGGGCATTGGCATATCATCTTATTTTAAAAACTGCATGAGCTATTGAAGTGATGAAATGCCTTGATTGCACTCCTAATGCTTCAACATCTTATATCATCTTATTATGTACATTTTTCTCACATCGCCCATGGTATTTTAGGAGACAAGTATAATCTTGCCAAGCGACTGGGGATAAAGCTGGTCAACCAGTGCTGGCTGGAGGATTGGTAATTGTGTTTTCTTTTGGGCTTTGCTTGTAAATCTTTTGGCTGTAAATTTTTTGTGATCATCACTCAGAGCATGGTTCTAAGTAGATTTGGAATTTTTGCAGCTTAAAGACATGGACATTGTTGCCCGAAGAAAATTATGCAATAAGGTTGGTAAGTTTACTGCTCTGTAGTTTTGTAGCTTGAGTGTAAATATGAAGCACATTTGGAGATGTTTTTTTGTCAGAGTCAGAATGCTTATGTGTACAGTATAACATCTCTTTCACTGGCAATCCAAAATTGTATATGAATTCCATAAGAAGTGCTATTATTGTTGGCTGCTGTAGTTTTTTGAGCAAATGTAATAAAACACAATTACAGATCTACTTGCGCATATCGACACATTTCTGTTATCTTACTTAAACTTTCTTGCTCCCGGTATTGTGAATCTGACATAATGAACAATATTATGTTGATGCATTCCCCCCACAAGTCTCATTGCACATAAGTACATAACTGTCATCTTACAGGAATTTTTCTTGCAAATGTTGTTGTAAGTTGTGAAGTTGAAATACCCAAGAGGCTCAACTTAGCTGATTATCCAAGCACAAAAGTTGTTTGCAGTGGATGGGAGTTGGAACTTGCAAACGAAGAGGCGAAAGATTCTGAGGAGGGCGAGGATACAAAAACCGGTGTAGGTGAGGCTACACCTGATCAACGAAGTCCTTTTCCAATTGGTGCAAAGTCTAAACTATCAGGTCACATGGATAATGTGCAAAATTTCAGCGTTTCACACAAAAATCCAGTTGCACACACTTCAGTGCAACTCATTGAGAATCATATTCTTATGGAGGCAGCAGAAGGTATATTGATTCAAGACTTTAGCCCTAAAAGTATGCAATTTACTAGTCCTGAGAACTCCTGTAAAGATAAGATCAAACAAAGATATGATACTCATGATGAGTTGGAGCTGGAAGCTCAAAAGGAATGGAGAACACCAAGTGAAAAGAAGATGCATGTCAGTATCTTTGATGATATGAAGGTTGAACCACTCACTGAGGATGTATTGAAGAAACAGAATCGCATCTCAAAGCCATCCAAAGATTCACCGAGGGCTAACCTGGATGCCAGTGGCTCAGTTAAAAAGAGTGCTTCTGAGAGAACATGCTGTACTGCAGAAAAAACAAAGATAAAGAGCCATAAAAGACGGAGTTTGTTGAGTGAGAAGACATTAATGGAGGGTGATAATTGTATTACTAAAGTCACGCTTTCTGTTCAGGACAGAGAGGAAGAACCATATCATGATTCTAAAACGCCCAAATCTTCTAGGAGATCAAAATCAGCAGGTAGATCTGACTCTCATCATGCATATGATAGGAGCTCACTTGGTTCAAAAGAAATTGAAGTAAATAATGATGTTGAAGTAAGTAAAAGTGAGAGCAATCATGTTCATGGGTTGCTAGATGGTACCAGGAATAGTGTCCCTGCTTATGATGCTCAATCGCCTGCACAAGAAAAAGAGGTGGAACAGCTTGAAGTACTGAACACTGTCACAAGGCTTAGCCATGCATGCAATGCTGAAAACACCAATGAACAGGTATTTGAAACAAGTCTGGCTGGTCTTGATGGAGCTGGCACTGACAATGCAAATAAGGAAAATGTACCTTTGAGTGCTAAAGTTCATCTGAGTTCTCCAAAAAGCAAGATACAAGAAGGGCTGTTGCATACATCGCCTTCAAAGAAATGCAAAAGCTCTGCTGTCAAAGAGGTGAATGTTCTTGGCATTGTGAGAAGTTCAAAATCTAAGGGTAAACAGACTGGTAAAAAGGTAGACCTTAATAAGGAAAACTCGGAGAGGAAAACTGCAGCACCTGTTTCTGTGAATATATCCCAGTCCCCAACTAACATGGAAGTAAGACGATTGGACTTTGAAGCAACAAATTTGGAAGGGGATTCCCTTGAGACTGTTTGCATAGCCAGAGAATTATTGGAGCTGCAAAACGCCAAAGAATTGAATTCTAGTGATGGACAGACTTGTGAAAAGTCTTCTTCAAATCCCGGAAACTCTGAATTTCGAAAGCCACCAGAAAGCACAGATGGTCAAGAAACATTAGACCACTGTTCTAGGAAACGCCATAAGAAAGGCCAACCTTTAATGCACTCCATCTCTAACAAAGAATCGGGTTTGCTCTCAGCAGCAAAAGTCTCTCCTGCAGCAAGCATGATTGTTGCATGTGCTCCAAAAGATATTCTGAAGCAACAAGAAGACAAAAATCTGGGTCAAGAAACAATAGACAACTGTCCTAGGAAGCGCCATAAGAAAGGTCAACCTTTGATGGATTCTGTATCTAACAACGAGTCTGGTCTTCTCTCAGCTGCAAAAGTCTCTCCTGCGGCAAGCGTGATAGTTGCATGTGCTCCAAAAGATGAACTGGAGCAGCAAGAAGACAAAAATGTTGAAAAACACAAGATATCCAAATCAATAGAGCCTATTGATTTGACTCATACTCGCCAGAAAAAGGGAAAAAATGGGTCAAGAAAAAAGACAGCTAACACTCCCAGCCATGAGAAAGGGAAATTAATCTCAGCAGTGCAGTTGCAAAAGCACGAGGTTTCTTCTCAGGAAGCTCAAAAGCGATGTTTTGCACTTAGTGGACATCGAAATGAAAAGGAAAAGTTCCTTAAAATGATAAAAGAGCTTGGAGGACATGCGTGCAGAAATGATCACCGATGGAATAATCGAGTGACACACGTGGTTTTTGCTTCCCCCCTGCGGCGGACTGAGAAGTTTTTTGCTGCTGCAGCAGCTGGACGGTAGGTTGATATATGCCTCAAGAACATATCCATTTTATTACTAATATTTCTGTAGCTGTTTGAGTTTTGGACACACTTCATAGCTGTTTACAGATGGTTTGATGAACGATATTGGTTGTAGCGAATGTTATTATTACAATTGAGCTGTATCTAGTGGTGTTCACAGGTAAGGCTAAAATAAATAACCTGTGTCCAGGATGATCATAACAATCGATTGTATATCCAAAAGTTCCAAAGCATATACAGAACATGCAATATCAACCAGAGGGTCGGAAATACTACCAGTTGCTTGCTTTCTAATTCTTTTCTGTGATTTTGTTTTTTGATTTTGTTTTTTCAAATTTGCTTTGCAATCATGGGTATCCAAAAGTTTATGTTTTAGAAAGATTGTAGGATCATGGAACTTGATGGTGAAACATAATGATTTATTTAGTAAGCCATCTCTTGCAAGTAACCTTGCTTTTACACCCAAACATGATCAGCTTGGATTTTTTCTCTTGTATGTATGTATGATTGACTATGATTGTTTGTACCACTGTTTATCTGCTACATTTATGTAGCTCAACTCTCTTGCAGGTTCAGGATGTTGGCACAATAGCTCCTCAATGGTCTTTGTAATAATACTCAAGCCCAAATCGGTTTATCAAATTTTAGCGTAGTTTACAATCTGCAACTAAGTTAAGGTCCAATGTTGAGCTTTTTACCAGTATGGAGGGATTGCTTAATCTTTTGGGCTGTTATTTCAGATGGATATTGACAGGAAAGTATCTGGAAGCAAGTAGACAAGCAGGAAGATTTGTAAGCGAAGAAGCTTACGAATGGTATGGTGCTGGTGATAATGATGAGGGTACAATTAGCTTGGGGGCACCCAGAAAATGGCGGCTGTGGAAAGAAAAAACTGGATGTGGGGCATTTTATGGAATGCGAGTGCTCATATATGGAGAGTGCATCTCACCACCTTTGGTAACTCAGAAACTTTATTCGATTTGAAATCTCCATGTATATACGAGAGTCAAGTGTAAGTTTTTTGAATCTGATTTTGTCTGGAAATGCTGCCAGTTTGCCGAGAGAGGCTTCTAATGATAGTCTGTTGCTTTGGCAGGATACTTTAAAGCATGCAATCAAGGCAGGTGGAGGTACCATATTGGCTTCCTCACCACCATATACACGCCATCTTGTATCTGGAGTTGATTATGCTATTATAAGCTTTGGAATACCTAGAGAAGATCAGTGGGTGTCAGAATTTCTCAAGCATAAAGTAGCTTGTGTTGCATCCGACTACTTGGTGGAGTTCATTTGCAAGCCATTTTCACCATTGGGTCGGCATGTTCTTTATGGCAGTGAAGCTGCTGTTGAAATTGCACAAAAGCGGTTGACAGATGCTGTCAACTCCTCTGTAAAGCAGGATACCCATGATTGCAAAGCAAATTTGAAAAAACAAAATCAAAAAACAAAATCACAGAAAAGAATTAGAGAGCAAGCAACTGGTAGCATTTCCGACCCTCTGGTTGATATTGCATGTTTTGTATGTGCTCAAACTGACAGGGAAGATGTAATGCTTTTATGTGGAGATGATCAAGGCCGAGGCTGTGGAGTTGCCATCCACATTGATTGCTGCCAACCTTCGCTACAATCAGTGCCTGAAGAGGACTGGTTCTGCATTGCATGTTCCAGAATTGAAGCAGCATGAGAGGAATGCTACAGATTCTATCTGAAGGAGATAAGCCAATCTGGATTAACATTCAAACATATTTGAAGTCTCACTTTTAGCCTTCTTGAGATTGTGATTCATTGAATCAGTGCATTTGAGATGCATTTGGCAGTAAAGGTAACTGATTCTGATTGGTGGGTCAGCCAGACTGTAACTGTACTGCGGGTTTTATTGATAACTGTAATTTGGCTGCAATCAATTTCCAAATATATGAACCAAATCATCTGTGCACAGATGTGCAAAGTACTTCAGCATTAGTAAACTAACTGAAGATGTTTTGAGCAGCACCCAATATACAAAATGTATGTGAAGGATTCTGTATCAATTTAAAGAAAACTCATGTTATGGCAAATTATTGCTGGCTTCTCCCAAAACAAAAAAAGTGTAACACATTGTAAGCATGTATCTAGTTGTACCTTGTAGCAATCCAAGTAGTTCTTGGCTTAAAGGCAATTGTATGTCATCCTCAACACAAATTATGAACTAAAGCGTGACATGGTCCTAGAGAACTTTGCACCCCTTAGAGAGATGCATAAAATTTATGCTGATTGGAAGCATTTGTGGGGCAAAGAAATGCTGGACAAGATTTTCAAGCATCCTAGGAATATGTTTTTACATTTCACAATAGAGGTTAACAATTATGTATGGACGAATGATCTTTTTAGTGAGCCTTATTGGTGGTAAGGGGCATTCAAGTTATGGCAAGATGGTCTAGGTAAGGGGTATCTTAACAAATCATGATAAAGGTCTCTAGAAAGATCATTCTCATCAATTATTGCCCTCATTTAAACTAAATTATGGCTATTTATTGTTTGTGGATATTAGGGTTGTTATTCTCACCTTTACTTGCACGCTTAACAAAAAGGAAAATTTGTGTTGATGTCAACAAAATTTGTCAACTCCTTTATAGAAAATATGGGGCTAGCAAGCTCATTACGATATGAAAAATTGAGGGCAAGTGTTGTCTTCTCTAAAATAATAGGTACCCTATCAAAAGAAAATTTCCTCTTCAAAAGCCTATTTAAATCTCTATGAAAGTACCACATTCATACATACCATTGAGGATACAATAAGTGCTAATAAATTGCTATTTTTTTCTAGTGAAACAAGTAATAAACAATGGATAGCTTTGGATAATTCTTGTACGAACAAGCTTGCTACTATCAAGTTGGCTCTCCCAAAAATGAGCATTTAAAGACTCTAAGAAATCAACTAAGAAAATTATTGGAAGGTTCTACGCAAGGAATTGACACCATAAAAAGTATTCTTCTCACTAATATAGAATACACCCATTCTTTGCATCATTAATGTGCATACAAAGAAAGGCATAAGTGCCTTTATACAATTTAGTTAAACATAATCAATCAACAACACTATACGAAGTGTGAGATACAGCTTCCAAGCTACATCTCAGGAAAAAATTTTACTCCCTCGAGATGGCATAATGATTCCCTCCAAAATCACATCAATCAATTCAAGAACCTGCTAAGGCAAATGGCCGTTGTCGGATCTGTCAAAGATGATCAAGACGTAGTGATGCAACTGCTTACAAGCTTGCCAAGTTCATACGACAGCTGGGTGATGATCATCACGACACATCCAGAACTGACTCTTTCGAGAGTCATTACTATGTTGTTGCAAGAAGACACGCGGAGGAACGAAGCCTCAAGTTTTTCAACTGATTCTCACGCTTTATACACCAACAAGAGCACGACTAAGAAGAAGGAGGAGAAAGGCCCGAAACAATCAAAGCCAGACCAAAAACCAGCACATCATAAAGAACAGTCAAATCCGCAGGCGAAGAAGAAGCTGTTCTGCAGATACTACAAGCGAAACAACCACAAAATTCAAGACTGCCCGATACTGCAAGCAAAACAACAACAAGGGATAGTCGAATCAAGTGGCAAATGCAGCTACAGAAGCTCCATAGCCTATTCAAAAAGTGGATCATGATGCCTTCATGACCAGCCATTAAGGAGCATCCGACGACAGTTCTTGGTTCTTGGAATTCGGAGCCACTCAACACGTGACCAACCTCATTCGCTATTTCGAGTCCTATACACCTTACAGTACCAAGAAATATGTTCACCTTGGTGACAGTAGCACACAAGATATTAAAGGTGAAGGTATTGTAAGATTAAGCTTTGCAAATGATCAGTCTAAGCTATTTTCTAAAGTCTTGTATGTACCAAATTTATCAACGAATATGCTCTCTGTAAGCAGAATCACAGATCTAGGACATAGAGTAGAATTCGAATGTGATCAGTGCAAAGTAGTTGATAGGACAGGCAAGATCCTAGCACTCGGAAAGAGACATGGATACTTGTATAAACTAAGTCATTGCTTTTCTGCCTCTAGTCAGGCGCTCAGTACTTTTATTCATGCAAATAAAAATTTACTTTGGCATTATAGACTTGGTCACCTGAATCATGCTGCTATACAACAAATGTCTAGACAATCTATTGTTCTTAATCTCGACTATCACCTGTCTGTCAAGACTGTCTAGTTGGTAAACAGACTAGGAAACCATTTAAATCAAGCCATCAGCATATTGCTAGAGGATTGTTAGACATTGTACATTCAAACATTTATGGCCCGATGAAAAATCCTTCGCTAAAGGATGCAAAGTATTTTATAGCTTTTATTGATGAATTTTCCAGAAGGACTATGGTGTACTTTATAAAGAAGAAATCAGAAGCCTTCAACTGCTTCAGAATCTTCAAGGAGCGTGCAGAAAAAGAGACTGGAAGGACGATCAAGGCCCTAAGGTCAGACAATGGTGGAGAATATATCTCTATCAAATTTAAGGAGTATTTCCAAAGCCAAGGCATTGAATAGCAATTCATCACTCCTTACAGTCCTCAGTCCAATGGCTTAGCCAAGAGGAAGAACCATACCCAGATTGAATAAGCCAAATGTATGCTAGCACATGCATTGCTGCCCAAGAGATTTTGGGCCGAAGCTGTCTCCAGTGCAGCTTACGTCCAGAACAGATGTTTGACCAAGGCCCTCTCAGGCAAGACACCCCACGAGGTGTGGACAGGCTCTAAGCCTTCTGTGAAGAACCTAAGAGTGTTTGGATGCATTGCCTACATGCAGATCCCAAAAGACACGAGGAAAAAATTGGACTTCCAAGTTCTCAAGACCATCCTGATTGGATATACTTCATCTGATAATACATACAAGCTGTATGATCCTGATACCCAGCAAATCTTGTATAACCGGGATATAGTCTTTATTGAGGATCAGTTCATCGACATCAAAGGCAAGGATATTGCTCTAGGAGAACCTTCATCACCTGCCATTGACACGACTGTCCGAGCTTATGGCTCAGGCGTGTCCATTGTCGACCCACTTTTTGACAGCGAATCAGACAAAGACGTTGCTGCTACCCAACAACAAGTTTCAAGAGTGGTTCATCAGTCAAATCCTCCCAGAAGATCAAGCTGAGTGCGCACACAACCCACAAAGTATACTCTTGAGTCTGCATGTCTCTTGATATAGGAACCGACGACAATCGAAGAGGCACTCAACCAACCAGACTCTGATCTCTGGAGAGAAGCTATGGATAGAGAGTATTCCTCTCTGATCAAGAACCAGACGTGGTCACTAGTCGAAGCTCCTATTGGCTGCAATATCATTGATTGCAAATGGATCTTCAAGATCAAATACAATGCCAAGGGAGCAATTGACCGAAGGAAGGCAAGACTGGTAGCACGAGGATTCACTCAAATTCCCAGCATCGACTACAGTGAGACTTTCAGTCTAGTAGTCAAGCATTCATCGATCCGAGCCCTCTTGTCTTATTCTGCAGCTGTCGACCTCAAGGTACATCAAATTGATGTACAAACAACTTATCTGAATGGAGTTATATAAGAAGACATCTACATGATCCAACCCTAAGGATACATTATGAAAGGTATGAAGAATCATGTCTGTAAACTCCACAAAGCACTTTACAGCTTGAAACAGTCTGCCAAAGCTTGGTTTCAGAGGATCAACACATTCCCCATCGAACAAGGATTCAAGCCAAGCATTGCTGATTGCAATGTCTATTCCAAGTCAATGCAACAATTATTTATTATCATCACCTTATACATGGATGATACGTTGCTCTTCAGCAACAATACCAATTTGGTCAAGGATTCTAAGGAGATGTTGTTTTCAGAGTTCGACATGACTGATCTGGGCGAAGCTCACTTCTGTCTCGACATTCAGATCCACAGAGACAAAGCGACACGACTAATTTACATCACTCAACAAAGGTATCTTCACAATGTTCTTAACAGATACAATCTAATGAATTGTAAATCAGCTCACTCACCGATGGATCCAGATCTGAATTTGTCAAAGGACCAATGTCTCTAGACCAAGCAGGAAGAGGAGCAGATGAGAGAGTATTCTTATCAATTGATACTTGGATCTCTCACGTACGCAATGGTCTGTACAAGACCATATATCTCTTTTACAGTAAGCTCGCTCAGCCAATATATGGCTAATCCTGACATTACCCATTGGAAGGCTCTCATAAGAGTCATGAGATATATTCGAGCTACCATGGACCAGTGCATCTGCTATGGAGAAGTCAGCAATGCAGTGGATATTCTGATGCAAGTTGGGGAGGAGATATAGACAATTGTAAGTCCACATCTGGATTTACATTCTTCTTCAACGACGGTCCTATCTCATGGAACAGTCGTAAACCTCTATCGCACTTTCTTCTACAGAAGTAGAATACATTGCTGCTTCTCAATCTATTAAGGAAGCGTTTTGGTTGAGAAATTTATTGTCAGACATTAACTTGTATCAATACAACCCCGCAATTTTATTCAGTGATAATCAGAGTGCTATTGCCTTATCGGCCAACCCTAGATTTCAATCTAGGAGTAAGCACATTGAAATCAGATATCACCACATCAGGGGCAAGGTTCTCAACAAGGAGGTGAGCTTAACATACTGCAGAACGCAGGACATGGTTGCAGATATATTCACGAAGGTATTAAGTGTTAATGCACACAACAAATTTTGTGCATTGCTTAGTCTGAAGATCAAGGCATTTGTTGGAAGTAGATCTAGTTTGTCAATGTTTGGCTAGATCTACTCACGATGTGGTGTAGTATAGAGAGGATCGTCCGCTTTATAAGTTTCTACCAAGCTTCAAGTGGAATGCGAAAATAGAAAAACATGATGAAGCACTAAGGCTTACCCATCTAGTGCTTGAAATAGAAGTGAAACTAACTAAGATGACAAAAAACAAACCTTACTAAGGCTTACCCAACTAGCAAGGTGATTAAGTAAATCCTAGATTAACATCCAAAGGGATTGAAAAGATAGATTGCGGCTAAACTAAACATCAATCAATTAAAAACAGGCCACAATAAAAGAACCAATGAAAGGAGACAAGAGGAGGCCTGAGCACCTTCCCTCAAGCTATGCACCTTCCAATGGGAACACAAGTGAAATAGCAAGATAATCTCAAAAATAGAGAACTTGATAGCTTAATTTCAAAAGTGTTATTTACAAGGCAAATACCTCTCCTTTTATGGCTAGGAGGGTCTTCCATAAGTATCCACTAACTTACGGGACTAATCTATTTCTAGCCTTTCTAGAACTTCTAACTTAGGATTTAGAACTTCAAAGTTTCTTAACTTAGAAAAACTTAAGATAAAATATTTCTAATCTTAAGTTTCCTAAGTCTAAGTTCTAAATCTAAGTTTAAGCTATTTTTATTATTTTTTAAGCTTCTACTCATGGGCTTACAAACCCATGCCATGGCGGAAGTTTATTAACAGACACTCGTACATGGACTTACAAAACACATGCCACAGAGTTTTATTTCTCTTTTTTTATTTTTTTCTGTGTTAGCACAAAACATTATCCCCCTCCTTATTGGATTGGTGGTCCCACACCAATCGAAGCTTTTTCATTCTGGATCTTTTGAGCTTCCTGGAGGCGTGTTTATTGTTGGAGAATCTGATAGATTTTATTGCCAAAGCCTTCTATCATTTGCCAACGCAATTTATTGAGGGAGGATAGTTGTTTGTAGTAATGCAGCATGCCTTGCAAGAAGCCATGGATCTTCCAGAGTTCCACCATATCGATGTGCAATGCGAAAGTGAGGGCAGCACGGTAATAAAGGCGGGCCACGTTGATTTGATCTGTTTCTATCTGCAAGGGCTTATTGATATCAATGGCGATTGGTGGGAGGCCTCTATCCCAATAGCCATTGAGTTCTGCCAAGAAAGCAACTAGACCGCAATTATCTGCAAAGTAGCGCACATCTCGATTTGGGTTGCCATGATGTTTCTGGTGAAAGACACGACAATTGGTAATCATGTCGTCTGCGGGATTGTCGGTATGTACACCAATTAACTTGGGCCAATAAATCTTGTTTCTTCGCTTTGTATTGGAAAATGGTTCTCTACGTGCCACCGAGTAATAATATGGATTGATGCGCATGTATGCCGGGGCTTCGAGATATCGCTCCATGGATGTTTTGCTTTGCAAGAAGAATTGGTGTCGCCAGGCAGGTTGCAGATCCAAGAGTTAACTGCTTCCTTGTGAGTCTTGCAGTGATCTAGGTTGGATAGAGAGTACCCGCCACGCTCCTTGGGTTGGTATTTTCGTGCAAACTCCTTGGAGATGAGTTGCTCCTTGCTCGGTGCAGTTGGAGAGATCCGATGTCGTATTGTGGGAGCTTCAACAGCTAAGGTGTGTTCAAGTTGGGGGTCTGGTTCATGAGAGAGGGTAGGTAAAGGGTTAGAAGCAGCGATCCATTGTGATTCGGGAGAAAATTGGCATGAAAAGGGGAGGTTAGTTGTATCGATGGGGTTAGAGACGGTAGAAGTGAATTGGTATTGGGAGGAAGTACCACCAGTGCCCTGAGGATTGCTTGGTGGTTGAGCTTGTGGTCCTTGAGATGGCCCTTGAAATGTCGAGCCTTGATTATCTATTGGCAGTTGTTTGAAATCCTGTCCCATCGCCACCATTTGGACCATCAAAGTGACGCCCGGAGTCGTGAAATTGAGCATGCTTTGCATGGACAGAAGGTGTGGGTTGAGCAGCCGCCTTCAATTGTTCTTCCAAAGTGGCTATCTATTGATTGAGGGCCTCGACGGAAGCAGTGTAAGGTTGTTGGAGTTTGGTGTACTGTTCCGTCGTGGCTTGCAACTTTTAGGCCAACTGCTTATATGCTCCCATTGGAATTTGGGTTTTCTAAGAAAAAGCTGGTGGTGCGAAGTCATTGAAATAGACCATTTCCAGTTGTTCTTTTATAGCGGAATGTGCGGCTTGGGAATCTACAACAACCTCGTCTCGTTCTGCTGTGATGTTGTCAATGACAGTTTGCATGTGAGAGATTTTCAACTGGAGTTGTCTTTGTAGGTGGCTGAGCATTTGTTGCTTCTGTTAATTGTATGTGGTGAGGTTATCGATCTGTTGTTGTTTTTTAGCAGATTCAGCCACCAATTGTTGATTTTTCTGCTGAAGTTGTAGGATGGCACCGTCATCGATGGCGTACTACTTGTTGACCTGATAAGGTTATGTAGATGTTGTATTGAATCTCATTCACCAACCAGACCATCTTTTGGGCAGTCACTGGTAATTGCTCCCATATGCCAATGTCAGGGAAGGAGCGTTGCTAATTTGGATAAGGCGTAGGGTTGTAAGGGAGAAGATCAAGAAATTGTGTAGAAGAGGGGTCTGGGGGATAAGTAGGTGGAGGTGAGTGGGGTGTCAAAGGAGGGGAATGGATTTTTTTAGGAGGTGATTGCGGTGAGGAAGGAGGTGTTGGAATTCTGGGGGGAGATGAAGCGCGGGGAGGAGAAGATATGAAGGGAATCTGATTGAGTAATTGGAGAGCAAAATTGTTGATGTTGAGTGAGGAGTCAAGCAAAGGTGAGGTCGGTATCGGAGAAGGTTGTAGGCTCTTCAATCCGACATTGTAATATCCCTCCCGCTTGTCAACAAGGGTTAGTTCACTGGATAGGCACCTAACTATGCATAGGTGCTACTTTTAGAGGCTTCAAATTCTTGGGTCATTGTTCAACCCACTTCTTGGATTGAAAAGCTTCTTGGACATCCTTAGGCTCTTCATCTCATATAAAAAGTGCATGATAGGAAGTTTCACCTTCCACTTGCCTTCCTTCTTCATCATATGTGAGCCTCCTTGGCTCAGATATTGCTCGTGTAGATCTTCTTGGTGTGATAGCTTGAATCTACTCCTCCTCAAGCCTCAGCCTCACCTCTTCTTGAACAGCATCAAGGTTGATCATTGATCTTGCATGAGTCTCTTTGATCTGAACATCATCCAAGTTAAATTTTTGATCTTCATGGAAGACCACATCTCTACTAACAACATTTTTGTCAGTAGAGGGCAAATAAATCTTGTATGCTTTTTTAGTAGATGCATAACCTAAAAAAATTCCCTTCTACTACACTAGGATCTTCCTTCTTCCTAGTTTCTATAGGTACATGCACAAAGCATACATAGCCAAAAATCCTAAGATGATCTACCTTAGGCTTTTTCTTATACAACCTCTCAAATGGTGTCTTTCCTCCTATTGCAAGATTTGGAAGCCTATTACAAAGATAGTTTGCACATGCAACTGCCTCTCCCCAAAATTCTTTAGGCAGAGAAGCTTCTAGCCTAATGGCTTTTGCACATTCACACAAAGTTCTATTTTTTCTCTCAGCAACTCCATTTTGCTGAGGAGTATATGAACAAGAAAACTCTCTTTGAATACTCTCTCTCTCTCTCACAAAAGTCTTTAAGCTTATTGGAAGTGTATTCCCCTCCACTATCACTTCTTAAAGCTTTTATCTTGAAAGGAAACTGCTTCTCTACATAAGCTTTAAAAGTAAGAAAAAGATCATTAACCATGGCTTTTGAAGACAACATATAGATCCAAGAATGTCTTGTATAATCATCTACAAAAGAGACAAAGCAGTTGGCTCCTCCTTTGCTCTTAGTTGATGAGAAACGAACATCTGAGTGTACAAGTTCAAATGGTTGCTTTGTCTTGATACTTGATCTAGGAAAAGGCCTTCTGTGTGGCTTTTCCATCACACAAGCTTCACAAGGTAGAAGCTCCTTTGACAGTGTCTTTGGTAGACCAACAACTTTTCCTTCTCCCTAAAATCTAGTTTGTACAACTTACCAATTCTAGATCCTCTAGCAATAACTTCATTTTCTCTTGAGATTATACACTTGTCAACTTGAAACTTGACATCCAATCCACTATCAAACAACTGTCCTACACTAATGAGATTCTTAGTCAATTTAGGTACATACAGTACATCATGTAAGCAAAAAGATTTTGATGATGATGCATGTAATGGAATACTACCTATTCCTTCAATTCTACACTCTACATCATTAGCAGTATAGATTGACCTTTTTGCACCTAAATATGGCATGAGATTAGTGAAAGAGTTCTTTGAACTAGACATGTGGGAACTAGTCCCACTATCTATCCACCAGACTTCTTCATTCTTAAAAGGGGAAGATGAAAAAGTAGACATCATTAATGAATCCTCTCTTTCACTCTCTACACCCTCACACTCATCCTCATTAGTAAGGTTAGCTTACTTAGATTGGTTCTTCTTCTTGATGCATAATGTCCTTTCTTTCCATAGAAAAAACACTTGATCTTTGACAACTTCTTCTTGCCACTGGATGTTGCAGCTTGAAAGGACTGATCCTCACCACCTTCTTTGGCTTTGTCCTTCTTGAAGTGTTGTTGTCCTTTGCCCTTGCCTCTTGACTTGGCTCTGATGAAGAGTGCTTTGTCATCTCCACCATCTTTCAATGAAAGTCTGTTGATCCTTAGGATCTTGTTCTCTTGCCTGCTTTCTTCAGCAATGAGAATACCTTGTAGTGTCTCCAAGGATGGAGATCCTCTCTGACAGCATAACAATATTGTCATACTCATCTCTAAGTCCATTCAGGACTACTTGAACAAATTCAGTGTTCTTTTGAGCATCACTAATACTAGCTAACTCTTGATGAAGATCCTTAACTCTCACGACATATGATGAAGCACTCTTATCTACTCTCTGATAACTTAGAAATATTTGGTTTCTAAGTGTAAGCAATCTAGAAGTATTTTTGATTTCATAGATTGTTTTTTAGAGTATCTGAAGCTTCCTTGGCAGTGGTGCATGTACTGATATCTCTTAACACTTCATTGGTAACATTCATTTTTATAAAATGAAGGGCAATTCTGGTTCTTTTGTGGAATGCTGCAGCTTCATTAGGTGCAGCAGGTTCTTCTTCAGCTCCACTCACAATATCCATTACATCTTGTAGAATCAACAATGATTCCATTCTGATCTTCCACATTGCATAATTGGAAGATGTTAATCTCTCACTGTTCTCTAAGAAATGTGAACAAGATGAAGGCATCTTCTTGGTGAGAAATTCTAATAATGATAAAAAAATAGAGTTGAAAGGATGTTGCTTGCTATCTCAATCTAGGATCTAACACAGATGTTGATCCACCCTATGAAATTTAGCAACAGATGTGAGAACGAATTATCAATACAAAAAATCAATCTATCTTGAATTTGGATCTTGCTTCAGTCACAAAAGAAGAAGCACATGCAAGCAAGAAGTCTATCTCTCCCATGAGTTTCAATGTACTGAAAAACTCTCTAGGAACTTAATTTCAACTCAAACACAGTAATATGTGTGAAATGAAAAGTCTAAGACCTCAGAACACTCACTTCTATCCAATCCTACTTGATTGACAATGAAAATTGATGAAATTGGTGAAAAAGACAGATGTGTGCTCACTTTGGCATATCCCGCGAGTTGAGTACCCTCTCAAACTCTCTGATTGCCTAAAACTCTTCTAAAACCAAATCATATTGATTTAGAAACAAGAGCAACACATTCTACTCTTCAATACCTATCCAACAAGCTATAGAACATCAAATTTGGATCATTCCTTGAGAAGTAGCACTCATTATTAAGGGCTGATTTCACACTGTGAGCTCTCTATCCGTACAGAGCTCCGCTAGATCAGATCAGCCTTGATTTGATCCACTTATGGTCCACAGAGTGCTTGTTTCTCAGCGAGTTTGAATCCTTCTCCAAAATCCAAGTTTCTGCAAGCAAAAACATTGATGATCTGATGTATATACCCTCACCTCTTCAAAGCATGAAGCTCTGATACCATGTGAAGTTTTTAGCACGTGTAAACTTCACCACACACCCTACAGGATCTTACTGAGGTGTTGTGATTGCACAAGATTGATCAAAGAACAGTATGCTTGAAAAATCTAAGGCAAGAGCACAATGGCATACATCTGATGAAAAAATCTAGCTCTTCACTATGAGAAATGAATGTCAGAAATAATTCTAAGTGTTCAGTATGGGAAAAAGAGGCTGCTCTTTGGTAGATAGAGAAAATCATACATAGAAAACTCGAGTAGAGAGAGAATGAGTCCAAAACACCAAAATCTCAATATTCACAATATGGCAAAACATGCCCAGCTTTCCCTACATGAGAGAGACTCGAATTCCTACAGTGGAGTTGCATGGAAAGTCCACTTAACTGAACTAATTCACCTACTAGAGATTTACATGTGTAACTGCATGCATGTATGGTGCATATACTTCATGTCAACTCATAAAATTGCCTAGACATGTGTAGATCACAAAAACTACTTTGCATGTTGCATGCACTGATTGCATGTGGCTTGCATGCATACAGTAAGACTTTGCATGCTATCAAAACCTCTGCATGTCATTACAATTGAACCTATCTAGCTCGAATCTGAGCTACACTAGAAGGATATGTGCTCAATTCACACTCCTTATATGTACAACATGAAATCTAGTGAAAATTATCATGGACATGATGCCAAACTTGAGATATGAAGATAATATTTTAATAATCTTCACAGATCATAAAAATAGTGGCTTAGTGGATAAACATGATTAGAAGCAATTAAGGTTTCTTAGAGTGACAACTTCCGTGTTCTGTCTGCTTTTGGTTTATGTTCAATAGACGCTTGCAGATCACATCATTTGTCTAAGTTGTATCCGGGAACATCCATAATCTCTATCATGACCTCATGTGCCATTAGTTCTAGCTTCGGTCTTTTGAAATATTTCATTCTATACCCAAATATCTTGAATCTGTGCGGGTCAAGGAAGGCTCTCATATCAAGAGGAAGCTCAGGATCTTCTCCATGATCTTCTACTTACTGTAAATAAATTAGAATAAATCATCAATCTCTATACAATATTTGTTTCTGTGAGGAATTGCCAAAAATTGGCAAATCTAGCTTGATCGAAAACCATGTAGAATAGTGTAAATTGTGTACACAAGTGGGTCCCACAAATGTGAGGCCATGATGCCACATGGGAAACCCATCCTAATGTAGGTTAGGTCAAGTCAAGAGAGTTGGTCATGTCTATTTGGTGGTCATCCCTACTTTATAGGACCTACACCTAAGTTTAAGGTGAAAATTTGACCAACTAACTATCTACCAAGCATAACTCTAGGGAATAGACTAGGGTTTCATTTTAGGTCAAGGAGAGTGAGTTAACTTCCTTATTACATGCTGGAAATCCACCTAACTTCAAGAAGGAAGTCGAATTTGCTATGTATTCCCTCTCTCCATAGTGAGAAGATAGAAAATTTTTGGAGCTCATTGGCAATCTCAAGCTAGTTCACTATGTACATTGAGTTTTTGTGATCCAAATGAAACCAAATCAATTTCTACTTGTTTCTCAGGTTGAAGTATGTACTAAAGCCTGTAGTACACACGTGTGGGCTCAGATTTCAATGTTTATCAATGCTTTTGATTGTCAATGATTGTTGTTTGTCAAATTGCCAATCTAGATCAACTTTTTTGTGTCTAGTTTTTTGATAGATTGTTAAGCAAGCATCCAATCACTCTTGTGGATCTTTTGTAGATCCATTTATGGTCCTAAAGTACAGTACTTTCACATTACTTTTTAAATGAAAACATCCGGTCCTTTGCATTCACAATAGTAAAATAGCTTCTATGTCAGATTAAAGAGATACAAATACTAGGGAACACTATCCTCATCAGTGCATGAGGTGCCACCAGAAGCCACAGCTCTGCTATGCCTCTTGAAATTGCTCCTGAAGCACCCTCGCAAAATCCCTGTCGGAAAGTCTATCACCTATATCGATGCCTCTCGAGTCTCGCGTCCATTGGCTATGGCTGCATGATTGTTTCTTTATATGTTTAATAAAGCAAACAAAACACAGTATGTACTTCTGAGAGAGAGAGAGAGAGAGAGAGAGAGAGAGAGAGAGAGAGAGAGAGAGAGAGAGAGAGAGAGAGAGAGAGAGAGAGAGAGAGAGAGAGAGAGAGAGAGAGAGAGAGAGAGAGAGAGAGAGAGAGAGAGAGAGAGAGAGAGAGAGAGAGAGAGAGAGAGAGAGAGAGAGAGAGAGAGAGAGAGAGAGAGAGAGAGAGAGAGAGAGAGAGAGAGAATGCATGCTAGTTTAAATAGACTAAAGTAAATATGAACTATTTACTTTTGCTTAGGATCATGCAAACCGTAATAGCTTAGGGTTGCATAATAGCTTATGCTTTTGCTTTTTTCTCATGCAATCGAAATTGCATGGCTTCATAATAATTGAAATGGAGCTTGTTGGGACTTAGTATATTTCATGAAGTCTTCCACATGTATGAAATACCTTTTGGTAATGAATGAATGCATGTAGAATGGTCTTTTTGCCTTAGATCTTGTCATTGATCCTGGATTTCAATTAATAGGTGATATATAGTGCATGAGCCAAGCTTAGGAGATCAATTTCGACATTCCCACATGTGTGAATTTTCACATGGTACCAGAGCCTACCTAAGCTTTGGATGCATCTATTATCCATGGTTTCAAAATTTTCATGAAAATCAAGGTCTAGAGAGTGTTGATTGCATCTCCCATGCTAACTCAAGGAAATTTGGATCAAGAGGGTTCATTATCATAATGATTGAATCATTTCAGGTACTGTACAGAATGCAGTGCTCAGGCACGTGTAAAGTACAACCAAGTTCATTTGGAAAGTTCTCTTCCAAGTTAGATCCAAATTTGGTGCTAGATAGCTTGTTTGAAAGCTAGTTTTGGTAGTTTTTGTGGCAATTTGTTTCAATCCATTTGGTAGAGCCAATCAAAAGTTATAAGCTTGTGAAGAGGATTAGGTAGGGCAGCTAGACCCGTTTGGACACATTTGGTTTGACCACATCTTGCTAGTTTGACCAAAAAATTCAAGAAGAGGCTTGCCAATGTCATCTATTTGAGATCTAGTCATCATTTTGAGGTCACAGCCACTTTCTTTCATACAATTGGCTTGTATTTGAGTGATTTGTGGATTATTGGAGTGTTTCACATGTGCCAAACATAGTTTGACCCAAAATTGATGAGAGGTTGATCTAGTTTGAGGGAGATCGGTAGAGCTAGTGAGATCTATCTCCCATTTTGTTGCCAGATCTTGCATAGGAGTTGGTAGTACACTTTTTCATAATAAAAAAACACAAGGCCCATTTTGAAATAGCAAAGGTCATGCTAAAAAAAATGACTATTTCACATTTGTCTAATTTTAATCTTCTATGTGATTTTGGAGCTTTTCTTTGAGAGCTTTCACGATGTACTTGATCCCTGTGACTTACAATCGCATGAGAGCTTGATCATGCTCTAGATTAAGGCCTTACGTAATGAATGATCATTAATAATGGAGATTCTTACCATCCTTTGTCTAATTTGTTTGGTTCTTTTGATTTTTGCCTATTCATTTTATCTCTTGTTTTGCCATGTAATGAATGGATTAAATCTTAGAATGCTATAATTGGCAAAAGTTAAGAGACATGTTCCAATAGGCTAGACCAACAAAATTTGTGTACACTTTTGTATAAGATTGCAATTCATGTTTGTACATAATGTTGAGCATGCTAAGCAACTGATTTCTCACGACCACTACCAATACCTTTACAATTTTGGTCAACCATTAGCATGCATTTCCTAGAATTGTTATCAAAATGAGAATCTATGATGACATAGATATGGCTTTGAACCTACTTAGCCAATTTGTACATTTATGCCTTACATAACCACCAATTTAGCAACTCAAACATCTTAGATATTCATGACCGATGTCTTAGAGCTATGTAGTTATAAAGTGAGAGCATTTGTTAGAGGGATAGTAAATATACTCACATATATGAATAAATTAATGTATGAACTAGGCATGAAGTTGTGATTGAGCACATATTTCTACCTACAGACAAGGACACAAAGAACAAGTCAATCAATGATTGGAGCATCATGTGAAGTGGTGGGTTTGCAACAACCACTATCAATACCTTCACAAAGTTGGCTAACCATTAGCATGCATTTTCTGACATTGTTAGCAAAATCAAAGACTTAACCAAATGTAGCCCTTACATAACCATTGATATCATTGTGAAAATTCACACATGTGGGAATGTCCTAATGTGTGAAATTGATCTCCTAAGCTTGGCTCATGCACTATAGATCACCTATTGATTGAAATCCAAGATCAATGACAAGATCTAAGGCAAAAAGAACATTCCTCTCCTCGGGTAGAGAGAGAAAATACCACTTTTGGGCTCATCTAGAGAGAGGAGACAATACAAGCAAAATTGGCAAATCTCCAAACTGACTCAAAAACTCAATGATCTCTCATACATTAATGAAGGGAATGAAAGTACATATAGAAACTCATGGAGATCCAAGCTTAATTCCTATTGGACCCCTTAAACATAGCCTCTCTAATCCTATTGGATGTGTGATGCAACATCCCTCACTTTTGATTGGACTTTTCCAACACATCTCTCTCTTACGATTGGACCCTTTGACTTTGGCCACCACATAGGGTGCATCACTCTTCAAACCTAAACTTGACATGTGTAAGAAACCTAACTATCTCAAGTTACATCACAATTGAATTTTGGCCTAATCATGACAAAACATGTGTACTTGACCATTTGACCTCTAAAGCCAAAATTGGCCCTATCACCCAGTGACACCAAGATGCTTGACTAGCAATCTTTATGATACCCCTAAATTCAGCATTATAAACTAATTCTAACTATTTTACACATGTGGTAACATGATCCACACATGTGAAATGTACTCACAAACATAAAATCGTGAACTAATCAAGATAAATTTTTGACAATTTTTCACACTCCTCAAAAACTAGCTTGGTAAGATCAAGGAGTTTATGAAACTTTTTTTTGAGTGGATCCTATGGTATGCATATGAAGTAAAAACCAGCAAAAAGGTCCATCATAGCAGCACCTCACCAAATCCATGATAAGATTTCTTTGGTAGAAATCATTTGCCAACACCTTTGAAGAGCATTCCACCAATTTGCCACTATATCAATGTGCTTCCTCCATGCTTGATGATGAACTTTGATTTTAAAGTACTATTTGCATGAAGATGGCTGCACCATGATGAAAATCAGAGGCTTCCATTCCTGATAAAGATCACAAAGATGATAGCGATCAAGATCATAATATGAGCAAAAGTGTTGATTATCAAGATTAAGCAAACTAGCTTGACTAGTCAACATACTATGAACTTTATCCATGATGGATCTAATCTTGAAATCAAATGTAATCTTGATCTTCTTGAGGCTAAATACTTTCTCAAGGATGTAAGTGTCCTCTTTGGATGCTTCACTTCATCTCAAGAGAAGTTTACAAAATGCCTCAAACCATGTAAAAACATGATTTTTCAAACCATGAGCAACAAGCTCATTCTTGCTCTTACTAGATCCAAGAGCATACACTTGATGACTCAAACGACTGCTTTCTAAGTGGTTTGGAAACATATTCAAGCCATGAGTGACAAGTAATATGTCCATACTAGAGGCATGATACAAGACAATCATTACCTCACTCCAACTATGAGATGTAGAAACCTCATAAAAGCAAGATGGTAAATCAAGTAATTAAAGAGAAGCATGAGAGAATATGTTGGAGTGAATACCACCTGAAATTTGCCTCTCTTTACCATGAACTTTGAGCCACAAAGACTCGACCTTGCCCCTTGAAGATCCCCTTGAAACCATGTGTTGAGAAGACTCCTCCTCAAGCCTTGGAATTTTGGTAGATTTGAGAATCCTGCCATCATCCTCTTGATTGAAATTAGATCCTCCTTACTCCTTATATGCGTACCTCCAATTGAAGTCTTCAAGCAAGAAGTCACATGACATAACACTATCTTTGCTTCTACATGATGAAATGAAATCATCCAAATGAACAAGATAAGAGAATTGATGAGAAGTAGACCTCCTTGGCAATAACTCTCCATGTGCTTTTGCCAAAGCACTATCTTAATGAGCTTCACCATCTTGGATCATATATTGAGGTAGATCACTTGCCTCCTCCTTGAGATGATCCAAGCTCCTCTTGGCCACACTTCCACAAGGATTAGCATCAATTTTGAAAAGCTTATCACAACTACCCCCTCTTGCTATCTTCTCATCATTTCTCTTCTTGAAACAATTAGAAGCAAAATGCCCCTTCTTACCACAAAGGAAGCACTTCTTGTTGGATTTGCAACTTGTTGATGTTTCTAATGACTCTTCATCACTCTCCTCCTTTGACTTGTCCTTCATAAAATGTTGATGTTGCTCTTTGTCCCTTCCTCTCGGCTTGTCCTTTGTGAAGTACGCTTTCACCTTTCCACCATAGATGGAATATTCCAATGTGTCCCAAGTCTCCTTGGATGTGGTACATGAGCCAATATCGCACAACAATTCATTTGAAACATTTATCTTTATGATATGTAGAGCCATCCTAGCTCTCTTTTTGTACTTTTGGACCTCTTGGAGCTCTTGAGGCTCCTCCTCAAATCCTAGTACAATCTTCCTCACATCTTGGAGCACCAAAATGGACTCCATTCTAGCCTTACAAATAGAATAGTTGGAGGTAGATAGTCACTCACTAGGTTCCAATAGAAAGGAACCCATAGATGTCATTTAATAATGAAGACTCTTTTTGATTTAGAAAATACAATGTTGCTTCTCTCTCACTATAGGATCCTTGGGACCTTATGGGCCTAAGCTGGGCCTTTTTAATACTGTCACAAAGCTCACCATTAACGATGACATAAGCCCTTTCATTAAATATCTTATTGACTAGTCCTATTCTAATTTAGCTCCATGGCAATAGTTATCATTACTTATTAGTGAGCACATGGGCTAATTACATGCGGGACATAACGCTCTCCCTACTTAAGCATTTTTGTTCTAAAATATGAAGATCATGTGATTCGTCGTCAAATGTCATGCTCCACAAATCCTTTGGTAGTAGTAAAGAGTTTCTAGCCAACCTAAGAGTAGGAGTAATCTTCAAATAATGTTCTCATTGATAGTTATGTTTCATGATTAGGTATTGCTACGTTAGTATTTCTGTTTGTATTTCTATATTGCAATTATCAAAATACAATCTCAAATTTTGTTTCTAGCTTATTATTGTAGAGCAAGGTTGCGGCAAATTCTATGTAAAAGAACGTTTGATTTACAAATTTGTCCTATAGATTCTATAAGTTCACTAAAGAAGAGGTTTATCAAATGCAAGATTGCCTTGAGTAGCACTCAAATTTGTGTTGGTTGACAAGATACATACAACAAGATGCTCGATAATATACTCCCTCAATATCTTTATTTCTTGATTAGATTATCCAATTATACAAACACTCGTTTACATAGAAAAGGCATATATGACGTGGATTTTGACAATCATAAAGTCCTTAACAAATATCCATTTCTAAGTTCTCATTCGGAGGATTTCTCACTCAAGATACGAGTTGATTTTTTTTTTTTTTTTGTGTGTGTGTGTGTAGAGGTAAGAGATAAATCCAATAGGTTAATGAGAAGAAAATTAGCAAATTTAATTTTTTATAACACACAAATGTTCCAGGTTAATTAAAAAAATAGTAACATAAAGTGTTCACCTTTTTTGTCACACATGTTGCACACATGCATGGAGTCTCTACACATTTGGTCATGTGAGATATTAGACATATAGTTCATGCAATGTGGTAAGTTGCATAGTTTGTGAGAGGCCTACAGTAACATGAGGTAGTTGAAAGGTAGACAACTTGTTGATTTAGTAGAGGTTGATTCAGTTAGAATTAAAGTTAGAATCACTGTGTTATTGTACTGTGGGTCCTATCAGTGGATAAGGATCAGTTGGCCTCGCCACGAGGCAAGTCGATAGGACACGCGTCCCGCCAACGGCAACCTGGGTCATGCATGGGTTGCCTGAGTGAACAACTATATGTACAGTGTAATTTCATTTTGAGAAATACAGTTGCTATGTGAGCTTGTTGAGGAGAGTGATTTTCTGTCTGTGTTAATGTGTAGCATGATCTGTGTTCCTGTGCAAAGCAAATTCTAAGTTGGTATCAGAGCCGTACAGGGAGTGTATACTGTACAGTGTCGCCGTTGAAGACAACTTCGGAAAAATTGTCTTTTGAGAGTTCGGGGTTTACGGTGGGTTGAAGACGGAAAAAGAAGCACTGGTGCATGGTTTTTAATTTATAGAGGCTTGCTAAGCTCAGCAGAGGGATTATTAGCCTGTGCATAACATCCAGTAGGAAAAATGGCATAGTGAGGATACCACCTGATGATGATCCATTCATTGACCTTCCGAGTGATGAACATGAGGATACATCTCAAGATACTACTACTCAACCTCAAGAAACAGGTTGGAGACGTAGGGACAAAACTTTTGGTGCAAGAAGGATTGAAATTGCAGGTGACAAACGCAAGGAGAAGGATGTACCATGGGATACATTTTCACCAGGAAGCCGATCACCTGGCAGAAAGCTCCCTAACTGGTTTGAGAGATTGATGGAGAGCCGCGATATAGATGACTTTCCAGGATCATCTAACCAGGGAGAGATACGAAGGTCAACAAGAGAGAAGATACTACCTGAAAGGTATGAAGCAAATTATGCTGAGTCAATTGCTAAGCATAACACATGGGACTTAGTAGAACCACCAGTTGGCAAGAAACCCATTGGTTGCAAATGGGTATATAGAACTAAGTACCATGCAGATGGAAGCATAGCAAAGCACAAAGCAAGATTGGTAATCAAAGGGTACGCACAAAACAAAGGCATTGACTATGAGGAGACCTTTGCGCCGGTGTGTAAGTGGAATATTCTACGTCTACTTATTGCTTTAGCTTCACATTTTGGTTGGCCTTTGCATCAGATGGATGTGAAATCTGCTTTTCTAAATGGTGAGTTAGAAGAAGAAGTGTTCATGGATCAACCCGAAGGCTTTGTAATGAAAGGACAGGAAAATAAAGTATGTCGCTTGAAGCGCGCTTTATGGTCTTAAACAAGCACCACATGCGTGGTATAGCAGGATTGATGCCTACTTTCGTTCAAAGGGGATGGTGAGAACACATTCTGATCCAAATCTATATGTCTTATGCTTTGATGGTATGGTTGCTTTGAGATAAGACGTGCTCGCTTGGCTACTTTGTCTATCCATATATTTGTGGTATGCCTGAACTTGGAGACTTTCCTCAACAGTCAATCTTACAAATTGAGGACAAGGTGTTGTCATTGTAGGCATTGGTTCTTGTTGTATAATTGGCCTTTTTGGGCTTAGATTCCCTGGATTTGGCCTATGAAGTATTGTTACACCCAGATTTAGCGCTGGTTTGGGGTTCTGTTGTAGTGTGGAACAATCAGACCTTGGTTGAAACCTGCTCGTTGAGGGACAATCATCAACCCTAGTCTTTTTCTTGTCAGTGCACTTCCCATTTGAAGGCTGTGTGATTGTGTTTTCCCTTGGATCTTGTGTTGAACTACCTTCAAGTCTCTCCATTGACACAGGTTCCATTTGTAATTCATCACTAAGAAATCTGTGCATTGATTGCACCAAGAGTCCTGATAGAACCTGCCGGACTTCCTCGGTTGCCAATTTCTTGACTTCCTCAGCTATGAATGGCTTGATAGATTGTATCAGCTCTGTCTTCTGTGATGGTGTTACTTGTTTGCTCGAGGGTATCTCTGTGCACTTTGGGACATTTGTCAGATTTTCTTCTTTCTCACTCGTTTCATAACCTGGTGGCACTAGGATTTTTCATTTATAGTGCATTTTATCGACAACTGGAATGGTCACACAAGTGCATGTTGGTCTACATAAGCGAAATGCCTCCTAGCTAATTGTGGATTGCACATCGGACAATCTCGGCATGGATGGTTAACTCCGCATTGTGAACATCCGGGATCAAATGTTGATGGATCCCCTCGATGTGGACATTCGGCTCGATGATGTTTTCCTCCACATCCACAGCACCTTACTGAGTGCAGTATGCCATCACCTCAAAGTTGATAGGCATACACCGGTAACAGATGCCCCTTAGGATCTCCCACAAAATAGACTGGTAGGCTATTATGGTCATCCATTGAGTTCGGTGACATGCAAGATGATATGACCAATACTTCCACCTTGCCACTAGTTGTTGAAGAAACTCGTGATTTAGATGGATCAATCTGACATCCATCCCTTTGGTGAGCTCCATGTCGGCTTGATTCTGCTTGTGACCTTTGAACTTCTGGATCTTGCCATTGAACTTGTTGCTCTGCATTTTTTCTTTGTAAGAAGTGCGGATTCTTGATTGGACATCTTGTACTTGGATGACCGCTGAAGCAATATGTACATTCATTCATCTCAAGAAACTGAATTGTGTGAAAGATTCAACTAGTTTCATCACATTTTGAATTTCATTAGTCTAAATTTCATTTGAATAAACAGTTTTTGAAAGTGTGGGAAAGATAGAATGCGAGTTTGAGTAGATTCAATTTGAATAAGTTGGGTACATTGAATCTAGACCCAAAATTGGTAGGGTTAGCATTTTGGTGGGAAAGCCAAGTGGCCAAATAGGGTTTGGACCTGTTATAAAAGGATGTAACTCGTGGAGAGAGCAATCTTCTCTCTTCTCTATCTCATTTCAAGCTTATACATGGTTCTCTTGGGTTCTACTATCCATTGGTGCACTATCTTGGTGATTGCTTGCAATTCTATGTGTAGAATGATCTATACTTGTTATTTTTGGATCCACATGTGTGAAATAAAGTAGCTTGCTGGTTTTGTAGAGACAACAATAGTACATAATCATTTCATTCAAGTTTGATCAAGTTCTATTGGTGTTTGCATCGCAATTTGTGTGTAGATGCTGATTTTTCTACATTGGTGAGATTAGTAGTGTATTTCTCTTTCTAACCAAAGATCATTCAAGTAGATTGGATCTTAAGGATCTGAAGTCTTTCACATGGTATCAGAGCTTGTGTTTCAGGTTATGAAGGAAGAAATCAGATCTATCAATGATTTGGTGAAGATATCAAATCTAGAGCATGCTAGAGAGGATTCTACATCAAAATCGAGTTTTTTGCTTTTGTAGATTGGATCTTTTGTAGATCAAAACACTAAATAGGTCAATATACTTGTTCAATTACAATTTTTGAATTCACATACTGGATTTGGCCAATTTTTGGATCATTGATTCAGCCTAAGTGGTGGATAGATTGCATATCAAATTTTCAGCATTTGCATGTAGATTTGGAATAGTCAATTTTTTTGTAATTTTGTCAAAACCCTAATTTTGATTAGATCTCTAGATAGTGAGGTTGCTGGATTTCATTTGAGTGTGTTTCAATCTTAGGAAGTGGTAAAAGTCATTAGATTGAGGATAGATCATAGGTTGATCAAGATTCCATGATTCTATGTGTTGATTTGCTTGATAAGTGCTAGAAGAGAATTTGTGAGATAGTTTCAAATCTTGGTGATTTCTTTTGAAAGCATTTGTTGTTGTTTAAAGGAGTGCTTTGTGCATTGAAGCAGGTTGGAAGAGAAGATGAGTCATTGCTGCATGGCAACCTCAATTGGAGTCATGTTGGAAGCCAATGATAGGCGTAACCCCTCAAGTAGCTATTCATTGTGGAAAGTGAGGATGGAGTCACTTCTTGAGATAAATAATATTTTGGATATTGTTGTAGGTTTGGAGGAGAGACGAGAAACACAACAAGATCAGGTGAGGTATGACAAGAGGGCCAAAAAGGCTCTACACATGATAAAGATGAATGTTACCAATGAACTTCTCAAGGAAGTTGGTAAGTGCACATCATCTTTGGAAGCTTGGAATTCATTGAAGAAGCTTTATGAATCCAAGTCTACTTGAAGACAAATATTTTCTTGTTTGCAAAAGAATGAAGAAAGTCCAAGTACTTTTGTTTTGAGAATGAAAGCATTGAATGATGAGTAAGCTTGCATAGATGAAAGCATTAAGGAAGGAGAGCCTATTCAAGTGATTCTTAATGGCTTGTTGGATGCTCATGCCTACATTGTTCAAAGTATTGATATTCAAAAGACTTTGCCAAGTTTGATGGATCTTCAACAGATCTTGATCAATGAGGAATATAGGCTTCAAGCAAGAGGTGGATTTACATTGACACTTCAAGAGGATGCTATGTTCACAAAGGGAAAATTCAAGGGCAAAACCAAAAGTAACTAGTCTAAAGGGCAAGATCAAGTGGATGCTTCTTCAAGTGGCAAAAAGAAGGATAGATCAAAGCTCAAGTGCTTCTATTGTGGCATCAAAGGACACTTTGCAAGTGAGTGCTACAAGAAGAAGAGAGAGCAAGGAGATAAGCAAGGTGATCTTACTCTTGATGAGGATGGTTTGGATGTTCAAGATGCAAATGATGATGCTTTTGTGATGCCTTCATGTATGCTTGCTAATGATGGAGATCTAGATCCTTGGTGGATTGATAGTGGAGCAAGTTCACACATGACCTTTCACAAAGAGTACTTCACTTCTTTGTTGGCATATGGAGATGACAAGAGGGTGATCTACACAGCCAATGATGGTGAGTGTGCAATCAAAGAGATTGGCACAATTCTTATCTCTCTCTCTCTCTCTCTCTACAAATAGGAATGTTCATTTGGAGGATGTCTTGTTTATTCCATCTATTACCAAAAATTTACTTAGTGTGAGTCAAATGCTAAGTAAAGGCCTCAAGGTGGAGTTTGATGGAGATGCTTGTTTGATCAAAAGGAAGGATGTCTTGATTGGAAAAGGTAAAAGGCAAGGGAAGTTGTTCAAACTTGATGCTTGTGTTATTGCTAACCAAGTTGGATGTGCTGCAAGGGAGCAAATTTCTATTCAAGAGGTTTGGCACAAAAGGATAGGACACCTCAACTTCAAGTCATTGGAAGTAATGGCAAGGAAGAAGGTTGTGATTGGTCTTCCAATCTTCTTAAGTAATGTCAAGCATGTTTGTGAGTCTAGTGCCTTGTCTAAGTTACATAGCCTACCTTATACTATATCTATTATCTGCAAAGCCTTTTCAATTTGTACATTCGAATATTCATGGATTTACTACAATTAGCAATAGTGGAGCTATGTATGTAACATTCATTGATGATTTTAGTAGATTTTGTTGGATCTATCTACTAAAGAGCAAGGATGAAGTGTATGATGTCTTTTTCAAGTTCAAGAATGCAAGGGAGAACCAATTTTCCACAAAGATCAAGTGCTTGAGAGGTGACAATGGTGGTGAGTACATATCTAACAAGTTCAAGGCCTTTTGTGATGAGCATGGGATCAAGAGGGAGTATACAACATCAAGGACCCCACAACAAAATGGAGTGGCTGAAAGGAAGAATAGGACTTTATGTGAAAGTGCTAAAGCTATGAGGTTAAGTGCTAATCTTGACAAACCATTTTGGGATCAAGCTTTGTTGTGTTCCAATTTCTTGTGCAATAGGTGGCCGAGTGCTATTTTGGATGGAAGGACACCTTTTGAGATGCTATTCAAGAGGAGGCCGAGTGTCAACTTTCTAAGAACCTTTGGATGCACATGCTATGTCAACATTACTCTTTATGATAGAACCAAGGAGGATCCATCTTCAAGAAGAGGTATTTTTGTTGGATATAGTGAGGTGAGTAAAGCCTATAAGGTTTACATTTCTTCTACTAACAAAGTGATTGTTGGTAGAGATATCATTTTTGATGAGAGGAACATTTCAAAGGTGTCTTCAAGCATTATTTATGGTAGAGTGGATGGATCTAACATTCTTTATGTTGATGAGAAGGATCTTACTTTGGATGGTGGTGATGATGGACCTTCATCAAGTCAAAAGCCAAGGAGAACATCAAGAGAAAGACAAGTACCTTCAAGGCTCAAATATGATCAAAAGGGTAAGCAAGTAGTTTCTGGAAATTAGGTTGCTTTCCTAACCTCTTTGGATGAGCCTACAAGTGTAGATCAATCAAGGAAAGAAGAGGAGTGGATCCAAGCAATGGATCTTGAGTATCGATCTCTTATGAAGAGTGGAACATCTTTTGGAAGATCTTCTTGTGTACATGGAGCTATGCAAGTGGATGGATGTTATCCTTGCTGTAAAATCAAGTATTGGATGTGGAAAACAAAGTTTGTTCAATGACTTTGATGATCAAGTTGAAAATCAAGAGGTTGATCTCAAAGCGCTTCAACTAGTCAAAAGGGAAGGTGGCAATTTGGAACTAGTCAAGAGCATCAAAGGAGAGGTAATTGGCAAAGATGTTATGGATCTATTTTTGCAGCATATTGAAGACTCAAGTAAGTTCAAAGGAGCAGCAAGGAAATGTTGTTCAAGTTTACTTTACTTGTTCTATCTCATGTTTGAGCAATTTCATGTGGATGTGTGCAAATTGTCAAGATATGGTAAAACTAGCTACATTGGTGAACATTGTTTTGATGTTGGATTTGTACTAGCATTCTTGGCTGGTTTTGCTGATGGAAATGAAGCTATTGGAGGCTCATTATGTCACTCACTCATGGTCAAGTCATCAAGGTATGATGGTATCTTGAGGCAAGATGAAGATGGAGGCTCATTCATGGAGTATCATGGTGTATACAAGGCAACAAAGGACAAAGGAGGAGGAGACATGCAAGCAAAAGTTGATCACTCACATTTATTGTTTGTTTGCTGTATTTTTCCAAAGAGTTCAGATTTGGAAGCATGGTGGAATCATTTCATTTACATTCTATTTGATTCTTCATGTTCTAGTTACATCTTGATATGTAAAATTGATGTAAGAAATAGTGAAGCATCCCAAGTGGACACTATTCTCTATATCAATTATGGTTGTTTCTATTTTTAGCATTATATGATAATTGAAAGGAGGTCTATTCTTAGGAGGAAGATCATTCTTATGATGGATCAAAGTTCTATTTTCAAAAACTATGCTAGGAGCAAGCATATTGAGATACAATATCATTTTGTGAGGGAGCGAGTCATTGCAAAGGAGGTGGAGCTTCAACATGTGTCTTCAAGGGAATGTGTAGCTGATATCTTCACCAAAGCGTTGGGAAAATACTTGATCATGAAGCATAGGACTTCACTTGGAGTATTATCAAAGTCTATGCTAAAACTAGTTGAAGAGGGAGTTTGAAAGATTCAAATAGTTTCATCACATTTTGCAATATTTTCATATTTGGCATATTGAGGCCAAAACTTGTTTTAGACTTAGAGGTTGAGTTTTCAAAGTTCATTAGTCTAAATTTCATTTGAATAAACATTTTTTGAAAGTGTGGGAAAGTTAGAATGCGAGTTTGAGTAGATTCAATTTGAATAGTTGGGTACATTGAATCTAGACCCAAAATTAGTAGGGTTAGCATTTTGGTGGGAAAGCCAAGTGGCCAAATAGGGTTTGGACCTGTTATAAAAGGATGTAACTCATGGAGAGAGCAATCTTCTCTCTTCTCTATCTCATTTCATGCTTATACATGGTTCTCTTGGGTTCTACTATCCATTGGTGCATATCTTGGTGATTGCTTGCAATTCTATGTGTAGAATGATCTATATTTGCTATTTTTGGATCCACAAGTGTGAAATACCGTAACTTGCTGGTTTTGTATGGACAGCAACAGTTCATAATCATTTCATTCAAGTTTGATCAAGTTCTATTGGTGTTTGCATCGCAATTTGTGTGTAGATGCTGATTTTTCTACATTGGTGAGATTGGTAGTGTATTTCCCTTTCTAACCAAAGATCATTCAAGTAGATTGGATCTTAAGGATCTGAAATCTTTCACAAATTGCGCGAGCATAATCTTGTTGACAACTTGAAGTGCAAGATTCTTGGTCTTCTACTGCACTCAATCTGTTTGACTCTGTTGCACTCCCTGATGATTCGTAGCCTTCTGCCCTTGTCTGCTCGACTGGCATGAACTCTTCATACTTTTCTGATTCCCCACTCGATATTTCTACTATCTTCTTCAAGATAAGATTCTCCATAATGATAGCATCTTGACAGATTTGTGGCAATGAAGTGTAGGAATCAAACTTCTTCATGCTAGATCTGATCTTGTCGAGTAATCCGATATAGTAGTTTTGCATTATGGTCTCTGGGCTTAGTAGATCAATACCTTTTACCAGCTCGAACATTCGTCTGATGTATTGTTAAACTGTCTCATCAAGAAACATCTGAAATGCAACTAATCTCACAAACTCGGTAGTCATGGCTGGAATGCAGTATTATCGTGATGTACGTAATTGCTTCAAGGGTTGTACAGCTGTGGTGTCCCACTTGTTTTTTATTTTATTTTATTTTATTTTAGAGTGAACAAGAGAAGAAAAGAAGTAGACCAAAGATTGAGAGATTAAGAAATCAAGAACAATCAAAAGGACAAGAGGGAGGTGTGTGAATAAATGGTAATAGATGGTTGTTATCTTAGGATACCGATGGAGGAAAAGATATATGCATGTAATGATATAAAAAAGGATGAAGGTTGAGCTGATGGAGATGGAGATGAAAACACAGATGGAGACAATATAAAAATGAAATTTTTTTTTCAACAAGGCTAGGAATTAACTCTCACCCCCATCATAGTAGTTGAATCAAGATCTGATGAAACTTCTCTGAGACTTGCGAGGGTTGGTTTTGAGCCGGCTGTCAAACATTGAAGATTTTTGCTAAAATCGAGCACTTTTTAGGACTGTTTCTCTAAGATTTCAAGATTTAAGTGTCTGATCTGAAGAAAAGTCTGATAGTAGATGAAAAACAATATAATTCAACTATTGCCAATTTGGATTGAGTTTCAAACCATTAGATTTAGAAAAATTAAGAGAACGAGATCATTTTTAGTGTATTTTTGCCCATTTTTGGGTTTTTTCTGAGAGAGAGACCTGAAGTGAAACTAGCAGAGTTTTCTTAAGAAAAAGATGGAAGATACAATACAAAGAAAATGGCTCCCTCTTATAGATTTTAGAGGTGAGCCTCCTTCACTCTGATTGGCCACTTCATTGGGACAAACATTCTAATCCAAGCCCTTCATATAAACACAACTTAAATCTAATGGTGCTAAGAAAGCACAAGGGCACTCACACGATTCATGTGAGTTCTAATTTGGGCCCTTTTAGCTTTTATTTGCAACTTGACTTAGGGCCTCTAATGTCATTTCAGAGTTTTAAGCCCCTGGTCTCTTATTCCTAGGAATTACAACTTGCTACTTGTGCTCATTGGGTTGGACTTATACGCGCAGGATGCCAGTGCCCTCACACTTATTACTCTACTTGTATAGTACTGTGGTGGGCCCACTTGGCAAGCCTTGGCCAACAGTAGTTTTAGTGGTGGGACCCACTAGGCGCCCAACACATGACCTCTCTTGTGGTAGTGGATACACTCAATTTTTGGATTGAGCCAACATGAATCGATTGTGTCCTTCGCGTCTGCATCTCACACAGGTCTTCTTGTCTCCACTTTGCTGTTTCGACTTTCCTTTGTTCTTCCATTTGCCTTTGCTGGTTCCTTCTTCTTGTTGATCATAATCCTGCTTTTGATCTCACTCCCTCTTAGCCTGGAATTGTTTCTTTGTCTTTTCTTTGTTGTTGTATAGGGCTTGGTCAGAAGCATCCTTGTGATCAAGGTGCTCTCGAGCCTCGACTTCTTCTCGAATCTCGACAATTGCCTTTTCGAGTGTCATTGTAGGATCCTTTGCGAGCAATGTTCTGGTTGTCTAGAAGGTTCTAGGTAAGGCTCTCAACAGATAAGTGAGTTCCTTTTCTGTTGACACTGCATTTTTTGCTCCAGAATTGTGTAGTGAAAGGAATAGATCCTTCATCTTCCTAATAAAGGAAGTGAGATCTTTGCCGTCCCACTGTAGGTTTGTCAGTTGATCTTCAAGCATCATTATTTGATTGCGTGATTTTGTCTGAAATCTAGCGAGTAGAGTGTCCCACATCTCCTTTGCTTTAGAGAGTGTAGCCAGGTCAAGTGTGAGGCTATCATCGATGGATGATGATAGCAAGACTACTACCTTGTCATTCTTCTCCCTCCATTGGCGTAGCTCCTTGCCTGTTGTTGTAGGCAGATCCTGGGTGCCATCAACCTGGAATAATCCTTCACCCTTTAGTATCAACGAGGTCTTTACCTTCCATGCTAGGAAGTTAGATCCTGATGAATCCAGAACTGTACAGATCTTGGATTGTATGCTGCTGATTGAAGCCTTTGCTCCTAAATTTGTGTTCTCACTTGTTAATGGTTGTTTGTTTGAATGCTTAGCCCCCCTTGGATCTGATAGCTTTTTGGCTATGTCAGACTATGACAACCTATGCTCTGATACCATTGATGCAAAAATTGCACTCAAAAAATGCAAATAACAGCCAGAACTCTGGTGACAAACTGATAAAATCTCTAAAACAATTCGTGAAACTTTCGCGAAACTCGAATTATTTCTATTTGAGAATAATTCGTGTAGGATCAATTAGGCTTTGTAACACAACAAAACGAAACAAAGCGAAGCGAAGTGAAACTTAAACGAGCTTTGACATTGATTCATGCTGGAAGCATAGAGATCACGAAACGAAACAAAATGAAGCGAAAGCATTTGCGAAAAGATCAATCAGCCTCTGTAACGAGACGAGATGAGACAAAACGAAACAAGATGAAACAAAATGAAACAAAACTTAATTGAGCTCTGAAATTGAATTGCGCTTATAGCCAAGTGATCGTGAACGAAACACGAAGCGAAAGCATTCGCGAGCAAAATCAGTTCGTCAAAAATTCAGATATGATTGCTAGTCACTGTCGGCTATATCATTCTTACAATCCTTTAGAGTGTAGACAAACACTGCTAATCTACGTTAACAGATTAATATAGCATTCAATGAAATCAAACCAATGTGCAAAATTGAATAAAAAAGTGAATCAGATACACGAATAATATCAGACAAATATTCATTCGAGATCATGCAATCATACAGAATAACATGTGCATAATAGCTACAATATTATCCATTGATCTTCTGATTTTGCAAGCACTGCATGACAGATCCACGCAGTGCATTGGCATGACAGAAACACAGTTCTCTCACAAATAATGTCTCGCTTACTAGCGGACTTCTGGATCTACAGATCCTCTACAAAAATTGTCTCGCTCACAGGTGAACATGTATTCTGTATATTTCATCTTTTCTTCTCTTACAATATTATGCATCAAGCAGAAAGGATATAGTTCGCGAACTTTTTTGTATCGCATCGTGTAATTTCCAGATCAGAAAGATTAATCATCTACAACTAATCGCAAATTACAAGAGTGGCATATTAGCCACGATCTAGAGTACTTCTGTTGATGTCATGATGTCTGATTGGCAAATAAAACTTTGTCTTCACCATTATGAAAAAGTGACAATTTGTCCATCCTTAATAACTCGTTCTCATGCCTTGATTCTTCAGCCATTAGCACTGCTTGCAAAGCCTCCAAAGTAGGTAGCTCCTCCTTGATGGCATAGGATTGGACAAGGTTCTCATACTCATATCTCAAGCCATTAAGTACGACTTGGACTAGCTTACTTTGATTTATAGATCCTCCAATGCAAGCAAGCTCCGTATGAGTATTTTTCACTCTCAACACATAATTAGCGACACTCTCATCCCTCTTTTGAGAACTTTTGAATATTTAATTTCTAAGATGAGGATCCTAGAGGTATTTTTGGCCTCATAGATTGCTTTGAGAGTATCCCATTCATCCTTGGCCGAAGTACAAGCACCAATCTCTCTCAAAATCTCATTAGAGACATTCATCTTGATATAATGGAGAGCCATCCTAGCTCTCTTCTTATACTTTTGTACTTCTTGAAGGACTTGAGGCTCTTCCTCAATCCCAGTACAATGTCCATCACATCTTGGAGTATCAAGATTGACTCCATTCTAACCTTCCAAATAGAATAGTTGGAGGTAGATAGTCTTTGACTAAATTCCAATAGAAAGGAATCCATAGATGCCATGTAATAGTGAAGCCTCCTTTTAAATTAGACAATAAAGTGTTGCTTCTCTCTCACTATAGGATCCTTGAAAGTTGTGCTGCCAACTCCTATGCAAGATCTTGCAACAAAATGTGAGATGGATCTCACTAGCTCTACCAATCTCTCTCAAACTAGATCAACCTCTCATCAATTGATGGATTATAGGCAAAGTTTGGGTCAAACTATCTTTGGCACATGTGAAATACTCCAAGAATCCACAAATCACTCAAATACAAGCCAATTGTATGAAAGAAAGTGGCTACGACCTCAAAATGATGATTAGATCTCAAATAGATGACATTGGCAAGCCTCTTCTTGAATTTTTTGGTCAAACTAGCAAGATATGATCAAACCAAATGTGTCCACACAGGTCTAGGTGCCCTACCTAACCCTTTTCAAAAGCTTATAGCTTCTGATTGGCTCTACCACATGGATTGAAACAAACTGCTACAAAAACTAGACAAAACTAGCTTTCAAACAAGCTATCTAGCACCAAATTTGGATCTAACTTGGAAGAGAACTTTCCAAATGAGCTTGGCTGTACTTCACACTTGCCTGAGCACTATATTTCGTACAGTACCTGAAATGATTCAATCATTATGATAATGAACCCTCTTGATCCAAATTTACTTGAGATAGCATGGGAGATGCAATCAACACTCTCTAGACCTTGATTTTCATGAAAATTTTGAAACTATGGATGATAGATGCATCCAAAGCTTAGGTAGGCTCTGGTACCATGTGAGAATTCACACATGTGGGAATGTCCTAATGTGTGAAATTGATCTCCTACGCTTGGCTCAGACACTATAGCTGACCTATTGATTGAAATCCAAGATCAATGACAAGATCTAAGGCAAAAAGACCATTCTACATGCATTCATTCATTACCAAAAGGTGTTTCACACGTGTGGAAGACTTCATGAAATAAACTAAGTCCCAAAAAGCTCCTCTCCTCGGGTAGAGAGAGAAATTACCAGTTTTGGGCTCATCTAGAGAGAGGACAATACAAGCAAAATTGGCAAATCTCCAAATTGACTCAAAAACTCATAGATCTCTCATACATTAATGAAGGGAATGAAAGTACATATAGAAAATCATGGAGATCCAAGATTAATTCCTATTGGACACATAGCCTCTCTAACCCTATTGGATGTGTGATGCAACATCCCTCACTTTTGATTGGACCCTTCCAACACATCTCTCTCTTATAATTGGAACCTTTGACTTTCGCCACCACATAGGGTGCATCACTCATCAAATCTAAACTTGACACGTGTAAGCAACCTAACTATTTTTAGTTACATCACAAGTGAATTTTGGCCTAATCATGACAAAACATGTGTACTTGACCATTTGGCCTTTAAAGCCAAAATTGGCCCTATCACCTAGTGACACCAAGTGACACCAAGATGCTTGAGTAGAAATCTTTATGATACCCCTAAAGTCAACATTATAAACTATTTCTAACTATTTTACACATGTGGGAACATGCTCCACACATGTGAAATGTACTCTCAAACATAAAATCATAAAATAACCAAGATAGATTTTTGACAATTTTTCACAAGAACACCTTGGCAATAGCTCTCCATGTGCTTTTACCAATGAACCATCTTTATGAGCCTTACCATCATGGAACATAGATTGAGGTACTCCAATTGCCTTCTCCTCCTTGAGATGATCCAAGCTCCTCTTGACCACACTTCCACAAGGATTAGATTTCAACTTGAAAGATTCCCACATCTAGTTCCTCTTGCTACCACATCACCATCCCTCTTAACCAAGCAAGCATTTTTTTCAAAAATCTAGATGTTACAATAACAACATGAATTTTATGATTTAAGACTAATAAACTTTTGAATTGTCTTTTTATTAAAGTTTTATTCAATACTCAACTGAATATTCAAAAATTTTCTCACCAAAATGTAGATTGAGCTTAGAAGTTTGACAAGTCATTAGCTTGTTGATACTATTGTTAGTCTATAATTAAATCGAATCTACTAAAATAGAAATTATAAATGAAAACCTACAATCCTTTTTCATTATTCTCAAGTTTGAAGAACACCTTCATAACAATGTCATTCATGATTCACATTGTACAGAATGTGATTAATGCTTGGAAACCAAGCTCTTGGAGCTTGTTTAAGCTCACAATGAGCTCTTTGGTAATTTACTGAAATTGACACTTGAAGAGGTGAATGTCAAAATTATGTCTATGAATGTCTTCTCAAAAGCAATCACTGAAAATTGAAGTTTGTATAAGCTTTTTGTGTACTAGAAAGTTTGTTGCTATCAAAATAATCACCAACAAGATGGAAATAAAAAATATCTTGAATATACAATTATGCTTCGGTTTTCAGATTCAGATAGGATTGCACCATCTCCATGATGCAATGATGGAATTGTGTAGTCCACAATAGGGAAGATAATTCCAAATGGTTTCATCACAATATAGAAGTATAAGCAAATGAAAAAGCTCACAATCCACCTCAAGGATAATTGTTTAAATGAAGACTAATGCCTAACAAATAGAATGCCAATTTATCGAATATGTTGAAGACACCCCACCCCCTCAAAGGAATCACTCCCTTTTCACATTAATGAATAGAAGTTTCTTGAAACATAAAAAGTCACCTAAGCAAAGCCAATCACAACAAGTTGCATCACATAAACAACTCAAAATACGAGCCTCTTTAAAAAACCCAAATAATATTAATGCATGTAGTGAAAAAAGAGAGAGACAATTTTGATGTAGTCAACAAATTTTCTTAAATGATGTGCCTTCCAAATAAGGCCAAAGCACATGTCAATTCACTACAAAAAAGCTGACGGTGTTAAAAACAGTTAAACTTTTGAACTGCACAAGTTAAACTTTTGAACTATGGAAGTGTCGCATTTTGGGGAAATGCAAAAAAGCCGAAGCTGTTGAAAACATAGTTCATTTTTGCATATTGTCACGACACTTAGAGTATTTTTGCAGACTGTCACGAAAGTAATGTATTTCTGCAGACTGTTCTAAATGCTAATTTCGTGGAAGTCCTTGAAGATGGCCAAGTCTTCAATGACTTCAAATTGTTGAACTTAACATCTGAACTTGAAATTATGACATGATTGGTTACCCTTTGCTGGAGATCAGCCGGAAGCCCATTGTGGACATTCTTCAAATAAATTGGTTGTCTAAGTTTGTGATTCCTGTAGGTATCAGATGAGCAGACATAGAATCACCTGACCCTAGATCAATGATCAATAAACGTGTAGGAAGAATCATGAAATAGAAATTAGTCATTCACCAAGGAGGCAATTGTGGGTTTAAATTCCAACATGTGTGATATGATTGGTATATCTATGCCTTGTATGATGTAAACACATGCACTAATTTTTGCCTATTGATGTGTATTGCTATTCAACTCACATATATATGAAACATGAAATATATGACATATTGTATGTGGCCCCAAGATATATATGTCTTATGATATATGACTATGAGACAATATATATGACAATTATAACTACAATATATTGCCTACGTCCTACACACACACACACACACACACACACACACACACACACACACACACACACACACACACACACACACACACACACACACACGTGTGTGTGATATGATTGGTATATCTATGCCTTGTATGATGTAAACACATGCATTAATTTATTGCTTATTGACGTGTAATGCTATTCAACTCAAATATATACGAAACATGAAATATATGTC